>VXAY01001956.1:1218537-1385425 GCA_013399855.1 Oxyruncus cristatus | reverse complement strand
AAAAAAAAAAAAGAAAGAGGGAGGAAGTTTTGCCCAAAAGATGGTAAAGATCAGATAGCAAAATCATAGTTAGAAATAGAAGCACCCTTCTACACAGCAAGAGCATCTGTGTTCGAGCCTTTATCAGAAAATAATATTTTGAAAGGGGCTTAGAGAGTACAGACAGGGGGGAAAAAAAATCCCCTCTCTTTTGAAGAGGAGACTGTATAGACTGAAACTCTTTATTTAGAAGGGAGTGAAGCAGCAACATGATAAAACCATGGTGGTAAGGTTTACAGGACTTTGTATTTTCACATAATCATAGTTTTGGGATGTATGTGAGTGATAGGTACATAAAGATATTGTTATAGTTGATCACCTTTTCCCAGAATTTGAAACTTAAGGTGTTGGTCTTCATGTTGCAACTCATTCCTATCATGATATTAGGAGATGCACAGTATAACCTTTTTTTTTTCTTTTTTCTTTTTTTCTTTTTTTTTTTTTTAATTTCTAGAAACTCTATTATTTATTCTGTAGGCATTTAAGGTAGATGAGTGCCAAAGCAGAGCACAATGGGCCAATGCCACAGACTACTTGAATCAGCTGATGCTAACAAAGATCTTGGCAAATATGAGACACCAAGCCCATCTTTTTATTTAAAATTGCAGGATATTTTTGCCCAGAACTGGTTTTGCCATGGAAAAAAAAAAAAAAAAAAAAAAAAAAAAAAAAAAAAAAAAAAAAAAAAAAAAAAAAGAACTTATATCTCTCTATCCTGTGTTCTTTATCTCCAAATGGCCTCTAATGTTAACCTGTACATGTGCTTGTCCCATACTTCACTCACGTTAGAGCAGTATCTGTAACCTATTTAAAAATCATGAATATTTCCTGATCTCTGAGATAATGCTGATTTTCTGATTCTTCTGCAGAAGCTACATAAGAATATGTGAAGTGTCCCATGAGGCCGGTAGACTGGCTCACCTCCCAGTCCTCTGTTTCTAAATGAAACAAATAAGCAAATCTCACTCAGTACAAATTTCAGAAGGTCATTACCTGTTGTGCAAAGGAACAGTGTGAAAAACATCACTGATTTTTCTGTTTTAGGCTTAAGTCCTAATGAATGAGTGCCTCCTAGTTGCAGTATTATGAGATTTGATGAATGCCAGTTCTGCATTCTTCTTTTCCATCACTGTCTTGATTACCAGAAATATTTTTTCTGGGCAATTCTCTTCTAACAACTTATCTTCCTTCACAAAAAGTCCACACTTTTTTTCCTCCAAAACCCACGTTTTTGTTTTTGGGAAACTTACTTGTTTTGTGGTATGTTTTTTAAGCATACACAGCATGTTTGCTGTGGTGCAGACGAATACTCGATGTTTATAAGTAATCATTTTATGCCTGCTAAGTAAGCACATTATGCTGCTATTTTGTGCCTGCTCTGTCACAGCTGTAACACAAGTTTCTGTTCAGATGAGAATGGTGTTATTGCTTCATTTAGAAAACGTTAGCCAAGACGAGAATTTTAGCTTCACCCTGCTCTTTGAGCTGCTCTGCTACTGCTGCTTTCCGGACACCAGTGTTCAGTTACCCAAAGCTTTTAGAAGATGCCATAAGGGAGAAAACAGTCAGGGAAAAGACATTCCTTTCTATCATAAACTATTTCAAATTTTAATCTTAAGTGTTGGAAATTTTCAATGAAACACCCGTTTTGAAAGTAGCCTCAAGCCTTGAAAAGCAACAGTCACTGAACCTGCTTTGATCAAATGTTCTAGAAACATTTTATCCACAGTGGTCTAAGGATATAAAATCGCAGACTCAGAAGCACTGTTGATTTGATGGAGCATTTTTGTCACCCTCTGCCTTCTACTCTTCTCTCATTGATCCAAAGGTGACGGTCACTTCTTTATCCCACAAGAGCTTGCAACTTTACTGCTGTTTCTCTAATATCCTTCCTCTCTTTCACTTTGCTTACATCTCTTGTGCTTGGTACTTTGTCTGTATCTATATGTGGTTAGTGATGTAACTACATTGTAACCAGAAGAGTCGTGCACAAGCTGCCCCCAGCTGGAAGTTTGCTGTTTTGTTTCAGAAATGAGGATATACTTGTAGCTAAAAGCCTGTTGGGTAGACTAAACGATATTCCCTTTCTCTATAAACGCTGCTGTCTTGGACATGATGTTTGGAGGGTAGAAGAGGCTATGAATTGCAGCGTCTTCACCATTCAGAAGCTGCAGAGCCAAGACCCATAGAATGCCACCTTGCTATTTTGTGCATGTCAGGGAAGGTGTGTCAGTAGCCAAGGAGTCCTGTATGAGTAAACCAAGTGCAACATGGGAGTAGTGGGCTGTGCGAATTGCATGATAAAACAGCAAGTCTTCTGAAAGGATCTGGGACTAACAAAGGGAGTCTTGCTCCCCTCCTCCTCTCTTTCTGCTAATAAGAGCATCCTGCCAGGGCTCCTTTTTGCTGGCTCTGGTTTTGACAATTCAGAAACAACATCTCCCATTTGCCAAAACAATAAAAAATAAAACTAAAAAAAAAAAAAAAAATTGATTGTTTAATAGGCTCACACAAGAGGCCTGATGAATGCTGAGCTACCACCAGGTAGGTGTATAACTATGCTGCTAGGAGCAATGTGGGAGGGCAATACCTGCCCTCTGGGTGTGAGCGAGCTCTTAGGTTTCCTGTCCTGTGATGCTTCACCCTCCTTGACTTCTGCTTTTATTGGGCATGGTGCCATAAGGAAACTAAAGGTTCAGAAGTACACCTTGATTTCAGCAGATGTCACAGAGCTTAGAGAGGCAGTTTTAATTTTATACATTATGCAAATATATAAATATTGTATCAAATTATATAAATATATTTGAAATTGTATAGTAATATAATTCAGTTGTCATAGTTATCCTACTGCTTTTCAGGTATTCCTGCATGCATTTATTTAGATAGTTTACTCGATATCAAATATCTAACTCAAGTACCCCAAAAGTGACTGAGTTAATTTATTTTGGGGAAAAGTTTAACTGTGCAGGCTCAGACATCACAGGGAAAACCTCTGGGTTTAAACACTGCTGTGTAGGGAGATGTTTTGCCTACAGGACAGAGTAGCGCAGAGCTAATAATTGGTGCCATGTGAGGGAAGATTGCTGGAGAAGGAAGTAAAGATTGTCCAAAACAGACCTTTTTTGCAGGTATAGTACTGAAAATCGTGAAGTAAATATTTATTTCTCTGTTTACTATATTTAAGACACATTGCAGAAGAAAATGCACAGTAAATCAAATGGTGGTCATACTGCAGACCTGGCCCTGACTGAGAGAGCAGTTAAGAAATTTCTGAACTCTGGTTTGCTTGAAAAAGATGAAGAAAATTAAAGGCATGAATAAAAAATGTGTTGATTGTGGATTTCACTGTATCAAGAATGAAAGAATTCTAACTTTGGCATGGGCCTATGTCCAGAGCTGAATAATAATACTGTCAGAGATAATACAAAGAAAGTTCTAGTAAATGCTAGTATTCTGTAACTCAAAAAGAGCTTAGTGACATGTTCATAATATAGCAAAGATATCTACATTTTATCCACCAGGAAAAAAAATATAGAGGTATAGCAAACGGCTGCTTCCAAGTGTAGACAAATAACTAACTGCTATAAGACAGGGGAAGTCCCATGTGTCTGAAATGAAGCTAATGTCAGCTAATAATTTGTAATTGTGAATAGACGATGTGCACTTATTTCTGACCACAAATAAAGGGCTAATTACTTAAGCAATATCAATTCAAGGTAAAAAGTTAAGATTGTACATCCAGGAGGGTAGAGACTGTCTTTCTGTTAAGGAGATGAAATGGTTATTCTGTATAACTAAGTGCATAAATCAGTGTTAGGCTTGTAAAATAGAGCACAAAGAAGATGATGTTACTCGAAAAAACCAGGGAGATGGTGTTCTTGTATGTGGCAATTCTGAGACTGACTGCTGAAATGCTTGGTTCTGGTTTTCATAATTGTGAAGGACATTCAAGAACTGTAGCTTTTTGGGGAGAAAAAAAGGCAAAAAAAAAAAAAAGCCAAGCAATTACAGGAAAAGCAGCTGGACTCAGAGATATATAAAAAATACACAAACAACAAACAAACCAAAACAAAAAGCTACAACATAAGCTTCTGTATTTCTCTTGTCCAAGGCACCTAACTTACAGTGTGAGGCTAGAATTGTTTATGCTTATGGCGTGGTTGTACATTTAACAAAACTGAATAAAGTACACCTGCATAAGGCTGCATGATGAGTTACACAGCTGCAATGAATCCCAAATACAGGGATATATTTGGGCCAAAAAAACTAGGACACTGTGTGCAGCGGTGGCTGTACACACCGGGGTGCCACACTGTGCCAGAATGAGCTCATGCAGCTCCTCTTCTACCCTCTGTTCATGTTGCTGGCTATTGGACTCCAAGCCACATACTTTCTATATCCTTCACATCAACTTTTCAAGGGTCGTTGCTGGTGTAAATATACCTGTCCACAGCTAAGAGTTTTACAGATCCGTTTTAGACTTGGTATTTACTTTGCCATTGACTTTTACAACTAGTAAAGGAAGAAAAAAAACTTGTAGATGGTAGATTGAAGAAAATAAGATAGGCACTAAAATACCAATGTGGTTTCTGTTGGTCTCTATTGGGATGATTTGTGTGTAATGGAAGAGGAAAGCTTTGCTGATTAACTATTTAATATATAGTAAAATATATGGTTTGGTCTAAGTGCAAGTTATTCACTTTTGCAGTTCATTTAAATGCCAGTTCAAGACAGAGGTCTTATTTTACATCTCTTGAAATAGAATATTTACTTGGTTGAGAAATATTTTTTTAATCTGATGATCATGTTCTAAAGAAGTTAGTATTAACATTGCTTCCATTATTTTCTGTAATATGGTACTTCTCCTCTATACAACCATTGATCCTTCTGCTAATAAGTACCTAAATATGCCTAAGTAATGTCCAAAACACAATGGAATGTAAAAGAGGGGTTTGTCTGTTGTTATATTCACATGGATTTCATAAGATCTAGATTTTGTGATGGGTCACACCATAGGCTGTAGTCTATACTGGCACATGTGCTGGAGGACAAAATAGTACTAAGACTGGCTTTTGTAATGTCAGAGCTTAATGTTTGTATTAGTAGTATCCATTATTCAAACATCTGCTACTCTACTTAAAGGAAAAACACTTTTAGTAATTTATGAATCTCAAGTCTAAAGAAGATAACTCTGTAGCTAAATTTTACGGTAGGTTACCTCGGTGGCAAAGAAAAGGCTTGATGTGAGCCATAGAACGTTGTCAGATTATAACTCGCTTCCCATGCCATAAACCAGCACAATAATTTATAAAAAAACAGGTTTCTGAAGCACTAGTTTCCTTATTTAATCTTACATTGCTGTAGTTTATTAAATTAAATTAAATTCTACAATGTCTTATTATATATTTATATCACTTCTTTTACCTCAAATGTAATCGTTTTATTTTACATTAAATAGCAGAGGAAACATAGAGCGATGGATGACTATTGTTAACTTTCCTCCTATTCCTGTTTGAAGAAATGAAGGTATTGCTATTTATACAGTGTCTCAGTGTTCATGAGGAGCACTCCTTTCTACTTCATTGGCAGAACCAAATACTGCAGCAGGAACACCATGTCTGTGTCTGCTGGGACTACCTAAAACCCCAGTAAAAATCTAGGAATGTTTCCTCTCCTAAAGGAAATCCTCAAGATTTCCTCAATTCTCTTTTAGAACCTTAGGGGTTGAAGGTACTTGAGGCACTGTAGCTAATTGTCACATGTTGTTATGAAGCAGCATGTTCCTTAGGAGGAAAGAACCAAATGGTAACTGCAGCTGTGGTTCCACTTTTGGTGCCTGGGTAAAAAGTATGAACTGTCATCATCAGAGATTTCTGTAGAGAATCCTGCTTTGAAGATTATTGCTGTTATGTTTCTTTATTGGTTTGACCTTTGAAAACAGATTTAGTAATTAGATTACACATGGAATAAATAGCCTGTTTTAATTTATCCAGTTTTTTTCCTGTTATTAACTGTATGTATAACATACAAACTGTAGTTTGAAAACAGTAATCACGACAATGTCACCTCATAAAATAGTATTTAGAAATGTTATTCCTTATAATAAACCTTTTGACTTTTCAGGATTTTGCAGTAATCTTTGATGAAAATAAACCACTGATTGAATAATTTTTCAGATAACTAGATTTTTGCATCACTCTTTCATCATCATCATCATCCATGTCTTTATTTATCTGCTGCTTAGATCAGTATAAGCCATAAATCCTAGCAAAGGGAAATTGCTAGTACTTCTGAATCTATAACTCTGTTTATATTTTTAATCCCAAATTTTGCATTTATTCAGACTTGATTTACATTCTGTTGATAGTTTCAGAGCATGCCAACGAGAATGTATGTATTTATCTCTAGTCAGTAGATACATATGGTGTATGTCTGTACTACTTAATGATGAAAATGTGGGTGATTTACAAGAAGCAATGATAATATTTCAAGCAGTTGCACTTGGAATCTAGAAAATTTCTTGAACCTGTATACTATACTATACTATCAATAATAGAAGAAAATTGTAGAGGACTGTCACCATAGATGATGACAGTGATGCTTGCTGTATATTTATCTATAAAGAGCTCTCTGGTAGACTCTTACCTACAGTCCTATTAACTTATAATAAATGAATAAGAGGAGACACAGTTAAAGTAGAAGGCAGTAAATTTAAAATCAAATAAAAAAGTAATCTTTCCATATATTGAAAAATGTAACTACATCATTCTCTAACACAGGTCACAGAACCAAAGTTAAGACTGGATTGGTCATAAATACATGTCTGCAATAGGTGGCATAGCATCTTTACAAGTCTTTTCTTTAATATTTTCTACTACTTTTTACTTAGGCCAATTAGCCAAATGTGTTATGATTATGCTCAAACCAATGAAGGGATAAAAAGTATTTCTCCTAACTAAAGGAGATCTGGATGAAGAGTGATAAGACGCATGCATAAATCTGCCTGCTTATGTTTTGTGTTCTCCTCTGGAGCTGTCTTAGCAGCCACTAGTTTTGTTCCTAGACGAGACTTATCTCAACTGGATTTCAGTAGGTGCAGTTACCGTGTCCTTTGGCAACTGTCACCAGAGTCCCTCTCATTACCAGTGTTCATTTCTCTTGCTCCCTTTTAGACACAGATTGGGGCTTTTGGCTTTTAAGGTTTAGCACAAGGTGGCTTCCACTTATTTAAGGATGCCTTCTATTTATCAAAGGGAAATGGTGTTCTGCGGCTTGCAGGAAATGGGAGGTTTGTGTACTGTACTACCAAACTGTTGTACTGTTCCTACAGGGAGCTAATTTCAGTAATTCAGAGGCCTTCCGTGCATCTCTTCAGTGACAAGAACAGATTATCCAAGAAGGGGCAGGCTCGCACAGAGAAATGTATTGTAGCCTTACATGTTTGCCATTTGGGTTTTTTTACCCTCATGTCTGCCAAGACAAAGATTAATGGAGATGATGTTAATAAACCAAATCGGGGATGCAGTAGAACAGCAATCCATCTTGACAGCACTCAGCCCTCCACTACAGGTTCAAAATATTAAATTTCCTCCTTACTTCAGCTGTTTCATAATTAAGTGTGAAAGAAGAGGGTTTCATTCATTTATGCTAAGAAGTATTTTTAATAAGATCTTTTCTTTATTTATTCCAGAAAGATGTGATGAAATATGGGAGTAATTTCCTAGGGATATGTAAGGAGGTTTCAGCATTACATGACCATTATAATGAGAATAACAATGTGTAGCCCCACAAACAGTAGTACTGACTTAAAGATATTACATTTAAAATGAATACTAGGACACACATGTTGCCATAGTACAAAACCAAGCCACAAGAACTACTGCTATCCATAATCTAGTAAGATAAGTATATAAGATATGATAAATAGCTTCGGAGAACTGTATGGTGACTGAAATGGAGAATGATTTTCTTGCATGGTCTTGGATAGATTCAGATATCCTTGATGAAAACAGTCAAACCATGAAAATTGATTGTTTGCATATCTCTCATTATCTGAGATTCAGTAAGTTACTGGCTTTGTTGTACTTCCATTTCCATCCATGAAAAGTGGGTGGTAACACCAGTCAACTTTTTAAGGCCGTTTGAAATCTGTGGAAGAAAGCTCTAAGGAGGTGTTAACTGAGTTATTTTGCCCTTGGTTGAATCTACTATCTACTATCTTCAGAGTTTAAACATTGTTTTGGTAATTTTAATAGTTAATAGAAAATAGTTAATAGAAAAATACAGTGTTAATGAAACTTTATGAAATATTATGAGAGATTTATAAAACTTTTAAAGTATTTATTTATTTTGTTTAGGGTCAAGTTGTTTTCAGAAATGGAGAGAGGATGGGAACCATCAAATTTACACAATTCCAAGGTAGGTTGCAAACAATTTTCATTATAATTATATATACCGTTTCAAACTTGTGTGTCAGTTGTATTTGTTTCAGGATGTTTTAAATATGTGCAGTGAACTGCTTAGAAGATCCAGCAAGGTAATTGATAAGTTTTTCTTAGCTTTTAAAAATACCATGTTCTAAACCTTGAGTTCTGTGAGGTATTTCCAAGAATTTTTCTTGACAACAGTGCATATATTTATGGAAACTAGTGATCTTTAGCAACCTGCAGCTGTTTGAAAAAACCCTACTGGTCAGCTAATCATCCATTCCTTAATATAGTTGTTTCTGAAAACTGAATCTGAAGGGGAATTTAGAGAAGATTCTTGCTGTTAAGCTCTTTCAAGTTAGTATTGGTGCTCTCTTAAGACTCACTTTTGACATTCTGCAACTGCTTACTAAAAGTCGTTTGCGGAGTCAGTCCCTCAGCGTGCAGAGGACACAAACTGCTGACCCCGTCCCTTGGAGGCAACACGCTTCAAAGCGCAACTCACCAGCCCCGCTGCATCCTCTCAGCCTGAGCTGCACCTCTGGGGAATGGTCTCAGCAGCAGAGACCACAAATGCAGCCGCAGGGATTTGTCAGGGGCCATTTGCAGCCAGGATGAGGTGCTTGCTGGGAGAGTTTTTTTGCAGAAATGGTGATTCATGTTGTAGTCGTTTCTGCAGTTTATAGAATGCAATTCATGGTTTTGTTCCTGGGCTGAGGCTGAGATAAAATTGGAGATGGTTGCATTTGGATGGTCTCGTGAGAGTAGTAGTAAGATGGCAAATTATTTTCAGACAATGCATGAGAGAGAAGTTTGCACTCCCTTTGTTTTCAGGAGATCACTTTAAAGAATGAGCCTTTGTGACTTGGTCAGCAGGATTATGTTTAAACAGAAATCATCTGCTGTATGAGCATTATTATTAATGAACAGCAATGTACTTGAGGGGCTCTGTTACTCATTCTAAATTACTGAAGCAATGCTCAGGATTGCTCTTGCCTTCACAACTATAACTGATGCTATTAACTCTTGTTCCCGGAAGCATTTCAACCCACTAAAACTTTGCAGACGTCATCTCATGGTAATATAATTTAGGAATTCTTGCTCAACACTACTGATAAATATTGATTGCTTCCTCTTCTTCCCTCCCACCCCCCTTTTTCCATAATAGCAGTGTTTACAGCCACATGCAAAAATCATGAGAAAATTTTTACAAGAGGTATTTATTCCTCAGAAGGCTGAAGGAGTTCTTATGCATTATGACCAAGGCAGCTACATATACCCTTCTAGAATATCTTAGAGAGGAGGAAGTTTGGCATATTCCCTCTGCGCATTAAAGATATGATTTGGAATCATGGGGAGGTCCAACATGTATCTTCTGAACTAATCTGGAGGAACAATACAAGTCCAGGATAACTGATTTTATGCCGATTTTTATTTCCAACCATTCAAATTGAGTTTCTTTATGTTTAACCATAAGTTAAACTACTGTTAGATTAATAAGAGCATAGGAGACATCTGCCCTTTTTATAATTCCTTGATATTACAAAATTACTATTTCAGAACTGATTAAGGCACATACTTGGGATTTTGATCATCAAACAAAGGTTTCCAGTTAGCCTATGGGAAGAAAATAACTCAGGCATCCAATGGAGAAATGCCAGAGAAGGGCTGGATTTTTTTCTCACATGAGCAATAGTCTGTCAACACATCTGAAGGCTGGTCTCAAGTTTTGTTTAGTTTCTCACTCATTTTGGAAATGAAAAGAATGTACAAAAATGTATGAGAAATTGAAATGAACAGTATAACAACACAGACAAGAGTTATCTTTTTTAAAACTACAAATTATATTCTAACTATTAACAGGGATTTTTTTCTGTTCTTCTTTTATTGGTATTGTTTTTATCCAAAGCTTTTATATTCAATACTTGTGGTATAATTGTAGAAATTATTCATTTGTTCAAAGGAATCCTTTATTGGTTAGGAAGCTTTCTGAAACATTCTCATTAACTTTTAATAATTCTTGTACTATTGGGAAAGTTCTTAATAATGTAAAGAAGTTAATTAAGTCCAGTACTGAAAATGGAAAATGGGCTTTTCCATTAAAGTTATAGTTGTTAGGTACTATCAAGCATGAGACAGATATACAACTCATTGGTTAAATTTTTTTTGGAATGTAATACAAATCATGATGATTTCAAGGAAAAAAGACCACATCAAAGATGTCTTGTAAATGCTTTTATAGGATTAGTTGTAATTATTAATATAGAATATATTAAATGTATTAGTAGCTTATTATCCAAACATAATAATTGGGAATCACCAGTTTTAGTTCTCTGTGCCTCAAGAATCATTTTTTCATCTACAAGACTTTATAGATTTTTTAACAATTCGAATGAAAGTTATCACAGTTGTCACAAATAATTCAGTGCAAAAAAATAAAGCGGATTAGTAGGTAATCATATATCAGAATATGGCCCGAACCTGTGTTCTAGGGTAGAAAATCAGCTGGCCAGACTCAGTAGCTATATTTTCTGTTCTTTGCTGGAAATTTTAATTTTAATGAGACTATCTGCAAAAATTTTAGTTATGGAAGAAGCAGACACTTATGTCTGCCAGAGGCAAGGGAAAACCAGCCTGTGAGGCTTCAGGGGGTAACTGCAGCATGCCTGACTCACTGTGATGAAATTTTGAATAGCTGGTTTAATTTTGAATCTAGATATAGTTTTTCCCAAACTCATGTTAGTCATGCCTCTTTTTCAGCTTCTATGCAGTCTGGTACTTTTACAAGTGGTCAAACAGATGGTGCCAGGGATAGCTGTGACCAAACTACTTAGTGCTTTATAGATCATGGATACCACCCAGGAATGATTTAATATGCAGCAAAGAATACAAAGCACATGTAATAGCCTTTTCTTCCCCTACCTGGTAAATAAAGAGCAGACTGTCAGTCTAGCTCAGGTATCTCTGCTAAGAGCTGAAAGAGAATCCTTACAACTGTTGTGTGCATATCAAGGAGCAAGGAGGACAGTAACAAAGCTGAGAGTGTAGACTGCTGGGATACAGGAGGCTTCAAGAACAGATCTATACCTGTCCTTCAATATGTTTCACTTTGGCAGGTCCATTTTGAGTAATCGGACTGAAGCCTAAAAGGCTTTCAGTCAGATTCCTATTCCAGTCAGGTATTAGAGAAAACCTAAGAGACATCTGTGCTGAAATAGGTTCAAAAGGAAAGTTATATCTGAATTGTAGGCAAATACCATTGAAATGTGTATAAGTCGCGCTTCATGTGGATAGGCACAGAAGTCTGTGGTACTGCATGTTGAGAAAACTTTAAGAAAGTGGGTGATCACCTACTGTGTCTTTTTGGGAAGAATTTTAGAGTTTCAACTCATTTAGCTAGATAATGTGGTATGACATTTGTTAGTGTCGAAAGGTGATCTGGGTACTGAGCAAGAGGAAGAGTGTGACTTGTCAAGTGTAACCCCTTTGGTCTTCTTAGAAAAAGCTCTACGGAATTTCTGCAGTAAGAGTATTCTTAAACTCTTCTCTGAGTTTAATCAAAAGACATAGACAAATGCCTACTCTACAGTCAAGAGAAAGGTACACAAGAATCCAGGATTGCTGTCCTTGAGCCTCAGCTCGTCTTCTTAGTTCTGACTTTTTTGCTGTCCTTAACTGCTTCAGTGAAGGAGAAATTCTCCAGAATCATCCACAGGTACAATTGCTTGTGCTCCAGTGGGCATTAATCCAACCCTGGAAAAAATTCCTTCAATTATTCTCAGTATAGGCCATCATACTCTTAACTGCTGCTGGTCCTTGCTTCCATAAAGGTTCATTTAAATAATGAGACTATTTGCCTTTGTATATTTTTAGGTTTTTATATTTAACATCTGTACAGCATAGACCCTAAAGAACCAGTCTCTGGATTTTATTTCTGTGATAACGTTGAAGGAATACAATCCAATAAACAGAATATATTTAGTAACAACTCTGAAAACTCAAAGATATATGTCTGGAAACTGTGATGTCAAATATCCAGAATCAATGGATTCATATTTCACTGCTTCTGCAGAAAATTTAAAAATTCAGAATAAAATTTCCTTATAAATATCAAGTGTTTTTTTGAGGTTAAGGAGTATGTTCAAATATCTGGATATGAACTTTGGGAGAAAAGTATATAAGGAAGTTCAGAATTCTGTTGGTTGAGCAGAATTTGACTAGTGATCAATAAAAAATTGCTAATGTCATGTAATGAACAATAAAGATGTAAATTAAACTGTGTGCTGTTTATCCTGGTCAGAGGATTCTCAGCTGGATCCTTCTGGAAAAGATCACTGTGTCATTAAAGACTATCATTTTGCACTCACAAAAAGGGAGTTAACTAAGGAGTTAGAAAGCTTTCTTCTGACAGATCCTAACTGGATATCTTGACTGTAATTAAATGATTGTGTATTTGGTAGACTTCTTGCTGTACCATTTCAACTCCATTTTATCTCTGTAAAAGTAGTGTAGTTAGAGTGTAACTGTTCGTATCTTAGTGACTCTTAGAGTCTTACACACTGTTCGTATCTTAGACTTTGGTTTTTTTATCTTACTGATCAATTTATAGAATCATAGAATGGTTTGGGTTGAAGGGCATCTGAAATATCATCTAGTTTCAACCTCCATGCCATGAGCAGGATCACCGCCCAGTAGACTAGGTCACTCAAAATCCCTTCCGAACTGGCTCTGGACAGTTCCAGGGTTGGGGCATTCACAGCTTCTCTGGGCAACCTGTTCCTCACCACCCTCACAGTAGAGAATTTCTTCCTAATATCTCATCTAAATCCACTGTGTTTCAATTTGAAGCTGTTCCCTGTTGTCCTACCACTACAGTTCCAACTGAAGATTCCCTCTCCAGCTTCCTTGTAGGCCCCCTTCGGATGCTGGAAGGCTGCGAGGTCTCCATACAACCTTCTCTTCTCCAGACTGAACAGCCTCAACTTTCTCAGCCTGTCTTCGTAGGGAAGGTGCTCTTGTCCCTTTATCAGCTTCATGGCTCTCTTCTGGACTTGCTCCAACAGTTCCGTTGCCCTTCTTTGTTGGGGGCACCAGAACTGTATGCAGTATTCCAGACGGGGAGGTCCCATGAGAGCAGAGTAGAGGGAGAATCACCTCCCTCAGCCTGCTGGCCACACTGCTTTTGATGCAGCCCAGGATGTGGTTGGCTGCCTGGGCTGCAAGCACACATTGCCAGCTCATGCTGAGTTTTTTGTCAGCCATCACCCCCAAGTCCTTCTCCACAGGGCTGCTCTCAATCACTTCTTTGCTCAACCTGTTGATATGTCAAATTAAGTCCCGTTAAAATTAAATGCTGTCAAATGAAGTCTGTTAAGCAGTACCCATGGTAATTTGTAGCAATTTTCCAATACACCAACATACATGATGATACCCTGCCCCACTCCAAACATTTTTCAGCTCCAGGGCAGTTAGTGGTGACTACGTGGAACATTTCATAGGTCCTCCCCAATGAAATATTCCCTAAATAGTAGTTTCCTACATGCTGTCAGGTGTTTCAATACCAGTTTATTCTGTTGGTCTGAACCGTGGTATACAAAACCCCAGGGGTGTTATCTTGTCTTATAACTTGTCATTTAGAAAAATGATTCAAAAAATATTTTAGGCATTGCATTTCAGTCACACTAACTCTGCAGAGTACCACTTTCCTCCTATGTTGGCAATGCCGTTCTCTTAAGCAGTTTGGGCTAGTATCGTCTATATGATCTCTATGAAAATAGAAGGTGTCCACAAAACTGAGTTAAAGTCCCATTTCAATGAAAATAATAGCCTCCTCATATGGAGAGGTATACCAAGCAGAATTCTGAGGGTGCCTTCAGTCTTAAGTCACCGAAGATTGTCATTACTGTTAAAGAAGATGAGCTAGAACATATAATTATGAAAATGTACAGTGGTCTCTGAGAGAATCAGAAAGCACAAGGGGGACTAGAGAGGATTCAAACAGATATGAGGAAATTGAAGAATTAATCAGGGAAAAAAATAATGGTATTATTTTAGGTCAAATGTCGTGTGCTACCCTGGGAGTAAACTACTCTACAAATAGAGAACGGGGAACAATTCACCAGGCCATAGTTATAAAAGGAACTAGGGATTACAGTGGGTTAGGGGCTGAACATGAATAAGCAGAAACTTGAAAAGATAAAAAAGAGAATTTCTGCACTGGGATGTATAAATAGTAGAATCCTTTCAATTTCCCCAGTGCCAAAAGGCTATAGCTAACTCTTATGTCCAGTGCTGATTTAAGAAATATGTGTAGAGATGACAGAAGGTTAAAAACATACCTCATTAAAAAGAGCAAAATGTCCAGGCTACTTAAAGAAGAGAAGATGGTTGAAATGCGTGACGGTTGCTGATAAAACCTTTGCTTGTCATGCTCTCATCATCTGGCTGAGAATTAAGAGATTTGAATAGTAGCAGTGGAGATTTGAGCCAAATGTTAGGAAAAACTTTCTAATGAAAGGGATAATTAAACACTGGAAAATGCACAAAATTTCTGCCTCTGGAAATTTTGAAGAACAAGTTAAACAGACCTCTGAAGTGCTGTAGACATGCCTTGAGACAAACAGATGACTTTTACTACATCCTGAGTCCTCTGCTAGGCCAGCTGTATTTAATCTTGACCCATTGCTCTTCGGCAGTGTGTGATTCTGTCACTCTATTTATAAATACTTGTCCACTGTATGCTACTAATACCACTTGGTATTGTTTTTAATAAGAATAATCATGAAACCCTAGACTGGTGTTTAGATTATTTGTAAGGAGAAAACATAAGATTTAATTGCTCTTCCAACATTGGTTCTATGTTTTTTTGTTTTCTATTCTCCTTTAAATCCACAGTATTTGAATGTAAATCTCTGGGGCTTGGATCCCTCATCCAAGTGAGTACCATAACTGCTGATAGGTTACAATGTCAGGACCTCTTTACCTTTTGTCTTCTATCTGTGGGTCTGGACTTTTTTTCTATGTTGTACAAGATTTTAGCAGGACAAATAGTGAAAATCATTATCCAGATATATGTATCACCTGGCCATAAATACAAAGAAGTGAAAACTATAGTGCTCCCCAGGCAGATAGTGAATTGAAGCTGGGATTTCCCGAGTATGTAACGATTCTATATATTATGGGTATCTGTATCAGAACAGGTGTGTATAGACTTTTTCTCTGGTTTGCACTCTGAGCTCCCAAAGGCAAGTGTTTTCATGACTTTTTGAGCTGGAAGGTGTCTTTGGACCGTCAGGTTTAACAATTGCATGTGGATCTATCATCTATACATTTGTCATATCTTCCATGAATCCGTTTATACTTTTGGCCTTCAACACATCCACTAGCAATGAGTTTCACAAAATAAATATACATGTAAAGATTAAAGACCTTCTGTCTGTTTGTTTGTTTGTTTGTTTTAAATCAACTGTCTTACAATTTCATTGGGCATACTCTGATTCTTGTAATGTGGGAAGCAATTAATAACTGTATCTTACTTTCCACACGTTGTTCATGTTTTACAGATCTCTCTTATCAATGAGTCTTTTTAGAAATGTGAGTCTGTCATCCATTTCGTATTTTCATCTTGTCAAAGCTGGTCTATAATTCTAATAAGCCCCTACCTCTCGTGATACTCTTATTCCCTTTCTGTGAGAGCTTAATGAGAGCCACACATAGCACTGAAACATCCACCTCCATACCTCACACATTGATGACCTTTCTGTATTATTTTAACTGCTTTCCCAATATTCCGTTCTGCCACATTCATCCTCTTTTTGCTTCTTTGGCCACTGGTGAACACAACACTGATGTTTTCAAAGAACCAGCCACAGTAAGTCCAAGGTATCATCCTGGATACTATTAATTAATTAGCAACAACTACTACATTTGTATACTCAATATTCATTTTTTCTTGTATGCTACACTGTACCTTACTAGCACTGGACATCACCTATAATTTTATTATCAGTATCTCAGGCAATTTTGTAGTAATCCACTGTTAGATGAAACCATAAAGGAGATTATATTTTAATATATGTTTATAGCTGTTTCCCCCTTTTATTGTCAGATTATTTTTGACACATTTCCTTTCGATTTCTCTTCTGTTCCATACCTACCAGCAGCAGAGTTTCTGCTTGTGCCAGTTATTCCTCTTGTAATCTGTTAGTATCATTTACTAGTAGTTGGGGTTTGTGTTGATTTGGTTTGTTTTTGTAAATAAGCATGGAATAATCTATTGAGATTCACATACCTAAGTTTTGTACATGAGCTGTCAAAACGGAGAAAGGATGGATAAGGGCTATAAAAATTGTTTGGGGTCTTAGGGCATTACTTACAAAGAAAGATTAATGGGATTAAGTGTGTGGAGTTACTTGAGTCACCTCATTTTGAGCAAGCAGTATTGTGTGGATATAAATTCCAGTGCCAGGAAGGATGCACTGAAAGGGTATGCTGATACTGCAGCTGCTGGTTGTCATGGCAGCTTGTTTTGTTTTACCTGAGCTAGCTTTAAACAGGCCAACTGGGGTGCTACTAGCAGTGTAGCAACAATAACAGGGAGAAGACTGTAAGCTGGAAATCTGCCCAGTAGCAAAATCAGCATTTTGGTAGGTAACCTTTCCATTGGGAGTGCAGCTATGGGAGACCACAGCTTTGCAGCTATCAGTATTCAAGACAACCAATTTCAGGCTTTATGGGTGTGCTGTGACATCCAAAGTTGCAATAAGCATGACAGGGTCGGTGAGAGGAGTTGGATTCATTGTTGTCCCCCGGGCACTTGTGAGGAGCAGGAAAGACCTATATTTCACTGTGTCTATGCCTGTGCTTTACAGAGCTGTTCATCATTTTCACAGAACTGTGCAAATAATTATTACTGGGACAAGCACACACATTATAGAGATAGCTACCATTTTTATAGGATTCTGTTTCAGTTTATCCAGCATACTCTGAGGCACAAAGTTTCATAGTATCTGATAAGTCTCTGTCACTATGTTGTGCAAAAATGTCTTAGGAGCTGTCTTAAATGCCAAGAAAAAGGACTAACTTTCAAATGTAACAGCAAAGAAAAAAAGTTGGAAAGCAATACAAATAATTTTACAATAATTAATTTCTACAAAAGACTGAAGTATCCAGCTCCAGAAAGTTAGCAGAGATTAGTACCCCACTAAAGAAATGGTGTCTAAAAAGGACCTAAAAGAATTGTCAGGTCTTTCCTTCAGAACTCTCCAACTTCTACTGCAATTTAGAAAACAATTTATTTTTTTTTCAATTAGTATTTAGAATCCTACTTCTACTAGAGCTAACATGTTCAGATGTTCAGTTTCAGATGATGTACAGTGCTGTCCCACCCTGTCACCACCCTGTCCTCCCCGTTTTTTGAAGAGGCAGAGGCTCTCTCGAGGGTTACAGGGCCACCATGACCTGCTGCTCTCTGCAAAGCTGTGTGCTGGCAGATGTCTCCCTTTGGCATCTGAGAGACACTTTTTTCTGGAAAGATTTGTAATACAGCTACAGGGGGATGAAAAGAGCCAGAAGACTTACAGGAAATCTGTCTGGTATATTCTGGTATATATTGTGGGAAAATATTTCATTTGAGTTAATAATTAGAGAATGCTATCTGTTGCAGTGACATCATCCCTAACTTGTAGTTCAGATATTTCCCCAAGAGACACAGAATGTTGACTTAAAACAACTTTAATTCCTAATGAATGGAAATGAAGAAAATGAAGTTTATCTAGATCACTGAAAGGACATAGATTTATCATTTGATGTTACCATTTGAACAGACAGAACAGAATATTGTTTAGTAGTACGGGAAGCCATCATGTAAACGTTTGTATAGGTGTAGGCTAGAGATACCAAGATAAGGTTATAAAGTCTAACAGATCTCTATATCTATGGAATTTTATAACAAAGTATATTTGACAAAAATGTCCTTTATAGAACTACTTCTGGGATGGTAGGCAATATCATCACAGTTTTATGAGAAAACAACTATGACAGACCTATCATGGATAAGGGAGATGAAAAAGGAATATTTTTTTAAAAAACAGTGAATATAGATTTTTTCACTATGTAGGTGACCAAAGGCAGTGGTGAATCATGTGCTGCAGAATTACAGGCATTCGCACTAAAACTTTGAGAGCACAGGAGCAGTATTAATCCAGATGTTAACTCCTTATTTAGGTTACAGAAAAACTGAACTGCTTTTCAAACTTATTTGTCCTTCTTTTTGCATCCTAATCATAGTTTTGTTTTGTTTTGTCATTAAAAGTGGTAATTTAATTTCAAGTCATAGCAGATTATGCAGTCGTAGTATTGGCACCTTGTTCTCTAAGCTGACATTTTATTTTCTGGAAAAACTATCTATTTCAATATATCATCACTGAAATCTAGTTCAGAAATTGAAGAATTCCTATTCTGTAAATATGATAATAGAAAATGAGCACATTTAATTAATAGATTTGGAAGGAAAAAATCTATTGAAATTTGTTTCTAAATGTCTGATCTCAGGTAGTACTCCACAATGGCACAGATGTCATTTTCTGGCTTGAATCATGTTATTTAATATTGAATTTTTACAAATCTGTGATAAGCATTTCTCTGTTTACTTTCAGTGAATCTTGCTGATTTGCTTAAACAGGAGTTTATCACCCTCCTTTTGAAAAGAAATGAAGTGGGAATGCCAGTTCAGAAAACAGTAGCTTTCCATTTCTTTATTCCAAGTGGCAGCATAGACCTCTCGTAGTCACATAATCTGACTAAGAGTAAACTCGTTTTTTCAGACTTTTCTCTTACAGACTCAAGGAGTCAAAAAACCCACAACAACCATACTGGCAAAAAAAACCCCACAACAACCATATTCCAGACATTTTGAACTTAGGCAGAACACTTTTAAAAAGCTTACTATGGACCCTAACATTCCCTTGCCCCTGGAGTGAAAGGACCAAATCATACTTTTCTTACTCTTGAGTTACTGGTTCCAAGCTTAATGTCAAAGGGAGAACAGGAGTGTAGACTGTTGAGAAAAATGTCTGCTTACAATTCTATTCATCTTGGTATTTGTTATCTGCAGTGGGAACACATGTATAATTCTTTCCTTAAATGATTGTAAAGGACAAGGGATGAATTCCTCATGAGTAAGTTATTTCATTAGATTGATCTAGTACATCTACCTGTAACAATATTATTTCACCACAGATGTTTTAGTAGTGATTTAGTTCAAACTACTGCCAGGATGAAAAATGCATTGAATTAATACTGTACGTGTAAGGAACAGGGTCAGGCAGAGAAATAGGGAACTGTCATTTGTACATAAAACTAAGTGCTATTTTATATGATCCCAAACTACTGACACAAAGCTGTTTGATAGCTTACTGTGTTCTCACTATATTCCTCCCCACTTTGTTTAACCTCTATGCCATGGACACATTTTTCCTCCTTGAGCTGCTCTCTGCATATCCAGTTCAGAGCTATGCAGGCCATGCTTGACCTTGACAGACTGTGCAATCTTTACTGGTTAATCTCTTGTATAGGAGCATTTATGTATAATAATCAATTTCCTTTGATTTTGCCAGATTTTGGACTTGACTGGTTGTACTAGGTGGACTTGGAAAACCCAGATAACATGGGAAACACTGGGACAGCCTCCCTGTCAGTGGCTTGACCACTGTGAATTATCCCAGCTTTACCAATAAAGGCTAGTTTGAGGGAGGAGGAAAACAGGAATACCTCATGAAAGGGTATCCCCTGAATTCATAGAATCATAGAATCCTTCAGGTTGGAAAAGACCTCCAAGATCATCGAGTCCAACTTCTGACCAATCACCACCTTGTCAACTAGACCATAGAACTAAATGCCAGGTCCAGTCATTTACTGAATCCTAGAATCATAGAATCAGACGGGTTGGAAAGGACCTCTGAGATCATCAAGTCCAACCCTTGATCCAACACCACCGGGTGTACTAGACTATGGAACTAAGTGCCACATCCAGCCTCATCTTGAAAACCTCCAGGGACGGAGAATCCACCACTTCCCTGGGCAGCCCATTCCAATGGCTGATTACTCTCTCTGTAAAGAATTTCTTCCTAATGTCTAACCTAAACCTCCCCTGGCACAGCTTAAGGCCATGCCTCCTTGTCTTACTGCTGGTTGCCTGGGAGAAGAGACCAACCCCCACCTGGCTACAACCTCCTATCAGATAGTTGTAGAGAGCGATGAGGTCTCCCCTGAGCCTTCTCTTCTCCAGGCTAAACAACCCCAGCTCCTTCAACCTCTCTTCATAGGACTTGTGCTCAAGTCCCTTCACCAGCCTGGTTGCTCTCCTCTGGATCTGCTCCAGCACCTCAATATCCTTCCTGAACTGAGGGGCCCAGAACTGGACACAGCACTCCAGGTGTGGCCTCACCAGTGCTGAGTCCAGGGGCAGAATCACCTCCCTGTTCCTGCTGTCCACACTGTTCTTGATCCAGGCCATGATGCCATTGGCCTTCTTGGCCACCTGAGCACACTGGATGTGGTGGCTCTTCTGCCTCCCTGGACAGTCTGTTCCAGTCCTTCTGTGTAGCTTTCCACAACGTTTTGGACCGAGCAGGGCTGGATAGCTCTTCCCTGGGAAACATATATTCCCAGTTATCATACAGTCATGGTGGATCCTTGCTTCGATTAAGAGTACCCTATAGGTCCCAAATTAGTAATTCACATACCCTTCTGGCCATTTTAAAAGGTCAAGCTATTAATAAGCCTGGTGAGGAAAATAACTCCACATACTGCCCTAAACAGAGTCAAATTGGAAAGCTGAGTACGTGGGGGTAAAGCAGATCTCTGTGCTCCTCAGCCTGCATATTGGAAAGAGCAAGGTGTCTGACCTAAACAGAGACCCAAATCCACAAGCAATCAATTTTACTCTTTTAGAAGATTGCTTGTACCCACAGGTTGTAGGATGGAGCCACGGAGAGCTCAGTGGATTGCAGAAATGTCGCACATTCACAAAAGCTGACGACCCCCTCTTGAATATGAAGCATGTGCTTCTCGCGTTTTGGAGAGAAAATAAGGAGATGCTCCCTGCATGGAGCAAGGGGAGCTAAGCTAAGCTCTCATTCCGGCCCTTCAAAAGGTCAGTGCAGAAAGTGTTGTAACACAAAGTGATTTTAACCTGACTTTGCTAATGTGACATTTGGAGCATGGCTGTGGTAGTCTGATGTGACAGCAGGCGAATGTTGCGTTGTGCTGAGTTACTAAATGGCAGAGGGCCTGATAAAAAGGAGGGACTTGTTCACGTATTTAGTCTGTGCTTCACTCCCTCCAAAGGGAAAGATTTTGAAAAGTTCCTGAAGTGTGAATCCCAAAGGTCAGTAAATACACAAAGGGCTTGTTGAATTCCGAGAAGAGAGCAAAATTTTTGAAAAACCATATATGAATTTTCAAACCCAGAAAATGTTAAGTTGGATTTAAGGCTGCAGTTGTACACAGAAGCTAGAAATCATCAGAAGCTTTCTAACTGCTTGTGTCCAGGTTTGATAAATAAAGCTGACAACCTAGGTGATAACCTGTAGCCAAATGCTAGACCATTGCCTCTGTGTTACAGATTCATTTTTCACCACTTTAGTCATATTTTAATCCCTGGAAAACTTAGGCAGCTTTCAGCCAGCTGATGTACTGTGCTAGCTAAAATCAGTGGAGCACATAACTCTAACTGTGGGCTGGCTCTGGAATTGGTGGGGTTTACAAAAGCATGAGTTCTGGAGAAGGCTCTGGGCACACAAGCCATAAATACGTAGACATGTGTCCTATGGATTTAGAATACCCTACTGATGCCACGGGCCACTGAAGAAGTAAAATATTTCATTCCTCCTCTGAGCTTGAGTTGGACTTGTTCTTCTGTTTCCCCTATTAATACATGTTTCAATCGGGGTTTTTTTAATGAAAGTTCAATATAATTTTTTTTTAGCCCTCTGTGATCTATCTATATGTATGGAAGAGGCTGACTAAATGTAAGAAATATAAAGTGTTAGGGGGAAAGACAAATGAGTTACAAGACATATATTTCTCAGTCACTCAGGCATTTTGAAAATGCTACCCAAAATGGATTTTCCCAAAGATTAGCTCAGTTGTTTAGAGCATGGTGCTAATCATGCCAAAGTCAAGGATTTTGTCCCTTTATGGGCCATTCACTTAAGGGCTGGACTGGATGATCCCTGTGGCTCCCTTCCAACTCAGAATATTCTGTGATTCTGTGAAGCTAGCTGGCAGCCAGGTCAGTAAAGACATCCCCCATCCCAAATGGAGCAAATCCAAAACCCAACTCTTTTATGAGATGAAGTAGCCAGATAAATGCATCTCCCTCAGCTCTGTAACTGAAGACTTCATTAGGAAAGCATTTTTCCAAGCCTTTCTCCCCTTAGACATTTGTTGTGATTGACAAGAAGATCTGGACAGAATAATGATAATGTTTCCTTGCTCTTTCACTGAAGAAAGAAAAACAGTCTTGGTAGGAGCATTGCAAAGTTCCTCATCTCTGCCTTGTGAAATTTTATACTGAGATTTACTTAGCATGAGATCCTAAAAGAAATAAAAGTTTATCTTAAATGATCTGTCAGGTTCAATTTATTTGCAGTAATTAGCCTGGAGCTGTTCCATTTAGCAAAACCTTGGCTTCTCTTGCATGGGCAGAGAAGTTGGAAGAAAAGGCTCTTTTTGCTGCCTACAGATGCACCCATGCAAAGCAGTCCAACTAGCATCCCTGGCAGGACTTCCTAGCCCTCAGGGCTATGGACAGATGTACTGGAAGAGTAACTTTGAACCTTCACAGTCTGCATACATACCTCCTTGTGCTGGGCAACAGATACTACAGAAATGTGTACTGCCTCTTTTTGTGGCAGCTTGGAGGAATTCAAGAAATGACTGGACATGGCTTTGTGCTGTGGTCGAGTTGACAAGGTGGAGATTGGTCAAAGGTTGGACTCGATGATCTTGGAGGTCTTTTCCAACCTAAATGATTCTGTAATTCCACAATTATGTTCAGCCTCCTTCCCTCAAGAAGTGCTGCCGTAGCCAGGCGTAAGTAATGGAGGGAAGGTGCACTCAAGCCTGTGGGCTGATGCCAGCTGTGGACTCTTGGCATGCATTAAAAGTTTGCATGTTTGAACCCCAAAATTAGCAGTGCTTTTCCTGAAATTCAGATAACTATAAGCTGCAGATACAAATGATGGTGAGAAAAGAAATGGTTTCTAGGCCTTAGCAGTGTCTGTTGCTTTGTGCTTTCAGCAGCTCCCTAATATATAGACAAAAAGAACAGGTGTAAAAGTGGCTCATCACTATTCTTCATTACAATATAATTGATTTCATGACTATCTGTAATTTACACTCATTTGAGAGGTATTCATTCCAGGTGACATTTATATTCTTGTTATTTTGGATAAATTTAAGATGAAATATTATGCTGTATTTAAGACTAGGTATATTCCACTAGCTTGGTTTCCTTTCATCTTGGCCTTGCAACTGTTATTAAAAACAAGCAAAAAACAGGGAGATGGGAGTGTGGGACTGAAATGCAACATTTGCATGCCATAAACCAAGCACTCGAAAGTCAGCAATTACAGGGCCAAAGTAAAAGCTCACAAGTATTTTTTTCCTTCTATTCTTAAGTATAAAATTACTAATGCTGAAAATCTTAAGCAATTGAAAAGTTACAAGGAGCTGAGGTAATCTCATTCATTCAAGGTCCAGATAAAGAAACTGGAATAATCTTATGCTGACAGACACAACTTTAACTTGAGTGAGAGATTAGGTCATAGAGTGGCTTTTAGTCATTTTGCATTAAGAAAGTGAAATTATGTCCCTGTTTTCCATTGCTCAGGATGAAGGTGGAAACACAGAGTTGAAATGTTTCATAATGTTACTCTAATTCAGTCAAATTGTTTGCCACTTAGCATTCCAAATAATTTCTTGACTAATACAGAAATGGAAAGGCTTTCCAAGAGGGACAGGAAAGAAATACAAACTCCAGGGTTCTCTGAATTTCCCCTTTGTCATTCATTTTTAATTCATTTTTGTTGGTATCTTCGCAGAGCAGAGGACTGCTTGGAAACAAGACCTTGAAAACTATGTTTTATTCTTCCTGTGGGAAAAATGCTAAGGATTTTACAATTGGTTAAATTTTTTATAAAAGATATAAAGTCATGTGCATATACTGTTGTCTCAGATACAACATAAGCAACATACAATATGTCCTCTGTCACCACCATGTGTGTATTTTCCATTCTTTATAGAGGGCCAGTAGCAATCAGTCCCTGGAATAGTGGTAAACTCCTTTGTGCTTTGACTGGAACGTTCTCCCGTGTATTCCCTTTTCTCAGATGGTATGAGTTTGATGGGAATTCTCCTCATCTGAGATTTGTAAATTGCTGTTCAAGAAATTGCCACTGATTCCCTAAACTAAAAGATGTGGGTGCATCATAAAGGTCTGAAACAGGCAGAAAGCTTCCTGACTTGTACACATGTTTCCATTCCCATACTACAATTTAGCTGCCATTCTCACGATAGGATTTTTGCCTGTGGTCCATAATTATGGAGCTAGAGAAGGACATGGGGGAATATTTAGATCACATGTCAGCCGAATCACTGGGTAACTCTGTGTAATGGTCAAGTAGTAGAACAAGCTGCCAGGGAGGTTATGCCATCCACATTTCATTTTTCAAAACAAGCTAGCTAGATGATGTTAGATAATTAATCCCTATGGAGAGAACAAGGACAAACAAAACTGAACACTGTTTTTCCTTTTCATCTGGAGTGATTCTCTAAGTTGTGCTGTTATGTAGAAATCAATTGCTGATTTGTTAGATGGATAAAACCCAATCAACAGATAAAATATAAATGAAGCTACATCACGCTGAATTGGGTCAAATTGCATCGGAAATGGGTCAAGCCTTTGGGAATCCTTCCCTACTGTTGATTATAATGAGTGCACAAGGTTTTAAAACCAGCTTACAGGTTTTAATCAGCAGTAGCTTATGGTATGATGAATTGCTGCTGTGTATGTGCTTTAATTAAGCAGTGCTTTATGAAGCAGTGTAGTTGTACCATTGTAAACTCTGAGCCTGATACAGCAGAGTCAATTTTGAAATATTAAATTGATTGGGCATTCAGGACTTTCAGCATCTCACATAGTCAAACCTGTAGTATGACAGACAATACAAGAGACTTAATTTTGCACATGGATTAAATATTCATCTGGGACTATAGCTGCTTTTAATTTTTAAAGTATTGTTCCACAGTCTACTTTGATCTCCGAACCAAAATTAAGTACCCAATTGTGGAAATTATGTTCTTGACGCATATGAAATACTAATCCTTATTTCCTTCAAGAAATGCAGTTATACCAGGCATGTGAAATTCTGTTGTAATACCTTCTCCCAGGACTACAAATGTAAAAGGTGTACATAGAATTTAGTTAGAAGTGTCTGTACAGTTAATCACATGTCATTTTGAATGTTTTTTTGTGGTTCTGCTTTGTTTTTGACACATGCACAAACTGACTGTCCTTGCCAGGTGAAAATGAACTTCTAAGTTTGAAGGATAGAGTTTTTTTATTTGGTAACTGAATACTATGGATTTAATTGAAAGTGATTTTGATTGGTTTACCAAATAAATGGTAAGAACGTAGACCCTCAGAACTGTTCCTCAGATATTTCCCTGTTCTTTAACTCCCTGCATGCCCGTATTTACACCAGCATTTTTCTGCTCCGGATTTACACTGAAATATGGCATTTTTAAGCCCTAGTACCACGGGACAAGAAAGCATGCTGTCAGATGCAACTTTTCTCAGGACGTTCCTGGACCTAACAGACAGAACACCCATGTGAAAAGTGCATAATTCAGATGTAGTTCCATCCTCCACTTGATGCAAAGCAAGAATTTGCATAAAAACCTCTCTTTATTCTAAAGTTACTGAACTGCTCCTGAGATATATCTGTGGTGATTTTCTAAGTCATTCATGCTGGTTCTTTTTTGCTATGTATCAATAACTAAATAAGAATTTACTACAAAGAAAGAGCAAAATGACCGTCCGGAAACTGGGACATTCATTTAGAGTAGGGGAGAGCTGAGTTTAGGTCCCTCATCCAGAGTTTTCTGAGCGGGAACTTAAATTGTTATTTAATGTATCTCAGAGGGGTGGTCCTGCGACTGACCTAAGAGGCTAAGTGGGTTTAACAGGAATTCCTCTTTCATGGCACAAAAAAGTATTGGGTTGGTCCTAGCATATATTTGCACTATTAATTATGCCCATATTTGTATTTGATCTTGGTCATTGAATCTCCTGGCCAACAAAACTGGAAACAGAAATAGAAA
The DNA here is from genome assembly GCA_013399855.1 of Oxyruncus cristatus. NCBI lineage: Eukaryota > Metazoa > Chordata > Aves > Passeriformes > Cotingidae > Oxyruncus > Oxyruncus cristatus. The sequence goes on along the minus strand of VXAY01001956.1, from coordinate 1,358,573 downwards.
TTCCTTAATGTATTTTTGAACAGTCATAGACCTTTGAAGTACTTTATTAACAGGAAAACCTAAACAATTAGCTTAAACTAGTTAAACCAGTAGGAAATGTCAAGAAAAATCTTAAGCCCAAATATAACAGTGCACCAGCAGTCATTTTTGGCGGAGCTCAATTTCTGGTTTTTGTGTGCTCTCCTCTATTTGTACAGGTGTAAGTGACAGCAGGATTATTGTTTGTGAGCTTGTCGTGTTTTCTTCAGTGGCCTTTTTGCAAACCTTTCTTTCAAACATTTGTTCTTCAACTCTTTTCAAAGCTATACTACTCCATGTGATAGAACATTGTGTAAGAAGGGAACAATTTATTCATTCTATGTTTTAATTCATCTCTGTTTTTTAAGATGGTCATCTCAGGAGATGAAATCTGTGTTACCTGTAATATCCATGAAAAGTCAAAGAACTTACCCAGATATTTGTGTCTAGGTAAGTTGTCTTGATCCAACTTAAAAACACATACAGGCAATTCCAGAAGAAACTGCATCTTGTCCTTCGGTATGTGTCTATGGTAGATCAAGCAAATCATGCTCTTTAAGAAGTGCCTGTTTTCCTCAACATCTTGACAGGCACCCTAGACAATGTAGTTGTGATATAGAAGTCTACACTGTACTCATCAAAGTTTGGACAGAGGAATTCTATGAAATCATCTTTTAACTAATAAACAGTGTAGTGGCTATGAAAGGGAGGAATTAACTAGAGTAATAATTCAATAATTATGATAAGTACTATTCAGGAAGCTTTCAGCAAGGTTGTTAATACCAGGCTCTGTTGCACTTCTTACCCTCTCTGTAGTGAACTATGAATGGGAAGATCCATCCATAATTTCCACCATTTAAGCAGACTTTAAAGCTAGTTGGGAATAAGCATTTGCTTCGAAAAATTGAGAAAATTAGTTTTTTAATAAATAATGATCTGATAAATTGTATTGAATGTGTACTTATGATACTTAAGCTGAGTTGGCTAAGCCAACCCAGCATAGTTGGGTTAGTGACCCAAGAGCCTATGAAAGGGTGCAACTTTCTTGTGTGTGGTACCTTATGTCTTCAGCAGAGGACTGTCTCGAGCAGTCTTGGGGGATGTATCACCTCAGGCTAGTAAGTTCAGTTTTAGAATGAACTTTAAGAGCACAGAAATTTTTAGTGTCATACTTGGGTTTTGGAGATTTTGTGGGCTCCCTGAAGCACCTCGCTAATTGTCTTACACTTGATGGACAGTTGTGGTTGACTCTGTCCCCATGTCCCTGTCCATTACAATAAGTATCTAGTTGCACCAGTACAGATTCCTGTGTCTCTCTCTTTTCAAATTTGCTACCAACACAGAATATTTGGGCAATCACAGGTCTGCAGAAAAAAACCAAAACCAACCAAACAAAAAACAAATGCTGCATTTGGCTGTAAGTATATAATCTTAAATTTTTCTTCTCTGCAATATTATTTTTCTTTTTAAAAAATATTTGTTAAAATTTACTGGATTTTGCTAGATGTAGTAATTCTGTTTAATACCTGGGAAAGAGATTAAATATTTCAAAAGTCATGTTTTGCATTTTTTTATGTTCAAATAAAGTTGCAAGAATAATTTTTTTTGTAGTAAGAAAAAAATCATATATACAGTATTCAGAACTACAAGCTGATCTCATTAATTCATTATTTGTTTCCACCAAAAATTAAATACTGACAAAAATTGTAATTTAATTTGGAGACAGTCCTCTTAAAACTGGCTTTAAAACTTTCTGCTAGTTGTGATTGCTATAAAAGTAATAGCAATTGAATGTTAGAAAAATATCATCCAAGCTGGCATGCTGTTACAAAAATTTGTTGTGATAATTCTGTTCAACTTTACCTTTAAGAGGTGTGTTTTCTTTCAGATGTAGAGCTAAATTAGTCATACACAGGTTCCTTCCTCTAAGAAAATGTCTCATACAAGAAGTGGAGAAATTCAAATGATTTTTCACCATTTAAATTATGTGTATAGTGCTCTCTTGATTGTTAAATTACACTCTATGCTAGGTCAAGGTATAGAATAAATTATTATTTTTTTTAAGTGAATGGGAATTAGATAATTTAGGAGCATATTACTGGGTTTCAGAGAACAGGTAATTTTGTGTTTAAGCTCAATGAAAGGTTTATATGGGTTGTATAGAAGGAGGATTTTATTAAGAAAATAGGAGCAGGAAATTGAACCTCTTCAAAACAGACTTACGCAACTTCTCTTGCTAAAATCAGTGAGCAGGTTTTCACAAAACCAGTATCAACTATTGAAGGTAACAGACAATGCACAAGCTAGATCATAAGATAGATTTAGTGTTTCCTTTCAGTTGGATGCAATTGTCTTAACAGCCGTATTTGTTTTACAGCATGTCCTGTAAAAGCCTAAGACATGAGAGGCCCCACTGAAGGAAATAGAAACAGTACATCTGAAAATACCACGCCCCAAGTTAAAAAAAGGAAAAAAAAATCATAACGATTTTATACATTATCAAAAATGCAGTATCAGTTATGTTTTCTGCTTGTTCATCACTTCGTTTTTATAGGCAAAATCAGGAAACTCAGTAGGACAGTTTTAGAAACCAAAGTCACAGACCAAGTAGCTATGCTGTTCTGGTTGGTGAATCACTGCTTTTCAACTGGATCTAGTTGAATGATACCTGTAACTCTCTCTTTGGACCTTTCCTGTAAAACTTAAAAATGGTAGAGATATGCCCAAAGCAATTGATTGGTGTTGAGGAACTTAGACTCTCCAAATACGAGATTAAGGACTTAATAATAGGTAAAAAGGCCTGTAAATAATATTTCTTTTGGAGTTATGTGAGTATTGCTGTTTCTCAGGACTCTGGTATCTCCAGGATTACCTGCTGTAGTTTTTGGCACTGAAGCATGGCTAAGCAGTGCCTGTGTCCTCCCATCATTTCTCTCTGCCTCCCACCACCTGTGCCTACTGGTCACCAGGGGTCCTTCTGGTCTTGCAAAGTATTTTTGGTATGCTGGAGGTGGTGGAGTGTGTGTCAAAGCTGTGAAAGGATTCAGTATTTTGAAGGTAGAAGCAAGAAAGGGAAAGGACTGTGTTGTTAAAGGCTACTACAGAAGAGTCCATAAAGTTTTCACAGAATCACAGAATATGCCGAGTTGGAAAGACCCATAAGGATCACTGAGTCCAGCTCCTGGCCCTGCACAGGACCATCCCCCAGAGTCCCACTATGTGCCTCAGAGCATTCTCCGAACTTAAACTCTGTCAGGCTTTGTCTTTATGGTAGGTCTGCAGTCTCCCCCATGTACACACACAAGAAATACTAAAAAACCCATGACATGCAATCCTTGAGTAAAACAGCAGATTAAAAATCTGCCAGAATGCCTGGGGGCATGCTGCACAGGGAAGAAATAACCCAAGTAATGCAGCATGTTGACAAGGTTTCGATACCTGTTGAAGAAGTGAGAATCAGTTTCCTGAGAAATTGCAACACTGCTATCCTTTACAGCTCAGTGATGAAAAGCATCTGCAGAAACAGTCCATGAATAGGATATGTGAGTTATAGAATATTCTCCATTTAAGTGAGAAACTTCCATTACTGGGAATATATCCACTGCTGCATGCCAGAATTAATTCAGTCAAGCAAGGCAAACTAAGATACAGTTCTGTGTTGGTGCTGTACGTGGACAAGAGAGGTGCTGCCAAACAGCAGCACTCTCCCATCAATGGTGTGATTGAAGAGGAGCCAGCGACTCCTTGCAGCAAGGCCAGAGCAGAGGAGGATGCAACACAGCACTGTGCTGTTCAGCAGCTGTGCTTTCCCCCATGCTTACTCATGCTACTTGATGCAATGAGGAGTACCATGGTCTAGTTGAGAGAAAAAAGTAATTTAGGCAGGATGGGCTTTTGGCACAGGCAAACCTTAGCAAGGGGCGTGCAATATGTGCCATAAATCCTGGCCCCTTTGTCGTCTCTTCTCTTTCCTGGTACTGGTCCTACCAGGATGAAGACCAGGACATCTCTGTTCTTTCAAGAGAGTCAGATGGTAATACCATTGAGGTGAAGAAGGCATCAGGAATAAGGAAAGGACTGTAACTAGATTTGAGGCCCCAGATTTCCCAATATGCAAGTGAAGATCCAGGCACAAGAAGGGTGATCGCTTCTTTAGGTTATGTTTCATATGTTTCTGGCTTCTGCGTGTTCATAGTTTTGACCTTTGTTGTCTTACATCCTATGTTTCATGTTTAAATCAAAGTTACTTAAATCTAGAAACAGGAAATTTGTGCTAGATTTTTCTGTACCTAGCCAAAATACAGGAAAGCAAGACAACTTCTTTACATCTTTTACTGAAAAAGCAGCAAGAGCACTTGTTTGCATTGCTAGCTCCTGCTAATCTGTAAATGCTATTGCAGAAGAAGGAATGTTGTATAAGACAGTGAAGAAACAAAAACTGTATCTAAGTTTTAGTAGTGTTTTTCTAATATAGTTTTGTACTGAGATTCTTAAAATTTGGGTGGTTAAAAATTTGTAGTCAAGTATGTAAAGTACTTGCTTTTCGTAATTCTGCTACCCATATAAAACATGTGATACAGATTATAATTCTGTTCCATTTGATCCCTTTTTTTTCCTTCTGGAAACATTCTATGACTTAAATTTCCTTTGAATGCTCTAACTAGTGGTAAGATATACTCAGATACATATACACTGTGATGTATATGTATCTCACTTCACGTAAGATTTTAAACCCCTTCCCACAGTTTAATCACCATGGTTTTGACTTTCAGACTTGTCAGAAATAAAGTTTGTGGGACAATTGACTTATGTAGGTAGCTTATACCAATACTTTGCTAGCAGTTTCAGGGAAAACCTTTTTAAAATATTTTTAAACTGTTTTTAGCATTACCTGTTTCTGAAATTCCTCTTACTCTCATACTCTAAACAAACCTCGTCTTTCTTTACTTATCATGCATCGACAATTTTAAGGTTGTCTCAGGCAAAAGGCAAAGCATTATGTTAGAACAGTTAGACAAATATCCCTCTCATTTGAAGCACTAGAATTTTTCAACTTTTGGTCCCAGTTGTAATGAAAAGCTGATGACATCAGTTTTGTACTGTGGTTTTCCAGAGTTTTGTGCCTCCTACAGAGGTTATTGAACCTAGTCTTTTATGCCCAACCCATTGTAAAAATTTCTACCATTTTCCACTCTCATACTGCAATAGTCATACATGAGAAAAAATGCATACTTCTGCTTTTCTAGTTTTAATCTGCTTTTCAAGGATGTTTGCCTTGTATTATAGTTCATTCCTACAGTCATAAATCCTGTCCTCTTCTAACAAGATAATGTTCAAACTAAAAGTCATCATTGCTGTATGCTATCAGTTTTCTGGGCATAATAGATTCTTTCAAATTATGAGTGTTTTGTCAAACTGTTTTCTCGCAGTACCTAAAATATCAGTTTTAATTCTGGAAACTGATAGAGGAGTGTATTTAATGTTATGCACTAAAAGAACGCTATGCTATCCGTAAATGCTCATGTGCTGTGGCTGTGCTGTGCCAGGCAATGTTATTCCAGAGCTGCCTGTCAGGTGTATTATATAACTGCTCTATATTAATTATTAAATCCTTTATTATTTAGAGTAATTATAATTTAATGGCTGTAGCTTTCCATGGAATGGAAATGCTAGTCTGTTTCCTGTAGCTATTCCAGATGAAGAAATAAAAGGGAAAATAAATCAGATGAATGATTTTAAGTGAAGCAGCACAACAACGGTATCTACCATATTTTAGGAATTTTTTTAAGCAATCATTATGGATTAAATCAGTGACTTTTACTTCAAAACTCTTCTTTATATCTTAATCAGTCTTCTACACCACTGTTTTTGCTCTTAGTAAAACACATTGTTCCTAATTAGTACTAAGAGGAAATCACTGTTGGATCTTTTTCCTCCTTTCTGTTTTTCCCAATGGATTAGTAGAAAGAGGTTATTCAAAACAAGTTAAAACAAGTTAAACCAAGTGGAAGTTTACTGAGTTAGCAGGAAAATGGAATTATTTCTCTGGAACTTTGGTTTTTAAAAAGTTTCAGTTGGAGTGTGTTTCTTATCTCTTGAATACAATATCAGCTTTCAAATTAAAAATAAAACCTAACCAAACCAACCTGGTTTTCTGAATGAGCTTTCTTTTGCAAAGAGGTTTTTTTTTTTTCCCAGTGAGTTTTAACACCATTAGATTTTAAAAGGAAAAAAAAAGAAATAGTAGTGGTGATAAATTTTGAAATTCAAAACTAGAATTCATCCTACTAAAATGTACTGATAGTACCCGAAGGAAGCCAAACAACTCTGTCTACATGAAAAACCTTTATCAAGATAGATAAATTCTGAATTGACTGTTACTATCATCTTACATTTCAAAACTGTTTTGGTCTCGTCCTGACATACAATTCACATACATTTACATTAAAAAAAAAAAAAAAAGACATCAAATGGAAATTTATAAAGTGAGTAATATCATTGTAGGAGTCTGTTGGGCTGAGCTGGCACACAAAACATTTCAAATGCTGGTGTTTGAAAAAACCCACCACTTCTTTTGTAGACAGCATCTCTCATGAGGTGATCTGTCTCCTGGATCTGTCTCTCAAAGCCTGTGAGAACTGATTAGGGCATGGTCATTTTTTCTAACTGCTGAGCTTTCACATCTTCCAGTGCCTGAGGGCATGGGGCTGCACAGCCTCACCACCTGCACCCCTTGGCCAGTGCCCCAGGCTTCAAGCAGCCACTGCTGCTTGTAAAATGCATCTCTGCCCATGGCAGGGGGGTTGGAACTAGATGATCTTTAATGTCCCTCTCTATGATTCTAGAAACACTCAAAGTAGCACTCATGTACACACTTTTCTCACTCTATGAATCATGTAATTCTTAAGTTAGATGGGCATCCTGACATTGCATATCTTTTCTTGTTTTCTCACTTCCTAGTGTGCTGTTCCTAAATACAGCAGTGACAACCCCGTCCCTGATGGGAGCAAAGAGTACCTCCCCAAGGACAGGGAGATCCAATCTGTGATCCCATGTGACTTCTGGATGGGGAGCTGATTGTCAGGGGAAGGCTAGAGTTGGCAAGTCTCAAAGTCTGTGGCTTTCGATGTCACTTTGAGTGACAGCTCCCTTGTTCATCTCAGCAGAGGAAACCAAAAGAGTCACCTACGGGAGTATCACTGCCTGGGTGCCTTTGTGGTCTCCCTGATATCTCAGTGCGGGTGTGCTTGCAGTTGCGGCTTATTACACAAGTGGGCTTTTTGTTGCTCTGAATTGTTTCTTGAATGATTTCCCTACTCATCTGGAATAAACCAGCCTGGGTGATTCAAAATGGGATTTCTTGTACAGGAAAAAGCCCTGGCAGTTACTGTACAAATGACAAAACAGAAAAGAGCATAGAGTTTGCAGCATTGCATGGATGTGTTCAACACTGCCTTATTTAGTATCTTAGGACGAAGGCAGCAGGAATTCTGTCTTTGGCTTTGACCCTGAATAATGAAGATATTCAAAGCTCTTCATGTGCTACAGTGTTTTCACAGGCCACCTGGTGTAATGGCAAAGAGTGGTTATTCGAGGACATAATGAGTAGTTCATATCTAACACACATAATATGCACAGCAGCTGCTGCTCTCCTCCCATCTCAGGCATGGTAACTGTGAAACTCCAACCTTTAAATAATGCCCTCTTAACTCTGAAAAAGTTGAAGGATGCAGTATATAAGGAAGAAGCCAGAGCTTTCAGACCTCTCAGCTGAAGCAGAGCAGGCACAGCCTGCTGGGAGGCTGCTCGGTGGTGTGCTGAACCTTCTCCTCCCAGTGGAGGGAAAACACAACCCTGACAGAAGGTGAGGGAAGGCCCTAATCATAAAATCTTGTGTATGCATCCAAATGTGCGATAATGGAGCCTTTGTATTGTCCCTGTGTGGTGTGAAATCACCAGAAACAGGCACACCTTGCTAAGTGGAGGGAAAACAACCTTGTTGAGAGGCACGATTGCTGGCATGATCCACTGGGCAAGCAAACATCTTCTGTGCTGGGAGAAATTTTTATTTCTGTCATGTTATGCACTTGAGTTTGGTTATTGTATGAATTAGGAAGGGCCAATGAGCCCTCAAAAGGAGAACTGCATCGTGAAGTTCATTCTGTACATTTGAGCAGCCATCGAAAACACGGTGGCAGAGACTTGGCTGCCATGGGCAGGTCAGCTGAAGCTGTCCACAGACCACGGCTACTGTCAGTTCTTGTGCTGTGCTTCACCACACTGACAAGAAATCCCCACACAGACAAGAAAATCCTCTCTAGGAAAAGGTAACCATGCAAGGTTTTCTAGGTATCTGTTGTGGGTTTTTAAATTTGTTTTGTCCACTGCAAAAAAAATGTTGATATTCCACATTGAACTGAATTTAAAATTTCAGTTACATGAGTAACATGTTTAGGTAAGTGTAGTGAAACATTTCTTTTGACCATGCACAAGAAAATCAAATTAAATGCTAGAATATTAAACATACTTGAGGAGGAAAAGATCACCTTGGTCTTCTGTCTGATTCAACCATAGTGTTCAACTGGGCTGTAGTCAGGGTCATCCAGGTCCCTATGGACCCTTTCTTTCCTGTCAAGATATTCTCTGTCACATCTTCTGTCATGTTTGTATGGAAAGCTTAAATGCTGAGCTAGCACTTGGAAACTGGGATTAAGCCACTGTCTTGGGTGTCTTGCATTTTTAAATTGCATATGAACTTTACCCTAATGAGTCAGAAAAGACTGGCAGGAGTGTTCCTCCTAGTTTTTTCTTCCCTAAATGACACTGCTTGGTGAATTTGACTTAAGTTCATGAGTAACTTTTGGGTTAACTAAAAATAAAATTTTCTGGTAATTTGAAAATTATTCAAATCTTTCTTTTGCCAAACTCTCCTGGTAATGCACACTGTGCCTACTCATACCGAGTTTCCAGGACACCAGAGAGACAATAATTACATTTATGCCCCTTGAATAAAATATCTGGATACACTACTGCTCTGTCATCTTGGCTTTTTTTGGAAGCATCATAGATTGTCAAAATGGATATGCTACCGTCCTGTGGTTTGTTGTCCCTTTACCTTTGAATGAGTGCAGTATCATGGTATATCTTGAATTGTGCCTCACAGCCTCTGATCTTTCACACTCTGAAATCAAACGCAAGAGGCAACAGAACGTGGCCACAGCCTCTGTCACTGGCACCTCCACCCCCTGCGTGGTCCCGCCTTCAACTGTCCCTCTCCCAGAGAGACTCTGACAGATGGAGCTGCTGCTGGGCCCTGGGATGCTGCCAGGAGGGCTTCTCTGCAGATCAGTGGCATCCGCGTCCAAACCTGTCACTGCCTGGATGGCCTTTCCAACCCAGGAAGCTCTTGGGAGTTCTCCCGGGAAGTCAGCCCAAGCCTGTATGTCTGCACAGGCTGATTCCCTAGCACACCCACTGTAGAAAATGGACTTGTGTATGCAAGTAGAGTCCATGAGATACTTAAAGGCATACAACAAGTAATGAAGTTACAATTTCATGATTGAGAAAACTTCTTCTCATGACGGCTGCCTGTAGTTTTACATGTACAATGTTATTCTCCACTCTAAATTCTGAGTCAAGAAAACCATGCTGGGTTTGGCATCTGCTAGGAAGAGGTGATTCCAAGTGATAAGTAGAAATAAATATAAATTTTTGTTGGTAGACCATGCTACATTCAGATAAATATTAATATTGAAAAACACATGTCTAATTGCACTATATGAATTCAAAGAATAATTTACTTTGGCAGATAAACTCTCAGAATAATGAAGATTTGCAATCTCTGAAAAGTTAAATCATAAAAGGCAATCAACAATGGAAGAGGAGAACCCATATCTAGACTGAGACGTTGCAGTTATTGCACATGCATGTATCCTAAAATAAAATCATACTGTACCCATTTGAAAATAAGTTTTTGTCTGTTAACTTTTTTAATGGAGTTAGAGTTCATCCAAAGTACTGACATACGTTTTAGTGGTTATACGGTTTGGTATCAGTCAATATTTTATGCTACAATTATTTTAAAAAATGTGACCTCATATACAACCTCATTTAAAACTCATTATCAAGGATTTTATTAAGCATCCTAAGAAACAGGAACTTCTATTCAGAAGAATTAGTGTTTGCTCTGTACAGTGCTTCATCTCAACCCTTGTTATGCTTCATGGATGATCTGCCTTCATTACATTGTATGTTTGTTTATACAGAATCACAGAATATTCTGAGTTGGAAGGGAGCCACAAGGATCATTGAGTCCAACTCTGAAGTGAATGGCCCATACAGGGAACTGAACCCATGACCTTGGTGTTATTACCACCCAGTTTTAACAAACTGAGCTAATATGAGGGATTTCTCAGTTTCTTGAATGAAAACTATGATGATGGTGTTTACAATTAACATTTTAAGAAATAATTGTTATAAACTCAACGCCTTTATTTTTTATTCCATTATATAGCTCCTTGATGCATAATATATAAATACCTAACTTATTTAGCTGTTAAATCTACATGAACTATATTACTAAATTTCTATGCAAATCTAGACATAAGTCTAACAAACAAAATGGGAGACAGAGGTATAATCAGGAAAGTGAAAACAAAGTTTAAAAAGAATCAGTAAAAGTAACTTTTATATGCTCTTAAAAATGCAGATTCTTGAAACTTTTAAAGAAAAATCTACTCGGGCTACAAAATTACTGGGTTTTTTTTGAGTTCAGGTTACTTAATGATATTTTATGTGCAACTTGCCTATTTGCTTGCTGTATCCTGTTGGCTCAATACCATTACTAACGTAGTGAAATAAGCCCATGGTTAAGACTGCTTAGCTTTTATCCTGACTCTAAGGATACCCTTATTGGCCTTTCTCTGGTTTGACCTTTCTGTCTGTTTTGTTTTATGGATGAATGAAAGATTCGTAGCCAGAGAACTGGCTATGAGGAGTAATTATCACTTACTATAAATACTACTTGCATAACTCAGGATTTCCTGTGTGCTGTGTACGTATGTTTCCAAAACAGTGGAACATGGGATATCATAAATAAAACACTAGACAATAATTTCAAATGAAGGAAATAGTTATGAAGGAGTTAAAGGTAATATTTCTTAGGGCAAAACAGATTTTAAACTCTGATTACAAGGGTAAAAACTGTGGTAATTCAAATCCTTGCAAAGGTAACGTATTTTTCTTCTTTGATTCTTTCTCTTCTGGCAACCTCTGCTGAAGAATAATCTTTTATCTGACCTGACATTTTCTTCCTTATTTGAACTATGATTCTTAATCTCAGCATTTTTGTCTTTAAACAAAGAAATGGTTGCTGCAAGTGGATGAAATTCATGAAAAAGGCTTTGCTCATTCATTATTTATAAGCTTCTATTGTGATTTATTTTTCTTTTAATTGGAAACTTTCAACTTGTGTTAGTTATTGCTGATATGTGATAAGGATAACTGAAAAGCTTCTCAGTCCTGTCTGACAAGGATATATTATGAAAGTTAAGATTACATTAATTTGCTAAGACTTTCTAGATGAACCACAACATGAAATGTTCCTGTATTTATTCTGAAGGAAATTAGCTTTCATCATGCTTAGTTTCATTTAGCATTGTAAAGGCATTTGAAACAGCATTTCCAGCTTTTGTGATAGATCATTATTTTGTGAAACAGCTTTCAAAATGAGTGAGACAGGTAGGGCAGGTTAGAAGAGACTTTGCAGGCAATTTGCACAGGATTTACTGAAATGTAGGAAGTGTTCTCAGATTTGGCATCAGTTTGCAGTCTCCAGTTTAGGATTTTCACTGCTTGTGTTTGGCCCATCTTCTTTCCCGTGTCTTGGTCTCTGAACACTCTTGGTCACAGAATTGCTGTTGTTCAATGCAGCACATGAGCTCTTCAGGAGCCTTCACAGAAGGCAATAGTGGCAATAAGAAAGAAGACCTGAGACCCCACAGTGACAAATGATTGCTACCTGAGACTGGCAGCGTAATGTATTACAGAAGAGCATTCACTCTTTAAAAGGGAACATGAGCAGAAGCTAAATTGGAGAAAGGCAAGCCTCTGGACACCATAATGTAATGTTTCTGAGCACCATTCACCTTGTCTCTGGACTGAGCCTATCAATGAGTTGCCAACAACTTGTAAATGGTGGGCTTTCAGGTAGGTTAGATGTGTCTTTGAAAGTGTGAGTAGTTGTGCAGTGGCATGATTTCTGGTTCATGTCTAGGAGATTGATTTGAAACTTGAATTAAAATCTTTCCAAATTTCAGAGTCATTCTCTTCCTAAGGATCTTTAAGCATTTTAGATGTGTATGGACCATGTTTAGTTTTACCTGTTGGCAACAACTTGGGCATTTTCCAAAACTCTTCTGAGACATGATGGGTAAATTTTCCCCATTGCTGCCAGCAGTCCTGCTGAGTTGTGATGCATGGATGAGCAGCAATGTGCAGGGAACTAAATGATTCTGTTGTAGGACAAGGTTTAATAATATTGGTTCCTGAGATAGGCTGCTAAGAGCTGAATATGCAGCAAGATTTTCTAATATGCTAAGCATATAATCACTCCCACTGAATTAGGATGGTTAAGCAAGAGGGGCAGTTGACAATGAGTGGGATTAGAGATTGTTAAACTGCTGTCAGAGAAAGGTTTTAAGGGAGTGGAGAAGTAGGAGGAGCTATATAAAAAAAAATGTGAAAAACTCTTCAAGGAGGAGTCATGGAGGCAGCACCTTATGCAGGGATGTTTTTTCAAAATAAACTAACACCCATCTCTTATGCATTACAAGTGCTTTCTTTCATCCTTAAACATCTCTCAGTAGAAATTATCTTCATGAGGTGTAAATTAAATACACTTACAAAACTGTGGTGGAAATGGAAATCATGATGTATAGTGAAATGAACTGAACCTAAGCATTGTCTTATCTGGAAATTCTCAGTGTAAGTGAATAACAGTCATACTGGCAATCCTAATACTGCTGTGAATTTTGGTAAGTTTGTTCTACTCAGCTAATATCTGTTGTAGGATGATTCTTTTGCTTTTTTTCAACAAGAACATGTAACTACCTGATATTCCATTGAAAATCTTCTGTATTAACTTTGACACAACTACCACTAAAGAATTGGCTCACATTTCACAATTTGTCTGGAGTTGCTTAAAGTGGGCTATAAAATTCTGTAATAAAATATGTAGAAGAAAAAATTTTAATATACCTTTAGGATTAGCTCAGTTCTTTGTTGGCAGAAGGCTTTCATCTTTGCCATATAAGTAATCTATTCTGAGACAATTAATTAAAAACAAGGATTAGTTGTTTATAATTCTGTGAGGTAGGCATAAATTTCACTCATATATTTCTGGGCCAGTTTTCTCTGTGTTGTTTAGTTTTCATACTTTTTTGTTCCTGTTTGAAAGAACAGCTGCAGATTCAAGTTCTGAAGTTTCACCACTCCTGTCCTGGTACTGACAAACATTATCTCACAAATTCAGTATATTTTTCCCCAATATTTTTCTTCTGCATTTTAAGGTGAGCTGAGGGATTTCAGTACAATCTCTCGATCATGAGTGTGGAAAGATCTAGTTAAAAATAATAAACACTACAAAAAGAGGTCAGCATCATAATGTGAATATTGTACAAAGCACTTTGTTGGTGCATTTCTTTGGAGGAGTTCCACTTCCTCCTGTCCTTTTGTTGTTGAACACTCCAAGGTTTTGACAGATATAAGCTACATTATACCAACAGTATACTAACTTTAATAATTCAGAACTTCCCAAGGAAACTGGATGGAATGACACATAGAAATGTAGAGCCTGCGCTCCCATGCTTGTCTATGTTGACCTATGCAAGACAGAAGAGAGCCATAGTACTGCCTCCTTACTTCCTTTATTTAATATTTGGAGGTGACTTTGTCACTGATCAGCACTTGTGCTTGGGGATCTGAAAAACCAACAGCTGTAGTTGTATTCCTTGCTGGGAGAACAAAACCTTTTGATGTCTTCCTCTTAGCACCCCTGTAATCACACTGTGAAGGGGATAGTATATCCTTCCTCTCAATAAAAATCTGGTTTATTTCCCTCGTAGACTAATTCCCCCAGTTGTTTAAGATATCAAATATCTTTTTGGCTTTTCTTGACTTCATTAAAGCTTGGCATGTTCTCTATCAACTGTTCGTTCCTGTTTGTAAGGGACAAGGCCTTGATAATATGGTTCCCTGATACTAAATGTTGGGGGGTTTCCCCACAGTCTTGTGTTTCTAAGTCAAAAAAGTCTAGATCTTCAGGCTTCCCAGGAAGTTTGTTTCTCCAGCTACCAAGCTCCATTCTTACAAGGGCTAGCTCTTGGTAGCCAGGCTAACTAGTTCTAGGCTACCTCATCAGGCACATTCTCGGTGTTACTTCATCTGTGGAGGAAGCCATGTAAGAATATATAAATGTTGAAAAGGAATGACATTGTATGTCACATGAAGTAATCACAGAAAATCTTTCTCAACTGCAGTACTTTAACCAGACCTCAGATTTACACTGTCCTTTTTGGATGCTGCTCCACCTGTTACGTGCTTCTCACATCTAATCTAGTCCCAGCTCCAAAAATGGTTGTGGAGCAATTACTCTTTTCTCTTCTATGTTTATCAGAGCTATCAGGCTTTAGGCTGTTGCTGTAGAGTTGTGGCTAGACCAGTATCAAGGTGCACATCTTCCCTGTTCGGTATCAGTAGATGCTGTGGACGATCTTGCACCTTATGTGCATACTGTATATCGATATGCATTCTGATGTTTGTCTCTCTTCTCTCTAGGTTGTGTTTTGATGTTTTAAACCTACAGGTAAAAGCTGTCGTGATACAAATACAAATGGAAGTGAATCAGTTCTGTTTTTAGCATTAACCATTTTAGCTCTTAGGTGACTACTGGGAATATTTAATTTACAATTTACAACTGTCAGGAATTTATTCGTGTATCTCTTTGACAGAGAATTTTCAGTCAGTGACAGAAATTATAAACTTATATTCACTCCTAAGAGTATATGTTGCCACGTGGATGGGCTCTGTAAACTGCTGCTGGAGACCAGGGGACTGTGCTTTTATTCCAAACTAGTCTTTGGGCCCTCCACGTGGATCACACTCATGTGAAAGGAAAATCAGTCTTCAGAACTGCAAAGTCCAGCTTTTCCTGGAGTTGCAAATGCCTAGGTCCCCCTGCCAGATTTACAGTCCAGTCTACAGTTCTGTGTAGACAATTTTAACAATAAAAAAAATGATTTATGTAAGGAAAACTTATACCTCCTGTGAGCTCTCAGATTAGTATTAGTCAGCCTGTAGATTTTACTAAACTGGAGCTAGGTCTCCATTCAGCAGAACTGAAGAGGCAAAAGCACTTTGAGTGAGAAAGGAGAAAAGGTTAATGTGGAGCTGTTGGGTAAAATACAGTCTTTTCAAATTTGCCATCTAGTTCAAGATCATCAGCTCCCAAAATCAATGTCACAAATAGGGTCATGAGCTCAGAATTTAAATGTAAATTGCATGCCCAGATGCAGAGGCCTGAAAGGCCTGTGTTTCTGTTGAGCTAGCTCATCAAAGAAAACTGTAGCCAGTGTGCCTGTGATTTATAAGTCTGATCAAAATGTAAACGTTTTAGTATAAGAGTGATAATTTAGTAAGTTCCTGCACTTCTTAGCCATACCAAAAACCCAACAGAAATGGCAGAAATTCATTCATACCAGATGTTATCAGAAGTGTGGGAAAAATGCAAGCTAGAGTTTCAGGTACAGTGGCCAAGGCAGCAGACAAACAAATTGAATTCCTGTATCTGCATACTCTATTCTAGGTGCCATGTATGTGACGATAGTCCCAAAATAGCAGATGAGACTTACTGTAAAATTTTATCTCAAGTGCACGTTGGTTTTAATTATATAACAGAGTAAGTTTTGCAGTCAGGGTACTAATGAGTTGCTAATTCCCAGTCAGAGTAAGAGATTTGATTCCCAGCCTATCTGCTAACTAGCCAGTCTACTCCATACTGGCTGTAGCCTGCTGTTATGAATCTCCTGGGAAATATTTCACTAAGCAAGATGTCCTAGTTGTTTAAATAGGATGGGAATGTGTGATTTAGCCATGCCTGTTCTCCCAGCAAAAATGTCCTGCATAGTGTGAGCCAGTAAGAAGCTCTGTGATCTTTAAGCTGGAGATGTCTGCGCCCAATAACAGTTTCCTGATTATGTAAATGAGTTCATAAAAATACTTTGCATTTCTTACAAGAATCAGAAATATTTCTTTTAATGATGTTAGCTGTCTGGCATTCTGATTTAATAATTCATGTCTTATTCCTTCATATTTCTTTTCCTTTTGACATACTGTCAAAAAAGAAGAAAAAAACAGTTAAATAATTGAGAACATGTGAACTGCCATAAACAATCACTCTTGTTTGTTTCTCTGCAGAGCGGAAGGAAGTAAAGGTGGGAGAATACAATGCTGTAGCTGACACATTGGAGATAAACAACACTGTCATCAGATTCCAAGGTAGGAGAGGAGACTGGAAAGAGGTATAGGAGTGACATGAATAGATGTATGTAGTTTGTGAGAATGCATACTCTTGAAGAACTGTTTTAGTATTTTTAATCAAAAAGCTATGACACTGAAGAAAGGGAACTGAGCTGTGCTTAAAAAATAGGAGAATTCTGAACAATGAATCGCAATGTTTGGAAATTGTACACTTGATTTTAATTAGAACAGGGCAAATTCAAATGTATATGTGTACACAAATGTTCTTTGATATTTCAACAAGCAGATGTGTCTTCTATTTCATCTCCACCAATGAATAATGTTCTAATTTAATCCCCATTTCCCACTCCCCCAGCTCATCTCACCTGAGGGATGCTCTCATGTGCTGTGTTTGCAGACACAAGAGGGAGGTGGTTACTTTTGTTTGGGAGGCGTCTTTTAGTTAGTTAGAAAATAGAGTTTCAAAATACAAAGACTAGCTTTAACATGACCCATGTGAAACAGGGCCAGAGAGGGTATTTAGCCCAGCCACTCTCCCAAGGTCCACAGCAGGCATGTAGCCTGTTGCTGTATCTTCTTGCCATTAGGGACTTTGTCTGCCCTCACAGCAGTTGGAGTGTGGGCATATCCATAGTTTTCAGACAATATGGTCGTGGCAGTCAGATGAGAGCTGAAATGAGTTTTAAGGGTATCTTGTGTTGAATATAGGCATACACATTATTATTTTGTCAAAGCTAATATTTAAGATTTAATTCTGAGTTCTGCTATGGTGCAGTTCAGTAAGATAAAGTCAAGTTGACTTTGTCAGCTCTGTGTGGTTTTTCTCTAGGAGTGGTGAGGTGCATGAGTATCAAGCTGCTGTACTCTACTACACCTTCCTCTAATGTCCCAACACCCAAGGATGGCATGAGCATGGGTGGAGTTTCACTGTGGTGATCTAATTCATGACTGCTTTTCCACCTTTCCTTTTGGTGTCCTTTGCTGAACTTAAAAGAGCACGTCTACATGAACTCACATCTGTCTGGAGAATGAGCCTTTGGAAATGAAGAGTGCAGAACCTGTCCCATTTGCCGGAGTCTGGGACCCAGCAGATTATTTTTGCTGCAAGGAGAAACTAACGATGTAGCTAAATTCTGAATCAATACCATTAATTTCCAGAGAATACATGAAGGATGAATCAAGTAACAGGACACAGGCTTTGTTCATAACTCCTTGCCTTTATGGACAGTATATGATGGAAAAAATGTCTGTACAGTTTTTTTCAGAACAAGACTGCTGAGTTTTATTCTGACCATATCTGAAGGTGTTCTTATATTTAATAAATGCAAATAAGTGCAAACCATCAGTATACTCTCTATGGTCTAGATACAGCAGTGTGGGGTTTTATTCTTTAGTGTTAGTTATTTTAAGTCAGGTGTGTGCTTTATTGTCTTTTTGGCTTGTTAGTTGTCTAGTTTTGTTAATTGCCATGGACTGTAAATGCATGCTCTGTGGAGGGAAAAAGAAAAGAGGAAAATTCTCCACTATCAAAACAGCAAATGGTCCCTTCACTGTCACTTTATTATGATCACCTAAAGGATTTTTTTTTTTTTCTGAAATCTTGGGCATAAAGACAAAAGGATAGAAAGTTCCATGGTCTCAATTATTTCAACTTAACTGGTATGGGTAAAGTTATTTTATTGTATAGATCCTTGAATATTCTTTTAGGTGCAAAGCAGAAGAGTGGACATAAAAATTAGCCATGGCAGCTGCTAGTCAGTTACTTACAGCTCTGTGATCTGTGGTTCTGCAGAGCTCAGCTTCTGCAGCCGTGCTGTGAAGTGGAGCTTCTTGGCCCCTTGTGGTTGCCCTGGCAGCCCCACAGAGAACTGATGCAAAAGGACAGGCTCAGGCAGTGTAGAGCACACAAATCCAATTCTGAAGGAAGACAGCAGTGCAAAGGGCCTTTTTCCAATTCCCTGCACCAAGGAAAAAGTTAGTAAGCAGGTAAACTGAAGTGTGGGAAGTAGGGGATGCCAAGCTTTATTGCAGTTGTTACACGGTGATTCTCCTCATTAAATCAAGACTTTAAATAGTGGGAGCTGACTGTTGATCAAGCTCATGGCTTTAAACATAGTTTTTAAGTTCAGATATTCAAGTCCACGTCTGCAGGGATTTGCAAAGTGGATCTCTTCCTATAAAACTTTTGCTATCTATTTTTCCATATTGTTCCATTTTGTAGAATCCTGAGGGCACCAACAGTCCTGCCTCCCCTCCTCCCAGGGCTTTCCCCACCTTGCCCTCAGCCCAGAACCCAATTTCATCCCACAGGGCTGTCAGTCCATATCCCAGTGATGCTACACCAAGGATGGTCTTCAGACAGGCTGTTTGCTCTGGTAATGACACTGTACACAGAAGAGATGGTTTCTGTTTTCTACTCATTGCTCTGTCACTTGTTTCAGAAAAGCAATGACATCATGTTAAAGTTTACAGTCATAGTATTCATTTTAGTGTTTATTTACACTTTAAAATGAGGCTATTTAGAATGTATGGGGTTCTGTATCAGGGTTTTGCTGTGGTTTTTCTTCCAAAGAGTATATTTACCTGCTCAGGAAATACAAACCTTCATGTCAATCTGTGTGACTGTTTGACTATTTGTATGTCTGTCAAAGTCAATGATTTCATCAACCACTGGTTGCTAAATGTACTAAATCATACCTAAGGCAAAGTTTCTTACAGAAATTCTGCATCTGGTTGAGCATTAGCCTTTTTTTCTTCATGTAATTCCAGGACTTGAGCCTCCAAAGGACAAAACAATTATACAAGAGGAGCTGCGCAAAATCTCCCTGCCTCTCTACAGCATCCTCTCTGCCCTCACCATCCTGGGAATGATAATGGCCAGTGCTTTCTTGTTCTTTAACATCAAAAACAGAAATCAGAAGTAAGACACTCATGTTACTTCTATCATTAATTCTTTCATATTTAAATACCATATTTGTAGAACCCATCACTCATATATATCTATCTACAGATATATATGTAAGGAAAATGTTAAAGCCATGGAAAGATGATTATTTTAGAACTATTTAATTGAAATTGCTGTGTAATATATGAAACAGGCTGTATTTAAGTTCTTTTATACTGTCTGAAAAGTATAATTTTTTTAATTTATGTTTGACTGTCTTCTAATAACATTAACCCTTGCTAATTAATTCATTAGTAAAACAGGAGTTCTTTTTACTAAACATTCAAAAACCTAAAACAATTCTAGACAATGCCAGACTCTATAAAACAGCAAATACTGTGCATGCCTATAGATTTCATGGAGTTTTACAAGAAGGTTTGTCTGTTTGCCTGGTTACAAAAAGCTGTTCTTTATTGCTTTAATAGCCTAGCAGTAATCTTTTCCTCTTAATGCACTATCACCTTTTGTCCATAGACTAATAAAGATGTCCAGTCCCTACATGAACAACCTTATTATCCTTGGAGGGATGCTTTCTTATGCATCTATTTTTCTTTTTGGTCTTGATGGATCCTTTGTCTCCGAAAAGACATTTGAGACCCTTTGCACAGTAAGTAATTCCATATATTGTTGTTGAAGATAGTCTTACAGAAAGCTCTGTGAGAAATGCAAACAGAAAATTTCAGTAGTTGGATGTCTTCGTCCATTTAATCACTGATTCTCTTTGTTCTCTCCTGGGATACTTTCTGAGACCAAATTCTGAAATGTGCACAAAGCTTTATTATTGTTGTTGACGTTGTTGTTGTTAGTATTAATATTAGTATTGAAAGCTTCAGGTGCATTGGTATTTGACCTCAGAGAGAGAAAAAAAAAACTTTCTTGTTTTGAAATCATATATATAAAGGTGATCTACTAAAGGTTGTGTTCATAGCATGACAGCTTGTAGTACCTGTAAAACTACTATGTTGTCTTTATATATGCCATATTATTTTAAACTTCATGACTGCTGTTTGTCTAGATCGTTTTAATCAATCTTTTTGGCTGAATCTCCAAAGACTTCTATTTCCAGGCTACACTGTGAACTCACACAAGCTTAGATCCATAGAGAATATAGTCTAGTTAAATCAAAACGAGCAACTCTGAAACCAAATTAAATATGTCCACCTAGAAACTTAAAATGTCTTAATTGCTCACTGTAATATGCAGCCTGACTTACAGAGGTCATTTCAAAGAAAGGAAAACTTCACTGCAAAGATATTCCCTCTAGAAACAGTGCAAAGAGCGTTTAATCCAATATTTCCTTCTTAAAAAAATTCGAAGACTGCTTAGATCTATTACCTAAGACTGTTGGACTTACTTAGGAGTTATCTTCACTACCATTTTGATCCTTCTTCAAGTCTCTAGAAAGTTGAGTTCACTGTACTTTTTTTTTTAGGAGTCTGAATTTCTGATGTCATGACTGGAGACAGGATAATTCAAAGCATGGAAGTTGGATGCATAAAGCTAGTTGATGCAGAGACATCCCAATCTGTCAGCTGAAGCCCTTTATACTGTCTAGAACCATTAAAAAAAGTGAAATACCATGTGACTTGTTCAGTTATACCATTTCAAAACACTGGAGATTCTTTAGCACATGCCAAGATGGACTGGAAGATACAGTATAGCAGAACATACAGGATTGTCTGTGGAAAGTCCTACCTTCCTTAGTTGAGCATGGACACAGCTGTGTTTTAGACACTCAAACATTAGCAGCAAAAGAAAAAGAAAGAATATCCAGTCTTTCTTACAGTAGAGCACTAATTCTCTACACAGCTAGTAGAAACAGGTGCCTCAAAGACTTGAAAGGGATGATCCTGTTCACTTCTCCCAAACTAGTATATTACTCTGTGAATACATAGGGGACAACAGGAAGTGGAAGATGCCATCATCTGTTTTTTATCCAGCAATTATGCCATTTTTTGTGCATTTCTAGTGGAGCAGAATTGCCATTAGGAAACCAAGTCTTTTCTCACCCTCCATTGCAGAAGAATCTAGTGAGTGACAGGGGATGCAATTTCTATGTCCTGATGTCTGCTCAGCCTTGAGGGGCTTGTATTCAGAGCTCCTGATTTCACTGCCAGGCTACAGGCCATTGTATGACTGGGCTACAACCCTACCCTGGAAGCAGCCATGCACTGCTGAATGGAAGGAATGTGAGAACCAGAGGTACTGATCAGCATTGAGCTGTTCTAGGGAACAGGTTTCCAGCCAGATGTAGCTATATAAAACTAAATTTAAGTCCTTCTTTAAATGTGAAACCTCTCAGTTTTAACTCTGAAAAATGAACCAACATCCAAAATCCTGTGCCTCTGAGCTAGAACATTTCTTCTATCTGATTTTTCTCTAATTCACCCTCTCAAAACGTAACCACTACTCTCATATTCTAAATGCAAAAAAAAAAAAAAAAATTAACTGTGGGCTGCTTTGTTCTGTATTATCTTACATATCTCTTCCTTTTATTCTGATTGTATCTGTCACATTATCTTAAGTCTGTTTGCCACAGAGGGATAGATCTGGAATGGCACTTGATTAATATAGCTACTTGACTAAAATGACCAATAAAAGAGAGGGATGAGGGACAATTCTGTGTCCTAAAGCCAAATTTTGATTACAAAGTATCACCACCTGCCTTAAACAGAGTTTTTGATTTTTTTATTTTTTTTTTTTACATAGTTGAACGCTGTATCTGTGAGATTTTTTTCACAATCTGGGCTTTCCACATATTCAGTCCAGTACAGAAGCATTTCTGATTGTATTTTTCTGTGCATGGCTACTGATATACCTCATGAATCCTAGCTCTGTCAGCAATTAGTACTACATCCATAGATGCAACAAACCCTTCTGAAGCTGCCAATCGGGATTTTTTTTTTCTACCTTCCTGGTCATTAAAACAATTCTTACAACATTTTCTCTTCCAGTTATAATTTTTTTAATGGGATAACTTATGCTTCTCCTAGAAGCTTAGATAATGATAATAGATATAGCATAGATAATAAAAACCATCTTTATACGGCTATCATTGGCTATGGCAATGCACTAGAAAACTCTGAATTAATGCTGGGAAATTTATAAATATGAAAGACAAACATACTTTTCCATTCAGTAACTCTTCTCTCTCTCCACCTCTCCTCAAAACATCCACAAAGTGCCGGGTACAGCACATACATTTGGCTCCATGTCATGAACATCCAGATTTCCATATGGGCAATATGCTTAGTGATTTCATGATGACTGCTTACAGATACCAGTGCTTATAGGATCATGCCAGTACAAATCTCTCTTCATCATCCATCTCCCTGGAAATGCATGATTTTGATTACCCATTCTAGCCATATGAGAGATTAGTTTAAAATTCCCGTTTTATGTAAGACTGTGGCTTAGTCTTTGAAAGAACTAGCTGCAAAGGAGAGTGACCATAAAAAGCCATTGAGCCAAATCATGTGGGTGTAACAAATTCATCTCAGGCACACAGAAGAGCCGTGTCAATGAAGGGAGATTTTTTTTGGTAGGGAAGCAAAAATTTTTATTCAACTTTTATAAGCACATGAAAAGCTATAAAGCTGTCATTAGTGTTATCCCCTCTCTAAGCCAAGTAATCACCCTCTTTGTCTTCTGTATTTCAAAAGTGGTTAGATTTCACCAGGGTAGCAGTATATACACAAGAGCAAGTGTACCTAATTAGATATATTGTATACGGTCTCTGTTTAAGTTTCTGACAATTTTTGAGAACAATTATAGGAGGTCCTTAAAGCTACTGTGTTTACTAAGGTGTCCCTGCCCATGGCAGGGGAATTGGAACTAAGCGATCTTTAAGGTATCTTACAACCCAGGACATTCTATGATTCTATGATTCTATACTGACAAATGCAGGAAAAATGTTTTCCAAATTGTAGGTATTGCATTCAACTGTATTGGGTGTGTTTCCTCTGTAGCACAGTGTTCATAACCATGTTTGGAGGGTGAAATACTTTGAAACATCTGGGTTTTTTTTTAATTTTCTATAATCTAAATCTACATATGGCATGTGCCTAATGCTGTAATATTCCAGGGACACTGAAATATGATCTAAAATTACACTGTTAACACCTGGAAGTTTCAAAGGATTTTTTTTTATAAGCTGTAGTACTATTTCCCGCTCTTTAAGGCACTTGTTGTAGGAGGATATGGTATATAAGTCATTATGCTGAAACAGAAACAAGTGTTAAATGTATTTGAGTCAGCAAGCACTTTAAACATATGGTCAGATAATTTGCTGAATAGGGGTATTATATCAGTCTTTGAAATTATATAATCTTGACTCTGTGCTAGAGTGAGCAATTGGTTCCCAAACACATTCATTTTTATCTTGGTATGCCCATTTTCTATGGAAAAATAATCAAGTATATTTAAATGCACAGTAATTGTTTGTACTTACAGAAAGAATTCATAATAGCAAATGTAGCATTATTTAGTTCCATGTCAGAATTAGAGGTTAGGTATCATATTTTAAAACTCTAATTATATGGAATTAAAATGACCCAGAACAGTAAGTTCTGAGAAAGTGGTCAGTGTATTATTGAACGATTAGATCATGTCTGACTTAATAGCAACTTTATTGGTTGTACAGAAAAAGGAAAAGCAATACAATATTTCATTAAATGCATGTATGTTGAAGTACAAATTGCTTCAGATAGCAGAGAGAGAATGAGAATGTTTTATCTTTGTTTTTAATCTCAGAATTACCATGGTACCATAGCAAAAAAAAAAGAAGTTAGAAGTAAGGGTGTGAAACGCGATGTGATGCCAACTGGAAAAATGCAAGCAAGTGGAAATATAATTGAAAGCATTCGTTATATGGAAGAGAGAGACTCGAAATTAGCAATGCCAGTGACATATCCTATGAATAGAGTTTAAGCTGACACACTAAATAGAGATACTTAAAATAGAGAGAATATTAGATATGATCATAACATTTAGACTTCTGTAATACATTCCACTGAGAATTTCATGTTCTACATTTAAGATAAGTAATGTCTTTGCGAGTCAGAACTGCTATGGGATAAAAGACTACTGTGGTCCTGAGGAGGACCATAGTCTTCTCTGTTATGCATCTTCCTCAAATAGGTACATCTAATTATTAGGTCGGGGCTGAAGATTAAGTACTCCACGTTGGAGTAAAATGCCCATAAGTCTCCACAAAGAAAGTTCTGGTGTGTTAGGTAGTAGTAGACTGAACAACTCTGCTTCTCCTCAGCCTTGGTGGTTCTGATGTATAGCAGCACTATCTCCTAGAGAGTGTGCTGCACTGTGTGATGGCAGTGATAGGGAAGGGGCAAATGATCTGCTTAGAATAATTCAGTATAGGATTCACACTGTTCTAGGAGATATCTATTCTGGAGATAGAAGTTTCCTTCCAATCTCCTTTACACTACAGAGTTCTGTAAAGGTGTTACATAAAAGATAAGAGGATATAAGTCTTGCAATTTACACAGACATTAAAGTTAAGCGTGCTTTATCTTGTTTATCTCATTAATTAGCACAGTTTATAAGAGTTGCCAAAGCCAGGCAGATGTTCTGTGATTCCTGGTGATTTCACTGAGCCTGGTCAGTGTTTTGGCTTAGATAAAGTAAACAGAGCACATGAAGGTTTTTGCACATCTTTGGTGTTCCATGGTGCCCTCATCCATCCAAGGCTGTGTGCAAGCTCTTAGATTTCAGTCGCTTCTTCTCAGCCATGGTGCAGGGATTTGGAAACACACTTTGTACATAAAGAAGAAAACAAGCAGTGGGGTCGGATGGGACAGAGAGATAGAGAGAGTATAAAGAAACCACTTTGTCAGACCACTGAAAGATCCAGCTGCCTACTGCAGTGTGTGTGTGTTACTATCCAGATTCTGTGTTTTTCTCAGTCAAACATTTTGAGAACATGTGCATTCTTGGCAACAGTAGGTGTTATAGACCTTATCTTCTCAAAGATGTACTTTAAGATGTGACCTTAAAATGTATCCAGATATTCAAGAAGCCCTTTCTGGTTTTCGACTAGTATTATTCTTAATTATTGATCACTAACACTTTTACCACATGACAGTGTGAAAGGCAGGTTTTGTTCTTTTTTACTGATTTTTCATAGTGTTGTGTCTGTCATACCTAGAGAACATCTAGGTAAGGTGGAACTCCATGGTCCATATTGTATCTTTTCTTGGGAAATCCTGAGCCTATGCAAGGTGAGGGTTTCGAGGTTGCATAACAGTGGAGAGACATCCTGGAAAAGACATCAGAGACTGAAGCGAGGAGCAGGTGGGAAAAGGCAGTTGTGAGGTGTTATGAAACAGGTTCCTAGGAATGAGAGCAGGCTGCAGGGCGAGGGGGCAACTTGCTAAAACTATGAAAGATGGCTGAGAGCAGTTCTGGAAGAAGGGACTTGACTCTAATGGTAAAACAGGGAGAGGGAGAAGTTGTATGAACCTTTTGCCTAATTATTTATTTCTGCTTTGTCTTCGCTTGTCACTTTGAGTTTTCTCAGTTTAACCATTTTTGAGGCAACTGACTGAAAGGAAAATGTCGGGGCAGCGCCACCTCGAAGCTGTGATTTTCTCATTGTACTATGGGCAAGAGCCCCTTGGACTAGAACCTGTGCTACCAAATAGTGTCTGGCCTTGATATTTGGATAGTAGTTGAAGATGTGCTCCTTATTCATGTCCTTTATACTCTTTAGGAATTTTTCAAAACTCAGGTTTTGGGGTGGGTTTTTTTTTTCCCATCTTTAGACTTCATATTTACCTAATTCTTTTCCACAAATTGTTTAGTTTTGGACAGGAATTAAAGAAAACCCAAGCAGACAGATACTCAAATTCTACTGAACTGCAAGAGGATTTAGACCTCTAATCTATTTCTTTGTCTCTGGAAACCATAGCCTTCATTTGTTTTTTTTCATCTGACCTTTTTAATTTTGTGTGTATTCTTCAGTTTATTTCCTACTTAATTGTTTGGCTGTTAATTTTAATCCCTTTGCTGTATAACTTCCATAATTGTCCTCTCTGTCGTTCAGCCTGAGACTGATCTCACTCCTATTTAATTCAAAGACAATTCTGTTACTGAGTTTAACATGAACCTGATCAGCTTCTATTTTAGTAAATAACATTTTCTTGGGGGTAAAAAAAAAGGCTAGAAACGAAAGTTATGAGGCTGAATAGATCCTAGACACAATATTATGTTGTGTGCTAAAGCAAATACAGCACAATCTTGCCAGAGATTTATTAAGGTAATATTTTTAGAATGTTTTGCCTCTCCTTCAGTAGGACAGCAGACAGATTTTAGAATCTCCTTATAGCAAAAGGAGAAATTGTAACATCTTTTACTCTGCCCACAGATTAACTCTGAAAAATGATCTAAAGTATATTAAGAAATCACCACAGGAGATCTCACAGCATGTGATGAGCCACTGTACTTAATTTATGTGAAAACAGCAGGATTCAATTCTATAACATTATTGCCACTTATGTTTTGCAGGAATCTGTACTGGTGCCACACAAATTCTAAAAAATGTGTTAAGAGTCATAAAAACTTGTCAAAAAATGTTTGATATAAATGAGAAAAGTATAATTCAAAGGGATGAACTCATTCTCTTTGGTCTGCTTGTGCAGACCTGCACAAGCAATTTTGCCATGGTTAATAGAAGCAGGATCACAACCCAGTGAAAATTTGTTGAGATGACACATTTTTGTTCATCATAATTGTCATTTACATCTCTGGTTTGCCAAGAAAAATAGAAGGTGCCTAATTTTCAATTAATGAGTAGTCCATAGGAATCAACAGAATTGTCCTCTTAAACATAATTGTGCTCTCCAGGCCTAAACCCACTGCATGGTTTATTCTCACATTTGTCCCTTTTAAGTACCTGAGTCTAGTATGAGATGCTTCCAAGATGCTCAGCAGTAATGTTCAGCTGCAGCCTAACCCTGTGGGCACTGCAGCTTCCACCCAGGGTGTGTGTAGAACTGGCTAATTATTGAAATTCCCTAAATTAATCAGTCTGAGTCTCATATATTCAGCTGAAGAGTGTCTGGAGTGTCGTCTTACAAAAGAAAGATTTGCAAGTTTTTATTAAAAAAGAAAAGCAAACCAAACACCAAAAGAAACCCAAACCAAACACCCTCCCCCCAAAAAAAACCAAGCAACCAAAACCCCCAAAACCAACGAACCAACCAACCAACAAAAAAAAACTAATTAAAAAAACACCCCACACACATTAACATTTTGAGATGGTAAAAAAATATTTCAAGAATTTTAAATGTGAGTCCACTACAGAAATGTAATTTAAATGTTCTACTAGCTGAAGACGGAGTTCTTAAAGAATCAAGCTCTTTCACTTTCCCATTCAAAAAAATTACCCAGAAAGGTCTGTTTCTTTATGGAGACACTTTCAGTGTTTGGTGGTTGTCAACAGTGTTGTTCACCAGATAAATGATTTCTAGTTTTTTTAACACAAGCAAGGCACCTGTAAGAGCTTCTATCAAGTAATTTATAAAAAGCACAAATTCCTACATGGTATGTTTAAATACAGACCCTAAACCAAAATAGTGTAGTAAGTATAAAGGAAAGAGAACTAGGAGATTGCATTTTACTATCTGTTTAAGTGTGCTTGATTGTTGTATACCAAATAATATAATTTCTTTTGACACTTCTGCATTGTGTTTGAATTATAGAGAACAAAATATTTGTAGGATATATTCAATTATTCAGTATATCCTAAAATTAATTGAAAGCATGAAGAATTTTGTAATGATGTAACCATTTAATAAAAAAAAAAAAAGAATGTTTTTAGGTTTTGTGTCTAGTTTGGAATACATATTTGAATGCAAGTTCTTGTCCACTAAGAGATGTCTTTCCTGCTCATTTGATGGGTACTGGGTGAAGGATGATCTTCTTCAGCTTCTTCTGTCAAAACACAATGTCAACATTATAAACTTGCAACAAGAGAGAATTACTGATCAATTCTATAACATAATGGTCATGCTCTACAATTATTGGTGTTATTTTTATCATGTTCTTTCAAATGAGTGGGATTTGGAGGTATAATACATTTAGTAATATAAATGAGCAGATATATGAATTTTAGAGACTTCTGCTGTTTTTTAAATTTTTCATTTTGCCAGCTGCATTAATGAATTATAACAGAAAAATTCGAAGTAATTTTCCTCAAAATTAAAAATTTATTTTCATATGAAACTTACCATCTCCTTCTTAGCAACAGTGATCTCATTTTGACAAAATCTCCTCATATGTTTCAGCTAGAATGTTTCCAAAACAGACAGTGGTTATGTTATTCTAATATGCACAATCCAGATAAGGAATACCTAAAACTTTTTGAATTAAATATTCTAGAAATAACATTTTTCTGAATAATGGGTTAGAAACATATTATGAGCATAATTGAATTTATTACTATTCCCAAGAGACGATTACTGTTTCAGTGAGAACAAAACAGAGTCTTATTAGAGACACAAAAAATACCATGTATCTGTTTGCCAAATATATCACTAAACTGTACACAAAAGAGCTGAATACTTATTAATAGCAACAAAAAGATTGAATGCTAAGTATGGTTATTGATGTGAAGTCAAAAAAAGATGTAACTGGCTAAGATGAACATATCGATATGAAGCATATTCATTAAATCGCTCAGAGTTGATCTAACGGTGGTTTTACTGAAACCTAATGTATGACAGTGGATAATGAGCAAAGACTTGAGAAATATTTAAGGTAAAAATAATACATTGCTGACCTAAATGTCAATTTTTTTTTTTTTTCTGGTTAGGGGTTTCTTTTTCAATATCACATTCAAGAATGTCACAAAGTGGCAAAACTCATGGGGTTTGAATCTAATTGCAGTTGGTTTATCAGTTTTATTAATAGCTAGATTAACCAGCAGTAAGTGAACTCTACATTCAGGGTCAGTATGAGCAATGCGAAAGATAAACCACAACACTAGTTGGCACTAAGATGTTAATATATATCTAAACAGTGTTCTATGCATAATCCCAACCACTATAGACCAGATGTGCCTTATTTATTTATTTATTTGTTAGTTTATTGTAAGGAACTACAGTAATTTTATGTCTCCTATTACTTTATCAATATTTTTGAATATTTAATATTTTTTCATATCTTTTCTTTCCTGCTTTGCTGCCCAATCACTAATACTTACGAAATCTCAGAATTTCTTTTCCACAAAAAATTTTGGGAGGAAAAAAAAACCCCATGTTTTGAATACAAAAATGGAAATTCTGAAAAAGTTTTGAAAGGCAAAAACTAGATAGCGTGTATTTAGAAATGAAGCATTCAGATTATTACTCATGTATATCTTAGGTGCCAAGTTTTTCATCTTACTAGAACACCCGGTTTCTCATCATATGCATATCTTGAAGTTACAAATTAAAAATCCCAAACTCTCCAGATGTTAGATGTGAAACTAGCCTGGTTTACAATGAAAAACGTTGCTTTTAGGTCATCTAAAGGTTATTTTCCAAATACTTTCTCAGAATGTGCTGGTTTCTCTAAATCAGATTGGGTTTATATCAAAAAACAGCACTGGCCAAAGATGCATGATCAATGTGGCCTAAAGAAGTCTGGCTTTCCCTTTTTGTAGCTTTCCCTTCCCTGTCTTTATCGTTGTCTCTCCCCCATTTTTTTCATCTGCAATGGACAGCACCTTTTTTTTTTTCCACCTCTTTCTTCGCTTCTGTGCAGTCTCCCCTTTTTGACAGCTGGTCCATGTGGAGTCTCTAGAAAGAGGATGAGATTGTTCCTCCTCCTTGCAATTTCTCAGCTATTGGCTTCCAGCTCCATGCTGTGCCTGTTGCATGGTCTTCTACCTGCTCTGCTCTGTAGTGTCTGATCCGTCTTTGGGGAAGAAGATGGCCTGTTGAGGGAAGAGTAGCTTTCAAGCAGCCAAACCTATAGGTAATGAAAAGAGAAACTTCCAAGGAATTAGAGAGGGTTGTGCAGAACTTACTACGACTCTGAGAGTCACTGTCATAGCTCAAAGCAAGTCTGAAAGCAAGGGCCTTGCTATGTACAAGAGGCTATGGGCAGGTGGGAAATTGCAGAAAAAAGCTTTTGTAACTTGTGTTCTGTCCTTCTTGATCAATTTGAAGTTTTTCTATTAAAAAAACAAAACAAAACAAAACAAAACTTATTCTGCTTTTTACACTAAATAAATCGGTTCTATTTTAGTTTTAAAATTTTCTGGTTTTCTCTGGGAAGATCTCCATGAGGAAAATGTCTAGATAGGTCTATGTCATAGTTGTGGCCAGCTCAGGGTCCTGTTACTCCATCACTCTGTGCAAACTCACCATCTTCTTTTTCTTAGGCCCCATTTGCAGGTATTCATTCAGGTCTTGTCCCCAAGGCCTGCCTACCAAGACTATATTCCTGTTTTCTTATCTTTCCAGAATGCTCAGGGTTTTCATTGAGTGATGCATACCTCACATAGTACAATTTTATCTTATTTAGTCTGAATAACATCTCTATTTCTCTGTTCATTTCTGATCAAAATGTTACTGTTAATATTAGCTCGCTGAGTTCTGTTTATAGTCTGTCTCTTGAGTTCCTCCACTAGTTCTTTCCTCTATCTGCACAGAACACAATAAAAGTGAACAAAAATGCCGAATATTGTAAGAGATTTGTGATTTTATATATGAAAGAGATGGTTAATTCAGCATCCAGATTTGTTTTAGTTGGAGAGGGAATGGGGGGAGGAGTTAAAAAAAGCAAGTAAGCAAAGAGAAATTCTGAAATATCAGCATTTTTGTGAAGTTCTTTGAATATTTTTTTCTCGAGGCCTTGAGAAACAAGTTGGCTGAAATTGTGATATCCACATTGTGTATTGAAAATTAAATGACTTTGCCTTTATTTATGTATATACATTTTTAGGTCCGAACATGGATTCTTACAGTGGGATACACAACTGCATTTGGAGCAATGTTTGCAAAAACGTGGAGAGTTCATGCAATTTTCAAAAATGTAAAAATGAAGAAAAAGGTGAGAGGAAACAAACTCTTTTCTTGTTGCTATGTTAATACAATTTTCTAATTGTTTTGCTACCTTTCCCAGATGACAACAGCCGTGCTGGCTCTGTTCATGTGCCACATTCAAAGTTCCTGAATGGTTTAATGTTGGGGGCTTTCTTGATCTCCTTTTCAGTCTCTGAGAGTTGGAGTCAAGCATCAGCTCTTCAGTCTTTATAATGAGAGGTGGGCAGTGGAGATGATTATAAAATATCAAAGTGAATTCGAATCCCCACTCTCACTCAGTATGTTGTTTCAGCATCTAGAGGGCTCCTTCTGGTAGATTCACAGCTGTTATGAAATGTTTTCTCATTATGTCTGGTTTAGATACAAATATTACACCCAGCTTTCTCATGAATTAGTTGGAGAAGTCAAGAGAAATGCTGTTTAAACAGCTTTCTATTTCTAATTTTGATTGAAATTCCACAAGTTTACTCTGAGACTGATCAGAATTATATTACAACTGTCTCTGTCATTTTTGGTGCAACACATTTTCTGCAAACAATTGGGCTCAGCTCAGGAGTAGTACAGCACTTCATGTATGTATTGTTCATTTGATATTTTTCCCATGGAGCTTCTTTTCACACTTGAAGTACTTTTAATCAAATGGTTTTATTTAAAAATTGGGAAAACAGTGGATAGAAATTATTTTGATAGAAAAAGCATTAAGAGAAATGTGCATGAAACAGAGAAACAAAATTAGTAGTATTATAGAGTAGTGCCAAATTCAGTTCCTATGTGCATCTGAATATATTTATTCTAAAAAGTACTAAAGAGTCATTTGCAGCCAAAATAAGTAGAACAATATTCCAAAACCTCGTCAGATTTCTCTTTTTGTTTCCCTCTATGTGTGGTCAGAGAAGAGCTCTATTACTAATTTTTTTTTATTAGTACTGTGTTATTTTTTTCCACAATTACAGTGTGTAGGGAGTCTGTCACAATGAGATACATCATTTCCTTAAAAAGCTTGGACTTTAGATAGGCAGGGAGAGTTAACTCAGTTTCTAAGAGGATTTAAGTCTGAGGTTATTAAGGAATTACATCTGGAACTGTGTCTAGCACTGGCACCCTAACAACACAAACACCTAGTACTTCCCCCTACTATTCTGTCCTGTCAGTTTTGCTTAAATGTTTGTTAATTCAATTCCAAATATCATTCATTGTAAAAAATAATGAAGAATAAATACAAAATATGTTAAAAAACCCATAAAATGATAAAAAATTTTTGTACCAGAAACTAGATACTCTGGATGGAAAGAATTAGAAACCACCCCTTCTGCACCTGTGCAAATAGCCCACTGCAATATATCACTTTATGCTACTGGAGTCTTCTATATATATTTGTCAAGAATCTTACACTTCTTATATTAAAGTTCTTTAACCAAAGATGAGCCAGTATTTTACCTTCCTGAAAAATTAAATTTTATATTGCAAATATGTTTTGAGCTATGTTGGTACAAGTCTTTGTAAATCAGTGAATTTCCACAAGATACTGACAGTCTAACATATAAAAGCATTTACTTAATAACCTTTATTATCCTCAGAATTTTATGATTTTCACAATACATACATTTCAAATAAGAATGAATCAATGGGCCCATCAACAACTGCAAATCACAATTGTTTATGCACAGCTGGATGTTAAAAATTATTTAAGATCAGTTAAAAAGATACCGACCAGTATAAGGGAGATAAACTTTCAGATATCTGGATGCTGACCAATGAGCTGCTTTGCTCTGAGTGATACTGGAAATTCAAGGCTATTAGGGCACCCTATTCAACATTCTGGAATTAAATAAATAATGCATTTTGTTCTGTAAGGTTTAAAGAATGCTTTATTTGGATATCACACTCCAAAACACAAGCATGAATCATAGAAGACAACAGTTTTCTTAATGTAAAACAAATTAGCTATCCAGGATAAATGTTTACTAGTCATACATTTTTCTGTCTTTGATTTGCCAGGATAGATAAAACTGGGTTTAGGACTCGACTGAAAAATGTGGCACTCTTTACTTTTGTCTTACAAGAATGACATTTCCATTTTCTGCAGATATTATTTACAGATAAAGTATTTTCTATCTATGAATGCACAGACAATAGAAATTTTCACGAACGATATCTATACTGACAAATAAACAAAAGAAGTGCTGCATGAAAAAGCACATTAATGTTTTTTGAATTAGCTGTGCCGTGACAGAGCAGACTGGTGTTACAATCAGAGGAGTACAAAGCTCCAAAATTATTTAAGTACTCTGGATCCTATTCATTTCTGATCGCTTCAGTTACTACTTGTATATAAGTATGACAGGAAAATCCATATAACATTTAGGCACACCACTTTTGCCTGTCTTCCTCAATATTTTCATCAGGAAAACTTTTCCCAACAGTGAAATTTCTTCACAACGTGGAAGAATCTCTGTTCAGCTTTTGAAAATATTGGTTAATTGATATCATGAAAGTGGGTATTAAGTAAGGGAGAGAAGAATATGATGAGTAAATCTATTTATCTTCATCAGATAGGGCAAGCTTGCTTCCGTACATTTATTGGACACTTATCTGAAGTGTACAACATGGCTTTATGAAACGATGAGTGGATTTCTGTCTCATTGTGAGAAAGTATACAGATTTTTAAATAATAAAAACACACTGTGGCTCCACTTTAGTGTAGCAGAGAGTGGAACTAAAGGATTTAGAGTGTCTTGAATTAGTTGAAGATTTTTATTGACTGTTGTTTATAAAGCTTTCAAAAATCTCTTTTATTTTCCCCCATTTATACATCCACTCCTCTATTATTGGAAAATAATAAACAAAAAAATTACGAGTACACTCCTTCTGCTATCAGACTACTAACGAACAAATTTTGCAAAATTCCCAGAGCTTGGTTACCATGTTTGATCTTGCTAGGGCTTAAAGGAAGCAAATTAAAAATTCATTAATTTTAGCTGGAACAGAAACAGAGGGGTGCAAGGGAATCGATTTTGTCAAATGGAAATTACAAAATCGGTAGGGGGAAATACATTATTTTTTAGTTTTGAAGAGATTAGTAGAGATAATGGAAAGTAGAATAGAATTAGTATTGAAAATAACTGTAACAGTTATAATAGAGGTGCAATGCTTGTTTTGATATGTCCCCTTTCTGTTGTTTTGGGCAGAAGAATGTTTTCTTCAGTGAGAGGTGGGAACTGCTTTTATGTTCCCCTCAGCAGTCGGAGGGCTGGCAGCAGATGAGAGGAGAGAGAGGAGAATATCAGTGGCAGGAGAGCACATGATGTCCTGAGGAAGCTTTAGCTAGCTGAACCATTTGAAGAAGCCAGCCCTTCTGATAAAATTTAGAAGGATAAGAAGCTGTCTGTTTTGATGGGAACTGAACTATCTTGGGGCTTTGGGGGTGTTAAAGCAGTCCTGCATAATGACTGCTTCTGCACAACTCCTGCATGCCAAATAAAGCCCATCCACTTTTGATAAATATCAGAATAGTAAGAAATTCAAAGTTGTGGTATTTAAAGCCTCCATAAGTTTTATATATTCTGCTCCTACAAAGACAAGCATTTGACCATTTTTAGATGGCTACAATAGAGCACGAAGATGGTCTGGGTCACAAAATTGCTTTGTCACAGTTCCTATTTGAAAGTACAATACATTTCGGTTGACTTTGTTATGATATGCTTGTCTTACCCTTAACATAG
Organism: Oxyruncus cristatus; assembly: GCA_013399855.1. Classification (NCBI taxonomy): domain Eukaryota; kingdom Metazoa; phylum Chordata; class Aves; order Passeriformes; family Cotingidae; genus Oxyruncus; species Oxyruncus cristatus. Next base: position 1,323,303 of record VXAY01001956.1, on the reverse strand, counting down.
TACATTCTGGCTTTGTCTATTTGGACTTAATTCTTTAACTGTGGCATCAGAGGGTGGATTTTTTATGTTTAATTTTCACTGAAAATATTATCCTTGTACTCAGTTATTACTACCCCTGAAGACTTCTGATGGCACATGTCTTTATGCTGACAAAAGTTGTTACAAGATAAATACAGAATATAGTTACACAAGGGATATATAACAGCATCTTTTCTTGAGGCCTGTGCTGCTATAGTTTTGCCAACATTATTCTACTCCTTCATGATAATTCATAAGCTTTTCTCTGTATTGGTACTATCACAGGGCAAGAAAGCAACCACAATGGAGAAAAATTACTTATCAATCTAACCTGACTTTGCTAAGCAGGTCAGGCTGCCATCTGGCAAACTTATTTTCATATATTTGGCCTCCTAGGTCCTTAAAAGACTACTGAAGAGAGCTATGGTCTTCATGCATAACAAAGATGGGTAGGAGACTGTACAGACTGGGTTGTTGACACTAGGATGGGAGGCTGGCACTGCTAGGGAACTGTAGGGCCACGAGGTTGGGAGCAGGAAAGAGGCTAAAGATGAAAAATCAAGTTTGCTGCTAAGAGCTTCAACAGGGAAACCTGTCCATATAAAAAGGATAGGGAAAAACTTGGAACTGGATACTGTGAGAAAATGTTGAAGAGGGAGACTGAATTTGGATTAAAATTCCCCTAAAATTAAACTAAATTAAACTAAACCAACAAAGACAGAAAGGGCTGTAAGAACTGATAAAGAAAGCTGAGTATGATGGAAAGTAGAGCCTGCGTTTGGTATTTAAGTGGCAAACCAGTTGAGGGACGAGGTTTGATTTAAAATTAGATTACAATTGAAGTTTAGAGGCAGAATGGCAGGCCTGAAAAGTAGGGACATAGACTGGGAAAGGAACGTAGGAATGAGAAAGGAGTAAGAGGCAAGAAAAAAGGTGAAATTAGGACTGGCGAAAATGGTTGCACAAGAAGTGTGGGCAGAGCATAAAATCTGAACACATGATTTTAGAATTTTACTGTTCTTTTTTTACTATGTACCTATAAAACCTACAGGCAAAATATGTACCTTGTCTTCCTGTTATGCAGTTGTACAGCTCGTGATAGCTACTAGCGACTCTTCTAGCTCAAGCTGATGATGTGTGCAAAGATGTAAGGGCTCCTTTTGCTGATGTGTGCGGCTCTTTATAATTTAATTCTCTTCGTTTTCATTTTCTTTATGAAGAATGGGCTCATGAAAACATTAAAAGTTTTATGTTGTGGCTAAATGTCAATAACTGAAAAACTGCAGCTTGCTTGGATCACTACAATGTCCATTTCTTTCCCCATGTGCATTCCCCAGTTCAGCCTTACTTTTCTGCATAATGCCACTGTCATGGAGCAAACACAGAGCATGCTCTGGGCATGAAATAGGACTGTGTAATAAAAGAGACAATTTTCTGCTACAGTCTTTTTCACTTAAACCAGAAAAAATGTATAATGAAAAAGGCAGCAGGAGTTTTGAGAAAGATAGTCTCATGTATAAGAGAGTTAAGTGACAAATGAAGAAAAATAATTACTTTACAGAATTATTTGTTATGCTTTAGGAATCTCTCTGAGCATAGTTTTCAGAAATCACTCTTGTTTTATTGTTTCTGAGAACAAAATTTATTACCTGAGTGAAACAGAGAAGGAATTCTCAAAATTTTAGCTCATTGCCTTCCCACTCCATGTTTAACACAAATCTGGCCAATCCATCTCCATAATTTGTATACTTAATGTCTCATAAACAGGCACATGGAAGGAGTAAGACCATCCAGGCTTTTTCTGGGGAGCAGGGCACATGGATTTCTCTGAGCAGCCTCTGGTCCTGATCTCCCAGGTCAGGGTGGGCAGCAGCTGGCTGTGTGCTCCTATACCTGCATGGTGCCAGCTGCAGGGAAGCTGCCAGTTCCTGCAATTGCACAGTGTCCCTGGGGGGAAGGAGAGATTAAAGCAGTTGGAGTGTGCACAGTTATCAGCTTTTTTGTTGCTGCCTTCTCCTCACAACTTGTTTCTGTTGATTGCTATCTCCACCTCTCATTTGACAACCTCTGTGAGAAAGTTTATAGAATGAGTGTAATCTGTCTATATAATTTTCTATAAGTTTTTTGAGCTACCTGTGGAATTTAGAATTTATTACAATCTATATTTTTTCTCACAAAAGTCCTAGAGGTTTAAAAAAAGTTACCCATTATCTTAATCATTTAAAAATAGATGAAGCCAAGTTCTCCAGATTATATTGACAGAAGGTTTAGGTCAGAACCTCACATGCCATGTCTCATTTATTCACTTTAATCCTTTGTAGATGTGGTTCTGTATTAGCATGAATATAGTTCGTATCATCCAATAGTTCTTTCTGTAGCTTCTGCTGTAATATATTTTTCCATGTCAGTTTTCAGACTGTAAATATTTATGCTTTTCCAGGACGTTTTTGTTCAATCTAGCTAGAGCTTTTGATGTGTATAAAAAAAAGTTATATGATGGATTTCCCCTAGGATACACATGTATTCTACTAAATATATATGAGAGATCATAAGTCTGAAGACAAGATGTGTCAGGATCCAAAAATTTACTTTGGGTAACCATACCAACAGTATAACAATCTATTAGGGGCCATCTGCTGAAAATGAACCAGCATATGGATACCTAAAGCAGTGTTCAATGTTATTGTTCAGTCCCTGAGAGTAAGAAACAAGGCAGCAGTTTGAGATACTTACAGTGCAGTGTGTAAATTATTCAGGTGGCTTCATGGGTTATTGATATATAGATACAGTACATTCTAAAGTGATATAAGTGGAAAGCAAATTATTTTTTCCCCCAAATAGCTACAACTATAAATTTTAAGTCCAAAGCTTCAAAAATAGTCAATATAATCCTAGATGTGTACATATTTAGATGTAAAATAAGAATCCTGGTTTTCATAAGAGCTGATCAGCCAAAATGCCAACCAAGGAACAATAGGAATCATATCTCTAAAATTTACATTCATATAAATATGGATCAGGGAGCTAAATCTCAAGCTCCTGTCACAGAGAGAAATTGAGCTAATGAACTGTACATCTAGGAGAAAAATCTGCTTTTGAAGTAATTTTTTATGTATGTAAATTTCTGCATGGTACAGTTTGATAAGGCTCAAACTCAGTAGTGACAAAAACAATGAAAAGTGTGTGTGAAATGTAACTGCTCATAAATGGTGCTACAACCGTAATTTCTATGTATTATAAGACTAATGGATGACAGAGAAATAAAGACATGTCGCTATAAATTATGAGGCAATTTTTTCCTGAATAGCTTGAAATTGGATTGTAAATGTAATCAAGTGCATTGATGTTCCCTGCTATTTGGTAATGATGTAGTATGCTTTCCCACAGAATTTTTCATTAAGGAAAATATTAAAGTCTAGGTATTTTAGTGTTATCACAAACAAAATCACAACATTTCTTCTAGAACATTCAAATCCTTTATGCGCTTCCATTTTTTTTTCCCTGAAGATGGGGATTCCTTTTAACAGTAAACATGAGAATTCACAGCTATCGCAGAAATACCTTCACCTTTATCGCCCCTGTGATGTTGGGCTCAACAGGTACATTTCTCTCAGAGGTGAATTTGACCTGCTGTGTTGATGGCATGTGCAGCTCTCTCAAGGCAGAATGTCTTGCTTTAGTTATGGTAGTAAGCAGAAGTTAACACAATATTCGGGAGTGTTAGTAAGACTGTTCTCTAAAGTGCGGTTCAGCAAAAATGACTGGTTCTGATTTTGTCAAGTTAGATTTCTTTAGCGCCATTTTTAAACAAAAAGGCTTTTTATTTTTGTCCTTTCAAAAGAGTTTTGTGAAAAATAGCCATGTTGTATCATTCTGTGGGCTCATTGTGGTTGTATTAGCAATGTTAGCAAGACAATCACCTCTCCAATTCTCTAGTGTATTGTAGTCGTAACTGAGGCTCAGGCTTTCAAAAACAGGGATTTTTATAACTTTTTTTAACCCATCACTGAATCCCTCTCCTTCTCTAACATCTGTGAAGTTTCTATCGTCTGAATCCCGTGGGAAGCATTAGCACTAGCATGTTCCTACTCTTTTATATCAGTTGGAAGAGAGGAAAGGTGTCCTCTGATTGGATAGCTTCTCCTGGCATCAAGGCATGGAGTCAACACATCCACATTCACAATATTGTTATTGAGAGCATGAGTCTGCCCAATGATGCAATTGTCCTAAACAGGAGTCAGCAAAGAGGAGGTGTTTGAGAAATATGTGCTTTAGCAGGCTAGTGACTGTAGCTATTTAATTCTCAAAACCAAGCTTTTTGATGATATCTAATTGTCCATTCTTGTCAAGAGTACCACACACTCCGCTATCCTGGAAAGCACAAAAAGTCATCAAGTTCTTAAACTAGAGGGATCACAGTAGATCCTCACAGGAAACAGAAATGTTTGGGGTTTTTTGTTTATAAGTAGATTTACAAATCTTCCATCAAATTAATCAGAATACCTTTCAGAGAGCAAAACTTAGCTTTTACTCCCAGTGACTTACTGGTCAAAAAACCTTGTTTCTACAAAACATGCTTTCTAAAATATCAGCATTCACTCACTAAAGCTAGTGTAATTGCAGCGTTAAGTGTTCCCAATACTAAGCATAGAACCTATTATAGGAAATACTCATAATAGCTGTTGAAAAAAACATTATGGAATTATTTGGAACAATGCATAATGTGTTTTCAATAGTCCTTTTTTCTCATTCCATTACACAATAGAAATTAAGAATGTATTACAGTATAGTTCTCTAAAATATTAATGGCTTTAATAACTATAAGATAGATATCTTCCTCAGCCCACATATGGCAAAGTTCACCCCCCTACCACTGACTCTGCATCACCAACCTCATGGCACCATCCCACTTGTGTCAACCCACTTAATGTAGGGGAGCAACCCAAAAGTGTCTATTAATCATACCGAGAGAAATTAAAGAGTAGCTTATGCAGTGGAGAGAGTATCCTGAAGGCAAATTCAGGAATGGTTTTATGGTCCTTTTCCCAGCCTTTAAGACTTTATAATTTTTTGCCCCCAAAACTCTATTATTTTTTCCCTTTCCCCTCCAGTTCAGAGGGAAGACTCTTATCAGCATGATTTCTGTATGTACCAGGGAGAAGAATATTTGGTTTCAGATTTCTGAGGGCTTTTATAATTGCTGTCAGTGCTATTCATTTAATTGAATAAGGTCTAGGAAGCTTCACAGAGGGATCCTTTAAAAACGTTTTTCCTCTGCAGATTCCATCCCCAGAGTCTGGGGAAGAGACAACTGAAAAAAAGTCAATTAATACCATTAAGTGTTTATCCAGCTAGTGCCAGAAGGCAAGGGGCAGATCTGTCAGCTAGACTGGAAATGCTTGATCTACGTGAGAGAAACCAGAATTACTTTCTTAAACAGAAAACCCCCTACATTTTAAATGAAAAATACAATATATATAAAATATATATATGTATATATCCAAATCTATAAATAGATGCAAAAATACTCCCTGTCTTGCAATGCTTCTATGAATTCAATTAAAAACCCAACCAACCAACCAATCCCCAAAGATTTAGCTAAAATTTAAAGATATTTTCTTCTTACAAAGGGAGGTGAAGTTCCTGGTTAACAAGAAACTAACTCTGTTACCAGGAACAAAGAAACTAACTCTGAAAAAAAGACAGAAGTAAATTAATTCTTCACACCATGTTGAAAAGCTATTTGTGGAACTCAGTACAACACTAATATTGCATCCTGGAGAAGAGGCTAAGTCTTCATATGCAAGACTCTTTCTTCTTGGTTTAGAATGGAGTTCAGCTTTAAGGTCCATGTGATATAAATTTGCAGAGTTAATTTCTAATAAGGTAAGAAAAAACAAAAATTTTCCCTAACCTTAACTATAAAAAACAAGCGTAATGTTTAATTACTGTTGTTTGCCAGATTGCCAGGTGATCCCATAAAGCGATTGACAGTAGTGTCCTTCAGGGCTCGATGGATGTGCTTTAGGAAGCAAAGGGGAAAAAAGCCCCCCAAAAGGTCTGTGAAATAATAGCCAAATAGACAGTTGAAATTACCGTGGCACGTAGTATAGCCTGTGATAGTTCTAGAAAATCCTCTGAAGTTTCCATGAACAGAAACTTTATCCCAGAGCTTTAGAGAGATTTTATATCTCCTGTGCTCCAGCTGCAAGGGCTATGGAAAGTAAGGATTTTGATCTGTCTTCATAGGCATAAGTTTCCAGAATAATTTTGATTTGCTCATGCAACCATGTTGCTGAGAAAAGAATGGCCTACCAGTTTCTCTACTGAGTGAATTTGTTTTGAGGACATCGTATCCAGATATATAGTCCAGACTGGTAGCAATGGCATTTATAACAGTGGGCAGATCTGCCAGGATGAGACAGATTCACCTATCCAATCACAGATGGTAGAAAACATGACTCACAGATGCTGCTGTGTGAGAGCTTGGCTTCAGGAAGGATTCAGAAGCACTTGCAAAAATGGATTTTATTAGCTACCGTTCATTTCTCCAAAAGCTGATTTGCTGTATGCTAGAAGGAAAATGAAAAGGGAAAAAATAAGAACCTTCCTCTTAAAGCAGAATGATATATTTGATTGTAAGGAGCCTCAGTTGCTCGTGACTTTCTTTTGTCAGACAGACAATTTGTTGGATTCACAATATCTGAGTCAAGACTCCTTCAGTGCATCTGGTGTTTCCCAAGGAGTGAATGTACTGAACTTAAGGAGTGCTGGTGGGTGGGAGTGATGGCTGGGGAGAGGGAAAGCTGGGCTTCCTGTGGGTGGAAGGGGGAGAGTAGCAAGCCTTTTAGAAATGCTGCTAGTGATATATCAGCAGCATTTCTCAGAGCAAATTTATGTTAGGACAAGCTGCTAATCACTGGCAGAAGTGAAAAATAATTGAAGTTCAGTGTCTCATTCTGAAAGGTAGCATTTTGGTGGAGAGTTCTGCGTCGGAGCTTTATTCCAGCAATGGTTTTGCCAGGGGTAGACCAGCACTGTGATGGGTGTCTGAGGCAGCCCCAGGCGCCCTGCATTCAGCCTTCTCGACCTGCACACAGCATTGGTACCCTGGTGTTTTACAGAGCTCATTACAGTAGTGCAGGTCATTTTCTCGCGTTATCTTATGGGCTTTCTTTTGCTTGCCTTCCTCCTGGCTGTCTGGCAGAAGTAAGGGATGAATAATACCCACTGCCAGTGACAGCTGCTGTTAAATAACTCTCCCCTTCTGTCCAGAAAAGGGCTATTCACAGAGTAATTCAGGAAAAATTGCTACAAGAGACATCCAAGGAAGAGCTTCACTGTTTGCTGTATCTCTCCTTTTACTTGTTCTAATAACTACCTGCCTAAAAAAAAGGTTACCAAACTTACATGTGAACTGAAATACTGACGGTAGTGCAAGGTCATGTATGGATGAAAGAAAGATGTACAAGAGCAAGGAGGAGTGGTTAGCAATGTGATCATGAAGTGATTTATTTTGATCCTATGAATGGATTGTCAGTATTACTGCTTTTCATAATGTCCTTTCATTCTTATGCTTCTGACAAAATTAAACTGCTGTACCAGTTTAATTAATATTGCCAGGTGTTGGTAAATCTGCATCTAAAATGTTCACTATTTTCATTAGAAAGATAAGATGTTTTGGTTTGTTTTTTTTCAAGGAACCTTTTGGATTTAGGAGAGCAGAGGGAAACATTTCTGGCAGATGCTTTTCACATAGCTTTAATTTTCTCAAATGCATATTTTTAGCTGAAGTTAATTGTCTTCACATCCTCTTGGGGTGTGGGGAGGGAAGAAAGGAGGGACATGTTTCAGAACAGTAATTTTTCTGATCCTAAATTGTACCCAAGATAGGTGGGATGAATTGTCCTTTATAGGCTTCTATCCTTGCCCTCTGGCTACTGAGAAAGGCTAGACATGTAATAGTTCAACAGCCAACTTCAGTAAAAAAAAACCCCATCAGTTAAAAAGAAAGACCAACAAAAGTATGCCAATACAATAATTTTCCTAGGCATTTATGAGGGAGGAAAAGAAATTTGAGTTGAGGTGTCTACATTTCATCTAAATCCAAATTCTCTTTGGACTTGGCTCCCCATGGTTTTTCTCTTCCATATCTCCACTGATACTAGGAGCAGCACTAGATATGTTTCACTCAAGACCTGTTTAGAGACATTATAAGGGAGATTAAAAAATACATGCACTTTTTTTTACAGAGGATAACCTGACCCTTTTCAGCTTTGATTGTCTCTTGGTAAACAACTAAAAAGTTAGGCATAGTTCTGTTTTCCCAAAGAGGACAAGGGACCAAGCTATGCCTGAGAATCTTTGCTTAATATCTGTTTTCATTTTAACTTAATAAGGAAACACTTTTCAACAGTCTTTCTCCCCCTGCACATCCCACCAAGGCACCTTTTCCCTGCAAAGTTCTCCTTGCCAAGCCATCTAGCAGCAAGATGTACCACCACGAAAGTTGCACCCTTCCCCTTCATCTGCCCTCTCCAGGCATGCCTGTGCTATCTCTGATGAGGTGGATGTGCTGCTTCATTACTGCTGCAAACATGTGGAAAGTATAATTTTCCAGTCCTTTATGATGATGGTAGCTACATGGGTTTAAAAAAATTGTCTGAGGAAATGAAAATAATGTATTGAGTCCTTTAACTCATTTTGATTGCTAGCTAAGTCTACTCCAAATTATCTATAAAATAAAGCAGCAGATTAATAAAAAGCAGTGCACAATGTTGGAGAAACATCTTTCAAAATAAAGAATGTATCGCACCAAACAATATGAAAACCAAGCTTTCTAAGTTTCTTCTTACATTACTTAAAATTTTATTCCTTTTTTATAATTTCCTTAAACTTGGTAAAAATTCAATGTACACAGAGTTTTTTCTAGGCAGAAATAGTAACCTTGCCTGTATTAGCTGACACTTCTGGCTTCATAATGCATTTTCGAAATCCTAACAATTTCATTAAATTCAACTGAAATAATCACAACTTTATTAAGCTTTTCAGCCTTAATATTTTTGAATATTTCATTTTGATTCTGAGAAACACCACTTGGGAAAAAATATGTGGGTTTGTCCACGTTAAAGCAATTTGGCAATATCTTTTGACTGTTGGATGAGTGTTCATTAGTAATAGAGGTACATATTAATCTAAAAACCATGAACATGGGTTCAGGAGCACTGATATAAAGTTAATTTAAGTCTAATATTTCAGCATTTTTACAACTTTGCAAGTGAAATAATGTACTTGCAGTATATTTTTTGTGTTGCTATGTGTATAACATAGGGATTGCATGAAGCTATACAAGACTGTAATACATGGTTTGGCTTGTTATTTTTATCAGCAACTCTTGTCTTTCTTTTTTGAACCTAAAGTCCATGCAGAATTAAAAGCATGTTTCACATTGGATGTGCATCAAGATTTATGACCTTTGTAATATAGAAAAAATACCTCATTCCTCTCTGCTCCTTGGGTAACAAAGGCAAATGTTAAACACTTAGACACACAAAAACTCCAAGATAAACTTATATTTTGATACCTTTTGAGTATGTTTTCCACATCCAAGAAGGTTATGAAGAAGTGAGCACCGTAAATCTTAGTGAAAACTATCTCAACTCCTGCTATTCTGAGAGGTGAGATGCACACTTTTCCACATTTGCATACATAAACACAATAGTAGCACCCTAAAATATTTTTTTTTTGTTTTCCAGGAATTAATATTAAACCTAGACTTCAATATCAATATTTAAGAGTCTTCTTGATTTCTTTTTAGAAATCGGAAAGCACTTCAGATACTTCTAATGATGATGAAATTAACTAAAATAATTTATGTATTCTTGCTTTCAACTTTACATGTTTCTGAAACTTTTCTTTGTTCATTGTTGAAAACCTTTATTATTAGCAACCTGTATTTTTCTCCCTATATAGGAAAAAAGCTGTACAGGGATCTATCTATGGCTCATGGGAATCTCCCTGCTTTTTTTTTTTTTTTTTTTTTTTTTTTTTTTTGTCTCTCCAGATCATTAAAGACCAGAAGCTACTGGTGATAGTTGGAGGGATGCTACTCATTGATCTTTGCATCCTGATTTGCTGGCAGGTTGTGGATCCTTTGAGGAGGACAGTGGAAAAATATAACATGGAGGTATGTCCTCAAGCCCAAGTAATGCTTGTGGTTGCATATCAGTATCTAGAGCTTACTATAAGACAAAGCTAAAGATGCACTAGGTTATGTGAACGCAAATCAAACGGTGTATTTTGGGGGAGGAAGGGTTCTGCTATTTAAACCAAACAGAAATGAAATAACTGAACCAAAAGAAATTGTATCTGTAGTTGAAGGTGCCACATTTCTGTCACTTGTGAGAGATTTTTTTTGAAAGAGTTGTAAATACAGGGGAGTCCTCTGCTAAGGCTCTCTATTAGAGTCTGTTGCAATAAATAATAGATTATCAGAACCCATTAGTGGATTCCAGTAAGAGCTCATTCAAGATAAGTGCAGGAGAGGTCACTGCTTAGACTGCATTCTTTGTGGAGATGGTCAGGAATTATGTTACCTACTGCTATATTTATTTTTAGTAATTTTATATTCATGCACCCATACTGATTGTTCGTATTTTATTGTCATTCCCAGAAAGGTCACACTTGCGATTTTGATAAGGGAGGAGGTAATAGCTTAATGCCAACTGTACACATTTTCCAGCATTCTGGCTGGTTTCTAGAAGTGGAGCTTTCTGGACAGACCGACAGCAAGAAACAGGGCAGCAGCAATGCACAACGAGGAAAAAAACCCCTATCTATATGTAGATTAGCAATGTTTGAGAGTTTATTGCCTCCAATGTAGAAACTGGTGATTTCTGAAAACTAGGTCATACAAGGACAATCTAGAAGTGTTATTCTCCTCTCCAATGCTTGGCAATCAGTAAGAAAAAGAATGGGAGTTTTGTGATGTTAACATTTGCAAGAAAAGATACGCTATTTTACTCCATTGCTTTTACTTTGCTCTTACTTTGCAGTGTAGCTCTGGAATTTTCTTAGGAGATTTTCATTTTTTTTTAATGTAAGTTGTAGAAAATAATTTATTACAATGCTTCCTAAACTCGTACCTTTCAAGAAATCGTTTTAGAGTCTGAAAAGATATGTCTCAGCCATTCCCTAAAGTTTGAACTTTTTTTTTAAAGACTTCACAATTAATATGGTTTTCAATAAAAAATGGAAAATGTAACTGAAATTTGTCATGTGGAGATGCTTCTGCTCTATATGTGTATAGCTTGAAGCTATAGCAGCTTGTTCAGAGCCTTGTTTACATCATTTTGTTCCAACTGTATTGCAACTGGTATTTCAATTGTCAGTATTAAAAGTTCCTCTGCTCATCTAAAAGCAACATGAAAAATAGTCACAAAATCCAACTGAAATAATGCTCATTTAGAAGGAATTTTATTTTTTACTGTAGTATAACTAAAGATCCTGATATCTAGTCTTACTAGAATCACTTAAGTGAAACATCCATAGACAGCAGCAGTAACTGTGAAATTGTCAAACCATAAAAACGATATATTTGAGAAATAATATTTACTGCAGTTTTAAATTGTTGCAATTTCCATCTGAACTTTTCAGTGTATATTCTTTGACCATGTAATGTATAACACTAAAAACTTAGTGCAATTGTTCCACATTTGGGGTTGACTAGGCCACAGGGCTGCACACCAGTTGCCTGAACTTTGTAACAGAAGTGAAGTTCTCTGGGAACTGTGTAATCCCATGCAAAGTCACGTTCAGGGAATGCACGCATAAGAATGTTCAATATTTTGAGCACTCAGCATAGAATTGACTTGAACATACTCTTAGCTAAGCTATTAGCTATTACTATAAGTTGTGCAGAATGTTTTTTAAGCTAATGGATTTGGGTTGGGAAGGAAATAAAAATATTATGCAAGCAAGTCATTAAAATATTGTATGTGCATAAAATATGTTCATTATATAAGCTGTGAGGTGAACTGTAATTTGCTTTCCTGAAGCACACCTCTTCAGGTCTAAAAAACTCCTTAGTAGAAGCAAGCAGCAAATGTTTTTGCTGCTATTATTATTATGCTATAATTAATATCATATCATATTATATAAATAAATGTTAAGTGCAGTGGTCAATTATTTAGTTGAGTTTGACTGCACAGGTATTATCTTTTCTGTGTTTGAAAAGTACTTACCACATAGTAAACACTACTGGAGGTAAGTTTCTGTTTTATTTCAGAAATAAATATATTTCAGAAAAAAATATTCCTTGTCCCACATGCTTCTATGAAATAATTTCAAAGGGATTATTTCCCTCAGTTAAAGCTAATCCAAGTGATAAAGACTAAGCTAAATATAGGCTCCAAAGTTATGCATCCAGTCAGTTATTCTAGCTAATGAACCATTTGAGTACTGTTTATGAATACTCACTGGTTTCCTACATGATAGTTCTGAATTTCCCTACTATTGGGTGGTCCTGTCTTAGTTGTGTCTTCATAAACACCTCAATCAAAGTAACCAAGACAAGAAGCCTGAAAACTGGCAGTGTCTTTCGCTCTTTGCCATTATTCACAAAATATTTTGTTTCAATGAATGAACAGCAGTAAATTATCAAGAATTTTGTAAAATTTCTTAAATCCAGAACATAAAAATCCAGGCTCCTTTTCTGGAGTAGTTTGCAAAGTCTAAGCAATCCATGCCTAAAAGCTGAGGATGGACAGTGTAAATCTAAAAATACAAACGGAAGTGAAGGCTTTTGTGGAGACTTTCTGGCCCTTACAGAAGGCAGAAATCATATGGGATGTTGGGTCTGTCAGTTTTCAGACTTCCCTCTGGTCTCTTGACCCCAGATGTATGGTTTCTTTATGAAAAGCACATCTGTGGTTGCCATAAGACACCCTGTTAAAATTTTTCATGACTGAACCAAAAAGCATCCGGATCCTCCAGTCATCAGTAGGGTGAGTAGTTTATGGTATATGATACATAGACAATAAAATTGCTGAATAAAAGCAAACAGGTTAAAGATCAAGACAGGCACAACTGTAAAATTTCCATAACTATGTGTTGATCTCCAGCAGAAGAGATCAGTTTGCCCCTAAGTACATTTTTTAGAGTACTGTAGGCTTGATTTTCACATAACACAAAAGTTTGCTGACAAAAAATGCTTCTCAACTTCAAGCAGCAGTGCAAAAAATGGGAATTAATCCATAATATTACACCAATTCATCTGTTTTGCTAGTTGCATTGGCTGTAACATTTCTCCTTTTGCTAATTTTTCAGACCAGTGGAGAGACCAATCGCTTTTTTTCTCACTAGGCTCTTCCTAGGCTGAACTAGGAGTTTGCTTTTTTCATCATAATTCACCTTGTTGTTCATAACCAAAATGCTCTGTGGTTATGATCAGATCTCAACTAGGTTCCTGCCAGACTAAGTTTCTCCAAGTCGTATGAACTGGAGTGTATCCTTCCTCTCTGTCTTGCTGTCTGGGTTCTTGGGCTCGGCAGGCCATGAGGAATTATGGTGCTTCTGTGTATGCAACTGAGCAAGAGCTTTGCCCTGCTAGCAACACTTTTCCCAACCATCTGGATTTTGTCCTGGTTTCTTAATAAGGCCATGTTTATGTGCAAGGGTGCTCTGTGTGGTCTTTTCCTACTGCCTAACAAACTTTTCCTCTTTCAGTCAAATCTGGCAGATTTGAGCAGATACAGCTTTTAAGGACATAGCACTGCAACAGATTTGATGGAAACAGCCAGCTGTGTGGAGGAGAGATTCTGCTAGTGTCTCCCCTAAGAGAAGGGTCACAGAATGAGTTTATCCCTTTGTCTAAAAACAGACATTTTAAATGACCGAATTCAGGGGAGCTTCACTCTTAGACAAAGAGAATCCAGCCACAAGACAAAAAGTACTTAGGAAACCAGCTTGCTCTGATTTCATTGCTCAGCTGCATTGGACTGAAACCACAGCCTGAAACAGCAAACTCCTTTACCAAGTGGAGTCTGTGCAATAGCCATATCATAATTCATTCAGGTACTTAGTACAGTTCAAAGGGTCTCTGTGTAGACTTACAGTCACACTCATCTCTTGCTCATAACACAATGGTGTAATAAGTCTTTTGCTCTACAGTTTAGCTTGAAAGCCTCTGACTGGCTTATCTTCTCCCAGCACAAAAATCTATGAAACAGATTGAATCTCTGTGGCCATGGGAGATAGACAATTATAGTGTTTAATAAATAATAACTTGTATACCAGGGAAGATGGACTAGATTTTATAGTTCCCAAGGTAAAAAGATCTTGCATTAGTGTTAGATTCAATAAAAGTAGTACCTTGCACACTGGATTCTACAATATTTCCTGTAGAATTTTAAAACCTGTTAGTCCAGTGCAGCAGCCTTTCCATTCCTTGACATCTTAGTACCAGTTGTGTAGTTATGTCTGTGATGTTTCCTCTTCATTCTGGTATCTGGAATACTAGTATTTAATGTTTCACTTCAAATTGTTCTGGTATGGTAACAAATGTGAAATGGAGAAAAAGCGCCATTTTAGAAGACACAGAAGAGAGAGAGACATCAATGGGACCCATCCTTTTGGGGCTTCTAGCATCAATATAGATGCAAAGTGAGGAGACTAAGAATACCCAACCTTATATGAGAACATTGCAATAACAAAAATGCCAATATGCAGGAAAGATTGAGTACGCCATGCCAGCATCAGAGTAGTGCAGTATGTTAAAGAAAAATCAATTCAAATTACCATATTAATAATTTCTGTGACTGAGACAGAATTCCTGTGCATTCCGAATGTATAACTATGCTGTTGGATACATATTACTAACCAACAAGCCAGAAGGCCACTTTGACTGATAAATTGAGAAAGTCATTAACGTCGCAGAAACAAAAAAATGTCTGTGTAAACTAGACGAATGTGCTGCTCAGATTAACTCATTTGGGAACTGCTTTATAATTCAACAGATTAGAGAACCCACAGACAGAGAATTAACCCTGTATGTCATTCTGAATAGCATACAGAATCTGTTCCAACGTCTTGATATCTGAAGGAGTTTTCTGTAGCTGCAAATATATTGTTCTTAGTTTTCACAGCTTTGAAGAAGCAACAGCCAAAAAAGAGCAGTAGAGAGGTACTCAGGCTTCAGAAAAGGGAACAATACTAAAAAGGACACTCTCGAGAGTTAAATCTTTGTAGGTGGTCTAGAGATTATTAAGAATATCATATTTGAGACGCAGACTAAATGCATGCCACACATCGAGCAAGACTTGAAAAAGAAGAGATTCAGCATGACAAAGCAGCAGGAAGACATCCTTCAAAAAAAAAAATTTGTATCCAAATGAGGAAAATAGACAGGATCATAAAGTCTGCTAAGTTAAATGTAGAAGACAATAAAGGGGTCTAAAAAAAAATATTGCAATGAATGAAAAATTAATAATAAATCTTCCTGTAAATACCGGTAGAGGGAAGTTTGCCAGGGAATCTTTGGAATAATATTTGATCAGAATAGAAGAGCACTACTTGCAGAAAACAAGGCAGTGTAGAATGATTAAATTATTGTTTTGCTGCTTTGTTCAGCAAAATTCTTAGTGGAAGAATTTGTGGAGATTGCTGTGCTAGAACCCTTCTAATGAACCCACTGAGGAGTGACTGGAGTTGCTGGTGGGAATAGAGAAACTGATAAGAAATAAATTGCTGCAAAAATATTATATTCTCCCAGGCTTTCTAAAGTAATTCAAAGTAGTAATAGTCAAACCACTGACAACAGTATGTAATCATTAGCTCAGAACTGCTTTGATATCTGAGCAAAATGTTGCAAATGTCTTGCTACATTTTCAAGACAGAATGGAAACCTCAGACTTGTAAGTTAAAGTCTGTAGTAGGCCACCTTATCAAAATTATAATCAGGAATAGAATTAGTAATTGATATGCTACATTGAGGAGGAGTTAACATGGCACTTGTGAAGGAACAAGTCATTAAAACTTATTGAAGTCCTTTGAAGAAGTCAGCAAACATGTGGATAGAAGCTGACACAGCCTGCTAGGTCTCCAAAAAGGACTCATCAATTTCTTTCATCAAAGGCTCTCATGGAAATGAAATAACCATGGAATAAGAGACAAGCCCTGAAATGGGTATTAAGTTCTTTAGAATTAGGAAACGGAATTAAGAAATAAATAACAGTTCATTTTCTAGGAAGGAAATATGTAGGCAGTAGAGTACTTCAGGACAAGATCCATTCTTTGTGCTGCTACCTGTGTTGTTCAGTGGAAGAGAAGGTGAATGACAAGATGACAACATTTTAGTGGTTATAGTAAGTTATTTCAGAAAATAAAAATGAGGGCTGATTGTGAAGAAATCTGGACAGACATTGCAAAGCTCAATGTAAAGTGGAATTCTCTTTCCTTATTGCAGCTGCAGCAGCAAACCTAAGGGTTTCTCTCTCATAACTGAGATGTGATGTAAAGAATACTCAGCAAGGAGTGCATATATTAGGTGTGCTAGAAAAGGAAGGGTAAAAGCATGTCCAAGGTAAGCATGGTTCTATACCCTGATGAACTAGTTAACTAAGAGCAGAGGCCATCAAATATAGAACTTTTCCTTTGGATAGACTTTTCTTGTAAAATTGATTTGTCTCTACATTTTTAAATGAAAGCCATATGAAAATTTGGATTCAACTGCACTAATGTAGATTTTTCTCTTCAATATTCATCTTCATTAATGACACTGCTGCTGTAGGAACTGGAAAATACCCTGGTCCAAAATTATATACAGAGTGAAGGGGGTGTGTATGTGTTTGTATGCATATGATAAAAACGTAGGAGTAACACAGGTATGGAATTGGTAAAGATGTCTGTTTCAAGTTCATGTGCTCAAGTAAATTTATGTAGATTCTTCACCATTTTGAAACAATCAGATCATGTTCTTTTCTCTTTCTGCATATGTATATATGGAGAAACAGATGTGTTTATGGGGTGTTGTTTACATTGTGCTGTTGAGCTATTCAGTCAGCTAACAGCTGGCTTAGAGAGAACTTTGTCAAATGTGTAATATGAAATGAAGAATTTAATTGGCTGAAGTAGTTTCTGGGGGTGTTCAGCCTAATGCAGGTCAGAGCTTGTTAGTCAATTTGTTCTCTAAATATCATTACGCCCATCTGTTTCCCCTACTATTTTTTAAATAAATTTAATTTCTTTCCTTCCAATTTGAAATATTACAGACTGTGGGAGCCAAATGTCTCCTGAAATCTGTAGCCTGCTTTAAAATCCTACCATTGTAGCTCACAGCAGGCGGCTGCCAGCAGTAGCTGAAACTAAGAACTCTCACTTGCATCTACTGGGACCCACCAGTGGCTGACAGACGTTCCAGAGGAGAGGAAAATGAATGGCCATTAAAGTCAGCTCTAAACCTTCCACCAGCCCAGAGGATCTAGAGCAGGTCTAAAGAAAGAGTAACTATGAAAGAGTAAAAACTGGTTTACTTCTCTTTCTCATTTGACATCAGTTTCCAAGGAAACAGAACAAAACGTGAAAACTGGGAGCCAGCAGCTGAGATTGACTCAGCTGGTGGCTAGTCCTGCTTCTGTTCCCATGGAAACACGTATCAAATTGGCAAAAATAAAGAAATAGGGCAGGGTCAGTTCCAAAATGGCAGGACAATGGCTGCTGCTTGAGCTACTTAATAAGATGAAGCTTGCTGAAATTTATTCCTCTTCAGTTTGCAAATCCCATTTTAGTTTTGCCTCAGTTATTCACTTCCCAAAAAGCACTACTTCCCAACCTCAGAAATGTAGGAACCACAATCATTGACAAGACTTGTAATTTCTCTTGTCCAACAGCTTGTTTAAAACAATGACTGGCCCAAATACCTTCAGAAGTGGATGACAGAAGTGTGTACTGTACATTTGAGAGTTTATCTGTCGCGCTTGAAATTTCAGCCATGATTCATAATGAATAGCGACTTGAAATGTACGGTTGAGTGTACCTCATAACTCTTTATACCCTCACTAGTTGAACACTTTTGTTATTCCCTTAAATGTCAGGGGTTTTCCACTCTTGCTGAACTTGGCACAGTCCAGTGTAATTGCTAAACTAGGCAATGTATGAAGAAGTTCCTTTTTCACTTTTGGGAATGATGTTTTTCAGTCTCAGTAAACATACATTATTTTTCTTACAGGAAAAAAGAGAATTGAATCTTCCATGTCTCCTTTTGCAGTACCAGTCATTACTATGCATCTGTGTCTTTGCAACATTTTTTTCCTTTTTTCTCTTTGGTAGGCAGTCCCAATCTTATTAAGCTCTTTTTCTTATGACATAGAAACTATAAAGCATCCTTTTTAGTTAGGATGACTAATATTACATATTTTAGAAGATCTAGGTAATGTTTTTTATCTATTATTCATCCTCTTCCTTATATTTAGAGTATTATTTTTCACTGTTGCACACCATTGAACAAAATTTTGGACTTTACTGTCAAAGCGATTCCCAGATCACTTCCATGAACTTATTATGACTCTGAGAAAATATATAAGCAGTTTCACTGTTTTTAGGTGAAAATGGCATTACAGTTAGTGAAATGAAATTCTATTTGTCATCATATGGCCCACTCAGTTACTCTCCTCACACATTTTTAGACTCAATTAACTTCAGTATTTTTGTCTGCATATTTTCATGCTTGTGCTGTTGAGCAACACTGATTTTAGTATGAAATCATGGTTCTTAGAGTGGAAGAATTATTTTGGAATATGAAAGCATGATAGTGGAGGAGTTTTAAAATACAATTATTGTTGCTTGTGCTACAGTTATGTAGTCACACTTCTGGCATGTCACTGCTATTTTGTGAACACTTTGCTGTAGCTCCTCCAGTTCTGAGGACTCTGCTACCAGAGATACCCAACAGGACCCATCCTTTCAACTGCATCTGGAAACTCAGATTATTGTTCTCCCTTTGGGAATTCAAGGTATATACCCTAGTTCTAAGTGAAATTAGTCTATTGCATGAAAGGAAATCAGTTGCCAGAATCTAACACCAGGAAGTCAACACATGAGCACAGGTTAAAGGAGTCATTTTTGATGAGGGTGTAGAATACACAGTTTTGGTTATACCCACATAATGATAAACAGGTCCCAGTCCATGTAATTAGGACATAGCCTCAGTGGCTGTTCCTCACTTTAAACTTCAAATACGTAGGATACAATCATTCAGATTTGTTTCTCTGAAACCTAAAGCCAGATCCAAAGTTAAACACTGATTTTGTGCACCTTTAAAAGGCTGAAAACAGCTACAGAGTTGGTATAGGAGAACACAGATACTTTTTGGCAATAATTTGTCAATTAGAAACTGACTATCAAATAGCAACATGCCTGTCTTTAGAATATTTCAGCATTTGCTAACACAGTGCCTGTAAGACTCTAAGCCCTGGGAGCTGCCAGCTCACCAGCTTGGCTAGGAGTTTTATTTTAATATATAGATATAGGGTTCCTTAATACCTCGAGATAGCATCGAGAGAATAAGCCACAAGCTTCTTCTCAAGGGATTTCTATATTAAGTTAGGGGAGCAAATAAAGGAACTTGGCCAAAGTTCGAAATGACACCACACAAGCTAGACAAAAATGTTCTACCACAATACTGACTAATCATATGCTATTAATCCACGACATTTAACTCAAAGTCCAACCAATTCACTACACTTAAGTTCCAATAAATCCACAACACTTAAGATCCAATAAATCAACAACACTTAGGGCAAAATCCAACCAATTCCACAACACTTAAATCAAGATCCAATCCCTCCAGCTCCAAGCCACCCTAAGCATCAAGAAAGGAGCAAAGAAAGAGAAGCACAGGGAGTAAGAAGAGAAAAGAAAAAAGAGGGAGAGATAGCTACCACTGAAACCTTGTAGAAGACCAGCTCTCACAAGTCCACGTGGCAGGGTCGTGCCACGAGGCAAACGTATGCCCATGGTTGTGTCTGCTCTGGTCCCTATGGCCAACCCCTCCAGGCAGGGTCTCAGACCCACCAGCCTCTCTGGGGTTCCAGGCCAGGGTGAGAGGCAGTGTCCCTACTGTCCCTACCAATCTGAGCCTGGCTTAGGGGGTCCAGGAGGTGTGCTGTGTTATAGTTTTCCCAGGCTGTTTGGGACTGACAGCTGCTCCGGGGACTCCCCATGTAGGCTCCAGGGGCCTCCCATGAGGGATACCACGCAGCTCCACCTCCGTGAGGTTCGACCCATTCCTTCCGCCTCCACACACACACACACACACACACACACACACACACACAAACAAACACACTCTCCCCACAAGGTGTTTCTGACCCAATAATAACTGATCTTGTGTCTAACAGTGCCACATTAGTGAGGGTTTAGAAGCTCATCTCCTCATGTGCTTTCCTTTTTCTCTCAGAGAACTTGAACTGCATATTGAGTGTCAAGATTTACAGGCTTTATAATCTAGACAGGAACATTTTTTGCTCTTTTGTCAGTGATTTGAGTCTTCTTAATATCAGAAGCAAAAAAAGATAATAAAACTCTCTCCAAATTTTAAATCACCAAAACCTGATTTAAAAAACATCCAGAAAACAGACTCTAGGAACTGATTAATCTTCCTTTTTTCATTATATCCTGGGAATTCAATGTTCAACCCTTTCTAGTATTGTAACATCTCTCTTGTTTTCTGGAAGCAATCACCACTCTATAAAGAAAAACAGATTTTAATGCTTATGTCAGAAAACAGATGCTGATGCAGGTGAAACAAACCATAATAAATTACTCCAAGAATATTTTGAAGCTGCAACAGAGACCAATAAAATCTTTCTCTGAAGATAGAGAATCCTGCATTAAAAGATCTATTTAGAATAACAAATCATCTAATGTAATTAATTCTTCCTTTGGAGGAAGAATATTCCCTTGTTCCTTCAAATATTTAAATAGGCTGATGCTGTAAAGATACAATATGGGTATCCTGGTACTTCTTTAAAACCATTCTTTGCTCCATAAGCAATCTTATGGAGAAGGCAAGCCTCAGCTTATATTTTAAGTAATAGTAGTCAGTATTGTTCATCTGGAACAAGTTCTGAGTTCTGGCCAAGACACTGTACTGTAATGGATTAATGGCAGTCAATAGTCCTGTAGTCAGCTGGCAGAAGCAAGGCATCGAGTCACCTACCTCAAGATCTTTATGCAGTGCTTCATCATCCAAAAGGTGCACATTGGCTTTATACTAAAACCACTTCATTGCTGCTCAAACTTAAAAGGTACTGATGTATTTTCACTTACAGGTGAAGTACCAGGTGGAGTACATCTGATTCTAGTATACCCAAGGAGATGTGGGACCCAGGGAGACAGGGAGAACTAGCTAGACAGCATGGGCACACACACAGGCAATAAGCAGATAGTGGAGTGCTGCAAGTAAAATAGACTTTGTGCTGGTGGGGAGAGGACTGAAGAAGAGCTTCCATGACCAAAGGCATCCATTTTATGTCTATTTGAATGTGAAAATATCGATATATTTTGAAAATTATTTTAAAAAAAAGTGCTAGTGCCAACACAGGAAGTGTTACTGCAAGTGTCTTGGGCCATTCTGTGCTTGAGTTTCCCATATGGTAGTAAATCAGAGCCTCTATATGCCTATATTATGTAAGTAAAGCTTGCTCTGCTTTAGAGGGTAAAGTTGTTTCTTCTCTGATAAGCATACTCTAAAATTTAAATAGATATTTCATACGTGAGAAAAACTTTTTTTTTATCTGCCAAACACGAGAATGAATTTTTCTACAAAAAGTGCCGATTATCACAAATCTCCTCACTCCTACAAAAGCAAAGGTTGTTTCTCCATTAGCTTTCTCCAGCATCAACATCCAGCAGAATGTTTATGCATATGCATTTTTTTTAAAAAAAATCTTCATTTTATGTACTGTGTGTGGATAAAAGAGAAGAAGCCCATAACAGCTGGTAACCACATTGTTAATGAGGCCAATATGCATTAACAATACTTCAATGACATATGTATTTTTTAAAGCTATAAAATGGAGGATGTCTTGCTTTTTAATGACTTCAGTCACCCTGAAGTCTACTTTCCTAATTGTCTTTGTTCTCATTCCTCCAGAAGCTGTAATATGGGCAGTGCATGCCTTCCTTCCATGCTTTTCTACCCTCCTGTAATGCATTCTTCTGCCTCTGTCCATGAACTCTCATGCTTACCAAATCTTGCCTCGTACTCATTTTCTCTACTATAACTTGCAGGTCATTCATAAAACTGACTGTGTGAAAGGACAGCTTAGGTCAGCTCATCTTCAGATCTCTACCCACACTTGAGCAGCTATTAAAGAGTGGTAATGACCTAACTGCTGGCCACCATGAGTCAGGAGTAAGCAGAAAAAATGAAGAATGGATGCAGATTTGATGATTTTCCAAAAGAGGTGCTAGGCTTATGTTTTTGTTAAGAAGGCTCAGACTGCTCAGATCCAATCACTCATTTTTTCTTTAAAGAAAGAGTTATAAATTGCACATCAACCGTGAGCTACACAGGTTGGTATTGACCTGCTTTTGCACAGTCAGCCTGAGGCTTCCCAGTAAGACCCGATTTAATGGTTGTAGTGGATGAGAGTGCCTTGTAAAGGGAGAGACCCACTCCCCACAGCTGTAGCTGCTGGGCAGCTTTGTCCTTTTTTTTTGGTGGTTGTAAGCAACAGTCTTTTCACCAGAAAATGCTGAGAGTTCATTCTATTGTCATCATTATTTCTCACCTTAAACCCAGCAATGTCATGGATCCAGTGTTTTGATTTTTCACATACATTTAAAGAAAGTGTTGTATTTTAGATACCCTGAAAACCTGCATTAGCCATCCTAATTTTTCTCATGTAATTCCTGCTATAATATATAACTTCCTTATTATGACTGTGTTATAAGGGACTCTTGGTTATCTCCAATAACATTTTGGATTTAAGTCATTGGTGTACTTATTTCTTTAGAATTCCCATTTTATTTGACAGTTTCCGTTCATCTGAGATATTTGCATCTGTGACCCAAGTAAGCATTTTTGAGAATTTTAGAGCTCCAAGAATCTTTTAAAGCAGTTGATAGTTCCTTTATTACTATTATTATGTCAGGTTAGAGTTTACAAGGCTAGAGTTTTCCTCGTCTTATGGAAATACCCTGCATACAGTTTAAAATCATTATGTCTGTTTTTTCGTCAACAAATGAAATATTGTGTAATTTTTACTGGTGTGCAAAAGTCTCTTGTAATGTGTTCAGAATTAGATACTCCAAAAGACACATATTTGTGAAAAAAAATGCTTCTTTAAATATTTAATTTCAGTATGTTACATATAGATGTACATATATATGTATGAATGAGTGTTAATAGATACATACATATATATTTAATGTTTTGATGATATTTCAGTTCTGGCATCTGGTCAGGGATAACTCAGATGACCAAATGTCCAATTAAAGAATTTTTTAATTATTATTATTTTTTCTGTTCATCTGTATTTTCAAAGAGGTACAGAGCATGGAATCTCTCTTGTTTTATGGCAGTCTTGAATGTGTGAGCTCCTAGCTTGTGTGAATTTTCAAGAATCTCTTATGGAATGGTAGAGGACCCAAACATAATTAAAACAATCCATTTGTTGTCCGGATTGTGGTAGGTGAAAGCTGGATATTCCTTCTGTTATTTATTTCTGCGTGGTGGTTACTTCTCTGCAGAAAAGGAATTTTTAATTTAACAGCTCTGATTGGTCCTCTCTCATTTTTTGGGACTGTTGCAAATAAAAGTGGAAGAGTACACCTAGGACCTACATTTGTTGAGCTAATCCGTTTACTATGGAATTTCTGTTTGCAGTAATACCATGGAGCTAGCATGTAACTTCGTGCAGCAGGTGAAAGCACACTGAAAATTTCTTGCTGCCAAGGCAGAGGTGTTCTTCAGCTTTGCTGTATAGGTTGAAGGCACACATCTTTAATGCTTTCTTTGGAGTCTAATCCTACGATAATGCTGTGAGTAGTTTAAAGAAAAGTTTTGTCATATTCTTTATTTGCATACATTAAAATAGAAGAAAGAGCAGCCAGTTAAAGCACTATGGAGAAACATTCAGGATGGAAATGTATGCGTGCTGGCAAACTGTCAAAGGACATTATAAGAAACGGCATTACAAAGGAATTAGGCTGGAATAAGATGGAAGAGCACCGTGGGGGCAACAGTGTGATAATTGGGATATTCTTTCCCTATTTTCCAGTGTTTGGAGGTTTTTTTAATAAATTAATGAAATTTTAATTAATATGAAATGAGATCCATATCAGAAATGATCAAAGTAGTTATTTAAGCTGTTAAAATAATGACCTTTGACAAGTCATTTCCACAAGTCCCTATTACACTGATTTCATAAATTGAAATGCCAAGCAAGATTTCTGGTTTAAGTAAAAATGAAATGATAGGTGAAACTGAATGTAAGTAAATGCCTGGTGATGGTTAGATCTTGATAAAATAGCACTTAATTATAAGAAAATATCATCTTAATGCACAGGAGTGGTCAAAAGGCAAACCAAGTGTAAGGAATTATAAGAACAGAAGTAGGGAACAAAATATAAAGCAATATTATGCCAGTGTTTAAATCCAGAGTGGAGTTATACCTCTACTGTGTACAGTCCCAACTCATTTCCTTACCTTCAGGAGATGGAAAACATACAGAGCTACGTAGAGCCATCCAAGAAACAGGCTGTGATCACTTCAGTCTAGAAGAGAGATGGATGAAGACAGGGAAGTATAAAATCTTCAGTGGCTTAAAAAATGTGATTAGAAGTGATCACACATAGTCTGTTCCAATACAAGAGCTAAGGAGCATGAAGTGGAACTGGCAGGTTCAAAGAACAGACAAAACATAGTGCGGATGGAGAACTTTTTCTGCAAAGTGTTGTCTATCCTAAATGTTTACATAGGATTTAATGTAGCAAGTTTTTCGGGCACACCAGTGAAAGAAAAAGCTATCTCGAGGTGTTAAATAAGAAGACATGACCTCACTCTGAAGAAATCATTGAGTGACAGAATATTCTAGAGAGTTGTTCCTGAGTGCTTGGCCTTCTTCAGATCCTTCACTAGGGAAGGGATAGTTTGATAGGACTTGAGATACGTGCAGGGCTATATAGATCTTTGTGAGTAAGTACACCTCTTGTTATATGCATCAGCTATGGAGAGAGGAAATGCCTTTGTAATTTTTTAATTTTCTTGACATTTGGCATTTAATTTTATTTCTGTTATTTATAATGTTTTCATGGAATAAAGAGAGGTGTTCTGACAAACTTCAGAGAGCACTTCTTAACTTTGATGGAAGAATGTTTCGAGCGTAATTCTCAACACCAGGTTCCCTGAATTCTTTTCTAAGTATGTCACAATATCATATTTTTAGAGCACTTGATAGTAGTGCTAAAATAGGAAAACATGTTCTTCTAAAATGTCATAAAGAGGAAGAGATCTCCAGTGTTTACCCAGTTTTTATTTAATTCATACAAGCTGACTCCTGAAAAGGAAACTGATGTTAAGAACTGAAATATAGAATTATAGAATCATTGAGACTGGAAGGGATCTCTGGATATTTTCTAGTCCAATGCCTCTGCTCAAAGCAGGCTCACTTTGTTCAAGACCATTCCCAGTCAAGTTTTGAATATATCCAAATGTGGACTCTCTACAACCTCTCTGGGCAACGTTAGAGTGTTCAACCACCCTCATCATAAAAAAAAAAAGTTTTTTTTTCTGATGTTTAATAGACAGTTCCTGCGTTTCAATTTGTGCCTTTTATTCTTTCATTGAATACTGCTGACAAAAGTCTGTCTTCTTTGCTTCTTCCCATTCTATTTTTATGCACATAAAATGCTGTTTCTCTAGAGCCTTCTTGTCTAAGGCAAAACCCCAGCTCTCAGCCTCTTCTCATGTCAGATGCTCCAATTCCTTGAGCATTTTAATGCTCTATTCCTGGACTCAATCCAGTATGTCCTTGCCTTGTCACTATGGCATCAGGGATCCGAGGCTTGGTCACAGTACTCCAAATATGATCTCACCAGGGCTGAGTAGTAGAGAAGAATCACTTCCTTCAGCCTGCCTGTGACACTCTTCCTAATGCAAGGGATCACTGCTAGCTCACAGGCCACTTGGTCTCTACCAGGACCCCCAGGACCTTTTATGCAAAGCTACTTTCCAGCCAAACACCACCCAGCCTGTATGAGTGGGTGTCTGTGGTTCTTCATCTCCAGGGGTAGAACTTGGTATTTCTCTTCGCTTAGAAGATTCCTGCCAGCTCAGATCTCGAGCCTGTTCCCATTCCACTGAATAGCAGCACAACTATCTGGTTTATCAGTGTCTCCTACTTCTGCAAACTTGCTGAGAAAGCACTCTGCCCTACCATTTACATCATTAGCATGTTAAACAACATTGGCAACACGTTGATCTCTAGGAAAAAAATCACTCGTGACTGGACTCCTGTTGAATATCATGCTGCTGGATATCATGATCCCTTGAATTTAACAGTTTAGCCAGTTTCTAGTCCCTCTCATGTTCCATTTATCTAGTCCCCACTGCTTGTTCATGAGGAAATTATGGCACGGTGTTGAAAGCCTTACTCAAGTGAAGGTAACAGAACCAACTGCTTTCCCCTCACCCAGCAAGGCATCTTTCATAGAAGGCTATAAGGTGGATCAGGCAGGATTTCCCCTTTATAAATCCTTGCTGACTAATTCCAGTTGCATTCTTGTCCTTAATGTGTTTTAAATAGTTCCCAGCAGGATTTGCTCCATCACTATCACAGGATTTAAAGTGTGGTTGACTGTCCTGTAGTTCACCTCATCCTTCTACTTGCCCATATCAATAGCAATAGAGTTCTTTGGATTTTCCAGTTTTCTAGAATCTCCCTCAGTCACCACAATCTTCCAAAGATAATCAAGAGTGACCTCACAATGACGTCAACCAGCTCCTTTAGTCCTCATGGATGCATTCAGGCATGTCCCACATAATTGTGTACGTCCACTTGGTTTAATGTTCCCTAATGTGACCCTCCTAAATGAGCATAAAACTTCATTGCTCCAGACCTTCCCACTGCTTTCAGGGGCTGCAGTTCCTCAGGGTAAAAATTATCAGCCAAGTCTGAGGTAAAGAAGGCATTGAGTAGCTCATCCATGTCTTTTGCCACCAGGTCCCCTGTCCAATTCATATTCAGCTAATGAGGGCAGGCTCTCATTTTTTGTAATCTCCCTTTTGCTGTGGAAAAATCCTTCAACATTCTGCTGCCCTGTAATTCAGTGTTGTTATCACGCTATTTGCCTTGTTTCCTCCTTCCAGGATCACAAACTCCACCATCTCATGGTCACAGCAGCCAAGACTGTCACCAACCTCCTCCACCACTTCTGCCTTTTTTCTGGGTCAGAAGAGTAATTCCTGTCATCAGATTATCCATCATTTGTGTCAGGAAGTTCTCATCATACAATCTACAGAACACCAGGATTTGTGGTTTCTTGTGTTGTTTTTCCAGGATATATCAGGGCAGTTAATTCCCCCTTGAGAACCAGGAACTGCAAACATGAAGCTTTTTCCCATTGTCTGAATATGGCCTCATCAACTTCTTCCTGATTGGGTGGTCAGTAGTAAACACCAACTACAACATACACCACTTTGTTCTGCCCCCTAATTTTAACCCCTAAGACCTGGACTGTGCACATACCTCTGAATTCCACCTGGTTTTCCTTCATGTTGCATCCATACGTTTATGTACAGGCACTTCAAAGAGATGCTCCATCATGCTGACTTCACAGAAAAAGTGTGAAAGCTTCTCCCGGTTTCACCCTTGTCCACCTGGCATTTGCATGTATACAATTTATGTGGACTTCCTTCCATCCTGTTTTGTTGTTTTAAAGCTTTTTCTTGTCTACTTCACCCTGCCTAGTCTTTCACTGTTCAAGAAAAAAAAATCAGTGACCTATTGCCTGTATCTGGTGAAATTATCACATACCTGTGTTTCTGATGACTATTCCATGCTCCACTGAACTTAACTGTGCTTCATTGACTTTCAGAAACAGAAGTGCAGTGTGAAAGCCAAAGGCTTCCAAGGTTCAGTACAAATATGTACAAGGTCTTCTTGCTCCCTACAACTACCTGACAGGAGGTTATAGCAAGGCCGGGATCAGTTTTTTCTCCCAAGTAACAATCGGTTGGGACAAGAGGAAATGGCTTCAAGTTGAGTCCCTCAGGGGGAAGTTTAGATGGGATATTAGGAAAAAACTCTTCACTGAAAGAGTTGTCAAGTACTGGAACAGGTTGCCCAGGAAAGTTGTTGAGTCATTATCCTTGGAATTGTTCAAAAGATGTGTGGATGTCTGAGGGTTTAATGGTGAACTTGGCAGTGCCAGGTTAACAGTTGGACTTGGTGATTTTAGAGGTCTTTTCCAACCTAAATGATTCTGTGATTGTAATTATTGGACTGAAAATCTAATTTCCACAAATTTTGCTAATCCTGAATAATGGCATTTTCTTTAAGTCTGGTCACCTATGATTAAAAAAAAAAAAATAAAAATGAGCTCATAGAGGAACAGGTACATGCAAGAAATGTTGGGTTAATTAAACAGAACCTGAAAATCACTGTTATTAAAGAAGTTGAAAAAAGTATAACTTGCCTAATTTTGCAGAACTGATGACAGGAAGATATGTGATTACTATGTCTAAATTTCATGGATATTATATACCAGGAGGGGAGATGAACTGTTCAAGTTGTGTGTCAGTGCTGACACATGAGAAAAATAGTTAAAAATTGATCATAAGTGAACAGACACTGGAGTAAGACTATGTTTCTAAGGCATTAGATTAGTTGAAGATCTAGAATTGTCTTCTTTTAGGGGAGTAATGATTTAACATTTGAAATTCAGAGTTTAATAATAATATGAAGGATCTTATAGGGTGTGTAGACTGGACCCATGTTTCTGTGTTTAGGAATTGGTCCCCAAATTTTTACAAAGACCTTGTGAGAACTGCTTGCAGTCCTTTTATTTTCCAGTTAAATGTTGGTTAGCTTCATCTGGATTTTGTGATATTTTTTTCAGCCACAAATGGCTAACACAAGAGAGAGAATACCACAGCTATCACTGCATTTTCTTTAAAATGGTTCATTTGCCTCAGGCTTTAGGATTTAGCTGTAATGAAGATGAAAGATTGATGGCTGACTGCTGACCTATTTTGAGGAAATGAAAGAGCAGGTGGCATGCTGCTGACTAGGAAAGTAAAAGACTGTACTAAATGCAGAGAAATAAAGCATGGCTAAATAAAATCTATTTTAGGTCACAACTTCTTTTCAGTAGCCCAACACAGAATAATACACATCTGGAAACCTCAAAACCTCTTTTATACCCCTGTGTGTGTAAATATATTTAACCTATTTGAAATAGTTATTTTCATTTTACATAAGGCTGTATGAGTTACTGTTAGGGCTCTGAATGTATCAAACTGTCACAGCATATTGTAGAAACTAATAAGAAAAGCTAGACAAGGCAAATTAAAAAAAAAATATAAGGCTTGAAGTGTGACAGATGTGTCAATGCTTGTAACAAATTGTTCCCCAAGTTTTGTTTAACCTTTGGCAAAAGGGAAGCATGTTCATCTAAACTTGGAATTAAGGTGCTTTCAATTGTGTGACAGAAATGTTTAATAGTTGGTGACAACCAGTCCTTCAGCAAAGATCTGCCACCTTTTAACTGGGAGAAGTGTACTCTGTGTCAGAAACTTCATACATGAATCACAAGAAGGGACTAAAGGAAAACAGTTTCAGTTTCTTATTAGCAGTTTTGTGTTTGAGGCAGACTAGTAGTACATTGGGGTATGAACCTAATGTTGACCATCAAATAACTTTGCAACTTCTCATAACTGCCAAGTTTATAGAGAATGGCATAATTTTTAAGATAATTGCTTTCCTTGCAAAGCAGTTATCTTCTATGTTTTGGAGCAGGTAGAGAAGAAAAGAGCTATCTTGCCTATTGAATGGGAAATGGACTGAGATGCAAGCCAAGAGACTGAGTTGTTAGTGATTGTCCTCCCCTTACCTCTTGCATTTCTGCCCTTCCAAAGGCCCTCTTTGTTAACTACAGTGTCATGCTGACAACCTGAAGTGAAAGAAAATATTACAAACTAAGTAGATTTCTCTGTATTCAGCTTCACATTGCAACAGGACTCTAGGATGTCTTTTAAGACATCCAATTCTCATTCCTTTAGAGAAGAGTCAAAGGTGTGTGTCATTTAGAGAATACCTGAAGGTGTGTTGCTCTGTCTTTCCCTCCAGTAGATTTTTGTAAAGGTCCAAGAGTGTGATAAAAGGCACCTTTGTAGATCTTTGCACTCTTGTTCTTTTACATGGAGAGCTTTTAGTTTAGTCTTTGGGTTCAATTCAGGCAGGGTAGATACCAAGCTATTAGGCTGTCCAGTCTGTAACTATTTCCAAGACCTTTCTTTTTTTTTACATCTGGGAATAAAGTCTGATTTTAATGTCTGACACCTATCCCATATTGTGAAACAGCTTAGTAAGTCATAGTCATTTTTTTTAGTGTCTTCCTTTTCCCTTCTTTGAAAGAGGAGGCAGCTAGAGGAAGTGCCCACATTATTTTGGTGTTATTCAAACCCTGACAGTGATTTAGAGGGATAAAGGGGAAAAAAATGATTTGTGTGTGAGGGAAAGTTCCAAGCATAGGTGATGAACCTTTTCTTTTTTTTTTTTTTCTTATCCTGTAAAACATTCTAGTTAGAAGAAAATTTGCATTTTTTTTTTTTTATATTTGTGGTGGATAGAGGAGATCTGCAAGATACTTTGCCTTTGTATCCAAATAGTTGCAAACGTTACGTATATGTGTCCTGTGAAGGACAAAATTTAATTTAATAATTTTTTTTTCTCAAAAGAAGTTTGCTTTCCAAGTTGGATTAACAATTACGGGTGTCGTTGCCTTAGGATGTAAGAACTGTGCCATCAAGACTTCCTTTTCTCTGTTTTTGATCTACCTCACCGGGTGCCTGGTAGCTTTTCATACAAAGCAAACTTGCTTGCTTGCAATCCTGCAACCTACCTCATAAGACTCTCCATCACATGTTTGCACCATATTCAGCTCACTGAGAATACAGCCTTGTTTGAAGCTCCACATAAAAGCTCTAGAAAGGACAAAAAATTAGTTACTTTTATAATGGTAGGGTTAATCCATAAAACAGATTGAAACCTACATATTAGTATTTTAAAAATAATTTGATGTTAGGATTTCAGAATCTTTTAATCTTTCCTGAATTATAAGGCTGGTTATATACAATAGTGACATGGAAAAAGGAGAAGTCCTTTTTCTATTGCTCTTACTTAGCAGAAAAACATGAGAAACAGTAGTGAAGGTAAAGGTGACTTCAAGAAAAAAAGTAAAAGGAGCAGAAGAATATTCTTTTGAAACAGAGTCCCAGAAGCCAGCAAAGAAAACAAGTCAAAAGTACATGGCTACCAGTGAAAATACCTGTGCCTGGACATAATTCATACACATCTACAAAGGAAAATATCAAGATAATTCTTTTATTGTCTGGAACACAGACTGCAAAGTATAATGGAATATATTCCTTTTAAAAGATTAATGAAGTATAGCCATTAAAATTTGGGGGCTTGGAATGTGTTTTAGAAGTTAGGACTATTTCAGTGCAGTTTGTAAATATAAATTAAAAAGAGGACTCTTGCCTTAAAAGATCTATTCAGAAAATTGCATGGTGAAATGATGTCAATATTATTCTATGTTAAAAGTCAAAGAATCATATAATTTGGGTTGGGAGGGACCTAAAGATCACCTAGTTCCAAACCCCCTGCCATGGGGACATCTTTCTCCACAGGACATCTTTCACAAGACCAGGTTTCTCAGAGCATGTGTTTCACCTATGGGAAAGAGATACAATTTTATAAAGTTAGAATCCATGGAAATTTACTTCTTTTGGTACTGAAAGATTTATCCTTAGATGTAATTTGCATATGAGGCTGAGGGGGTTTAAGTAAAGGTGAATTCTAAGATGGACTTATTTTGTGACATCTCTAAATTGATTTTGACCTAACTTATAGCCATTTAATTCATATCAGAACTCTTGCCAGTGTACAGTTATTAATGTAAAACGTTTTTCTAACTCTGCAATTTTTTCACCAGTTTAACTGAAATATTTTTAACTAAAATAACTTAAGCCAGTAATGTTTATTATGCAGGGAAGATAAAAATTTCCAAGCCATCAAGTCACCTGTCACAAAAACATATTCATTCTTGGTAGAAAAAATTGAAGGATTTGAATCTTGTCTATTAGACTTTTGAATACTTAGGTTAGGGTCTATAGCAGTTTGTGTACAAAGTGATAAAAAGTATGACTTGTAAAAATTTAGTTTGCTTTGGGATTCAGTTTTTACTTGATGTTGTCAATGGAATTATTCCTCATAAACAATTTGTGGGATTTGTGATAGGAGTGGTCTGCAAAAAATGCGTTCAGTAGTAATTTGATTCCTTTTTTGGTCAGATTTTCAGACAGGACACTCCTTTTTCCCATGTTTGCCTAACTCTTTCAATGAACAGAACTGTAGCTTTTTCTCTTTGATGTATGTCCCTTTTGATTAGGAGATCATCAATTATTTAGATTGTTCCAAACCTTGCAGCCTAATACTTTGAACATAAGACTGTAAGTAGAGCATTTTGAAGATCAGTGTTTAAAAATAGGTCATGTTTTTCAAGAGACCAGCCAATTCAGTGCTTGAAAATCTGGAAAATCTCCTGATTAACATTCAGTATTTGTTAACCTAATACGGACTGCATTTTAAAACATTAGCTGTATTATTTTCTCTATTTAGAAAAGTCACCTAGCTTATGCACAACATTTAATGCCAGTTGCATTATTAACAGTATCTATTGAAACAAGCAAGGACAATGACATTCAAGTGGTTTTGCTGAAGGAAAAGAAGGTATTTTGTCAACTTCCCTTTAACATCCATTTCATACTGTTTGGGAACCTTATAAATTATCAGTGTTGTTTTGCTATGGTAATTATTTGGTGTGTGTGCTTTATTATTATTATTAATAGTAATAATAATATTTTGCATTTCTGAAGCACTTTTCATCTGCCGACCTCAGTTCTTTTTGCAAACAGCTAATTAGACTTCAAAACACAGTAAGTGGTGTTATACCCACTTTTCTGCAGGGCAGTACTGGAGGGCAAACCATGCTGCCTCTCAGTAGGCAGTCCAGGATGCCTGAGAGGATGAGTAGGAACCCCCATGAATATGCATTGTGAATTAATATGCCATGAGGGAAGTTTTCGAACTTATTCCAGCTAATTAGCTCATGGCCTGATAATGAAAAGAACAGAAATTTCAGACTGCTTCCTGCAACTGCGTGCTTAAAAGTTTTCATCTTCTCTCATCATATAGCAGTGCAGTCATGGCAACAGCAGAGCTTTTCACGGTAGCTTCATACACCAGAGAGAAGTTCAAATAAAACTGACTACTTACAGGTATTTGTCCATTAAATGGTATTTTCCATTCTAACTTGTTTAAATGGTGATAATTCTATTTCTTCCCACTTCCCTTCTTTAGTTGTGTTCTTTTTCAAATGAGTGCTGGCCAAGTGCTTTCATCAAGATAGCTACTGATACTTGACTGGTTTTGGTGGCTCTCCAAGCGGTGGCTGGTGCACACAAGTGTATTAGCAATTTTCACTGCACATAAATCCTGATAGAGAAATAACTATCTCATCAAACCACAGATTCAGTTTAACAACCTCCTTTTAGGTAAGGGGGATAAACTTCTATGATGAAAGGACTGGCCTGGTAAATGAGGGAAGAACAGTGGATACCGTCTGTTTACCTTGATTTTAGTAAGGCTTTTGACAGTATCTACCATATCTTCATAGAGAAAGTGTGCTGTAGGGGCTGTATGAGCATATAGCAAGGTGAATTGAAAGCTGGCTGAATGGCTGGGCCCAGAGGGTGGTGATCAGCAGCACTAAGTCCAGCTGGAGGCGAGTAGGTAGCAGTATATCCCAGGGTCAATACTGAGTACAGTCCCATTCGACATCTTCCACAATGATCTGGGTGATGGTGAGGAGCACACTCTCAGAAAGGTTGCTAATGACACATAACTGGCAGGGATGGCCAATACACGAGGGGGTTGTGCTGCCATGCAGAGGGTCCTTGAAATTCTGGACAAATGGACTGACAGGAACCTCAGGCAGCTCAGAAAGAGGAAGTGCAAAGTCCTGCACCCAGGGAGGAACAAGCCTAGTTACCTGACTAAGCAATCCCAGCGGAGGCAAGAAACTGGAATCCTTTATTGGACTTACAAGTTCATATTTAAAGGGTATAGAGTCTGCATATTCAACAGGGTATTGTAACTATTACAATTTATTACAAAGAGGGGGTTTCAGGGGATGACATAAGGGGAAAACCCAGATTAACAAATTTGGGGTCTTCACAATTACCAGGGGGCTGACGAGGTGGAAGCAGCTTGGCAGAAAAAGAGCAGGGTTTCTGATAGGCATCACATGGAAAAAAAAACAGCCGTGTGCCCTGGCCGCAAAGGTGGCCAAAGATATCCTCGGATGCACTGGGCAAAGCATTGACAGCAGGTGAAAAGAGCTTATCCTTCCCCTCTGCTCAGCACTGGTGAGGCCACACCTGGAGTACTGTGTCCAGTTCCAGGCTTCCCAGTACAGGAGAGACGTGGACATACAACAGAGTTCAATGAAGGGCCACAAAGATGAAGAAACCAAAGTGTTTCTCCTATGAGGAAAGACTGAGGGAGCTGGGACTGCAGGGGATCTTGTCTAGGTATATAAATACCTGAAGGGATGGGGCAAAGGGGATGGAGCCAGGCACTTTTCAGTGGCACTCAGTGACAGGACCAGAGGCAAGGGGAACAACATGAAACACAGGAGGTTGTATCTGAACATCAGAGAACACATTTTCACTGTGAGGATGACTGAGCACTGGTACAGGCTACCCACAGACATGGAGGAGTCTCCATCCTTGTAGATATTCAAAAGCCACCTGGGAAGCCTGCTCTAGATGGCCATGCTTGAGCAAATGAGTTGGACAAGATGACTTCAGGAGATCCCTTACTACCTTAGCCAACCTGTGATTCTTCAAGTTTGTAAAACAAAAAGGTGAATTTCCTAAGATTCTACCTTAGGGCTGCTTGGGAATTCCTTTCTGCTACTAATTTTACCTTGGTTGCCATGAAACCAAAGGCAGAGAAGCAGTAGAAATCAAGTAATGAAGCCTACAAGTAGTCTTTCAAGGGAATGAGGACCTGAATAAGGTAAATTGATAATAAAGAAAACAGAAACTATTCCTGACTTCATTGAATGCTTGAGACAATAACAGAAGTATGTACTTGAATGCAGTATGGTCTGGATTGGTATTTTGCATCTTTTTTTAACATCTGTAATTTTCCCCTATCGATTTAGATTTATTACTGGAATCATATTTACACAATTAATGCTTTCTGAAATATAATGTGGGAACAGAGGAAATTAATAAGACTAGTGAAGCTATCTATCATTTAGGTGTTGTTTTAAGATCAAATTGAGGCTTAGGTGACTGTCCTACATACAGGTGCATTTCAGAGTAATATTTTTACTTATGTTTTAAAAAGAAAGTATTCACTTTTCAGGACAAATATTTGTCCTGAAAATTGGGTAGAAGATCATCATGAAACAAAATACATCATTAACGTGGTCAGCACAATCTGTGAAATTTATTGTACCTAACGTTTGAAAAAGAGTAGGGTAAAAATACTGATAGAATTTTCTGTCCTTAACAACCAGAGTACAGAATGTGATTTTGTTGTCTATGTCTCGTGAAACAGCTCCTCACAGCACCTCATAAATTACTGCTGATTCAGGCCCTGACTCTGCAAGCTATTGTGCACAGCTACCAGCACGTGCTCACTGGCTGAACTGTGACTTTTCTGGACACGTGCAGTGTTCATTTTACCACCAAATTCTGCATTAAGATATTGAAGATTATTCTGGGAAAAGTGGTAGGGGTTTTCTTTTCCTTTTTTTCTTTTTTCCTTCTCCTTTTTTTTTTTTAATTGTATTGCTTCTCTTCAAAGAAAATAAATGCTCACTTGAGACAGTCTAGGTGAAAAAGTACTTCTTTGGGGCTCCAATGATAAAATACAGTTACAGAGGGCAAAAAACGTTAAGGTGGCATGTCAGTAGTCAGTAACTACTGCAAAAACTCCAATCACAGACTGTTTATCAAAGATTGTAATGTCTTACAAGAAAAAAACATCAGGAAACTGACAAGCTGACTAGTTTATTAAAAAGATCTCAAGAACTCAAAACCCACTAAGAACCACAGTA
Source organism: Oxyruncus cristatus (assembly GCA_013399855.1). NCBI lineage: Eukaryota > Metazoa > Chordata > Aves > Passeriformes > Cotingidae > Oxyruncus > Oxyruncus cristatus. The sequence goes on along the minus strand of VXAY01001956.1, from coordinate 1,286,865 downwards.
ACTGAATATTACATGGATCATGAAATACCAGTTATAGACTCTGTGAAAAACAGTATTCTGCTGATTCTTTATGGACTTCCATGAAATTTGGGTGAAAATAATTCATTTTATAAACATTAGGAAGAGTGGCTTACCTCAAGAGAATGGCTCCAAGGTCTTCGAGCTACAGAATAGTTGTATCCCCTTATGTGACCTATTTTCTGTGTTTTGGCTGGTACAGCTGAACAGCTGCAGTCCCTCTGTTTGATCTCCTCTGCTAGTTTTGCAGAGGAAAGCTGTTGGGTTCGTAGGAATCACCATTTATCAGGCCATCCCTAAGCTGCCCCAGGGGTAATTCTGATAGAATAAGGGCTGTAGCAGTAGATGATATCATCTGCTGAAAGAACACGCTGTGAATAATAAAAATGATCAGAGAGTTTTGTTTAGGCAAACTACAAATCCATTTTTTTCTTCTCTTGCTCATTTTCATGTAACATATCTGTTATTTTCTTCCCAATATCCAGCCATATTGGAAACTGGAAACAAGAATACAGTACTGTGTATTTTGACTTTTTAAAATTTTGAAAAGCATTTGGTGCATATCCATGTTTTGGCAAGAAAAAGGTGGAGTTTGGTTGGGTTTTTTTTCATTTTGCATTATGGCAATACCTGTGGCTCTCCTGGCTGGGACACCAGAATGATTAACACATAAACTTTTGCTAACTTGGAGTTGTTATCATGTAATACCTAGCCATGAAATTTACTGGGTATATACTCGCAAAATTCATTTGATTGCACGTGTATCTGCTGAATTGCTTCCTGTAATGTAGAGCAAGTGCAATGGCACTCAGTGGAGGAGCTCACACTGGTCAATGCCCTTCCCAGAAATCCCCAGGCTGTATGTTGTAGCTTTTCTGCGGCCAAAATGGACTTCTGTCCTGAGAAAGTGTTTTGGAATGACTTGTAAAAGACCTGTAACTTCTTACACATGATAGTAATATACTACAGGTTTTGATTTTGCACTCTGTTTTTACTGTAAGAAGTCTAGACTGCTTTTATTCTTCCCACAGTCTCTTTTGATTCCCCAGTTCAGCAATTTATTATGCACCCTGGCGTCTTTCAGATCGAATATGTCCTATGAAGTCTGCTCTCTCCCTGTTTCCCCTGTTTCCCTCCAAAGCACCTTCTCCCCAGGCGTGTTGCACCTATAAGGAGAGGGCAAGAGGAAGGAGCAGGGAGGTGCAAGCGGTTTTTTAGGAAGGGGAACATGGGGAGATAACTGGTGCCAGTTATCCAAGGTCTGACTCTGTCACTGTTGTATGCTACATGTGCTCCTGAGTTAGGTTCTCTGCAGTTGTGGACTTTGGTGAGCCAGCATAATGAGTCTTTTTTAAACTTCTCAGAAAAAGGTGACTTGGCCCTTTGGGTTGATTATTTGATTTGAACTTGAAGGAAGGTGGAATTTGAAACTTTTTTGCCTGAGATTAGGGGGTCTTGGATTTTGTTTTCTTCTTTGAGGGGAAAAAATATAATACCTGTCACTAAACTGAAAGAACTCTGGATTTTGTGTATACCTAAGCCCTGAAGGGGAGTTGTCTTCCAAGCTTTTCTTCACTTCATAACACTTTTAGCATACATTTCCATCTCAGCATACATCAGCTCCTTTTATGTTGTATCTGACGAAATGGTACCAGAATTGCCTGCTATTTCTTGCTTCTCTTCCAGATACAACTTGTCCTAAATGAACTTTTATTCCAAAAACATACAACCACTAAAGGAGCAATGAGGTGTGTATTCACCACATCTGCCAGTCTTTCCAACTGAACCCACATGAAACACACATGAACCTAGAATATGCTCTAAGCCATTTTATTACTTATGTGGGCAGAATTTTTTCCCCCAGACTTGTCAGCCCAGCACTCCTTCTATTTTGAACAATCAGATCCTACAGTTTTTTTCCTTTTGCTGCACATAGTTGCATGTCTAACAGAAATATAAACTCAAGTACAACCCTGAGCCAGTTCCTGTTGAAACTGATGAGAAAGTATTACAAAAATTAGTGGCTTTGGACTGATCCAGATAAGTATTTAAATGTTCTTATTTCCTTGCCCTCATTCCTTCAGTTCCTCTCTCTCTCTGGCTCTCTGTCTCGATATTTTGCATTTTCTCTTTTTTCATTCTTTCAGCTGCCTCCTTAGCACATTACTTCTTTTTTCCTTTTTCATTCATTCATTTTTTACCTACTACATGTCTTGACTGAGCTTTTGCCATCAAAAGCTTCTTCTTTCAAGGAAAGATGTTTGTTTTTCTCTCCTCTACTGAGGACACAGCTGTGCTTGGTTAACTAGAGTGCTTCCTTTTCTGCTAGAAAAGGAACTAGCTGGATGTGCTCTGATTTTGCCCACCTAGAATGTTCCATAACGTGACTCTACAGCAAAAACCTTAGGATCACTGCTACTATTTCTTCTTATTGTTGGAGTTTTGAAGTTGACCATATTGCTGCAAAACAAGCTGTAAAGCACACTCCCGGTTTTGTCCCTGAAACATCTACATCCAAAACAGATCAGATCTTTATCAAGTCCTGAAACGATCTTTTTTTTTCCCCACTTTCCCTTCGTGTATAAGTAGATATAGTTAACAGCGAGGCATGTATATGTGCACCTACAACTGGGAAGTCACTGCCCTCACAAAATTTTAGAATCTTAACAACAAAACAGAACTAAAAAGCTAAGAAAAGGAATTAATCTTTGGAGAGTTAACAATACACTTTCTTAATAGAACTCCGTCGTAAATGTTCACACGTGCGAAAAAAATGCTTGTTTGAAGAGAATTATAGAAGGGCACTGTTGCCGTAATTGCAGTATCAAAAGTGCACTTATTCGTGTTGGAGCAAACAAACCACTTGTTTTTCCAGACTACTCTGCTCAGTACCCTGGTTCATTCAGATTCAAACACTACTATAACCCTTCTCCTTTTTGCTTGAAAACTTTTCCAGCCGTCAACAGTTGTCTTACCCAATCTTCACTCCACTTAAACTTTTATGCAAGCTTAACACCTTCCCTGGGCCTTTGATTCATGTGTCAGCCTTCAAGTATGTCTTCTTGTGTTGGAAAAAAGTATACAAAATATTTGATGTCCTTCAACTGAGAACCCCAAAATAAACAGCATAAAGAAATGTTTCATATGACAGCCTGTCTCCTACAGAAAACAGAGTTGTGAAGTGCAGAGGCAGATGGCTTCTGCAGGCAAAGCATATCCTCAATGTGCGATAAATCAGATTTTTTTATAAATATTCTTGTCATTTTTAAAAAATTGATGTTATATAAAGATTATTATTAACTTTGAAGAATGGGCTATCGATTTCATCCTCACTGCTGAATGGGAGAATACCATATTTCACTTGAGACTTCTCACTGGCAAGGCTCTCCTGAAGCGATTTAGAGCCAACCACCTTTGACAGTTCTAACTCCATTCTTTCTGTTAACATATATACACTTATTATTAGAGTACAAACATCCAACACTTAAGGAACAGCCTATTTATTCTTCCCTGAAATACAGAATTTCCACTGCTCATTTAGCAGCTCATACCAACAATAGTGAGACTTCTGAACCAATGATATTTTAAGGTATGACATTTTATAATGCTTTTTTTTTTCGCTTTACTCAAGTCTCCTCTCTTATTATTGCATATTTTCCATCTATCAAAATTAACTGCTCACAGTGTCAAATTACCACACTCTCTTTAGTGTGAAATTTTGCACAGCTGTGTCTAGTAATTTAATAGTTGAGTTGAGCAACATAGAAAATCTGCTTAAATACAATGTATGTTGTAAAAAGTTGAACTACCTGGACAACTATGCTCTGTAATTATGAATGCAAGAAAACCTGTGTTTTCATTTTCCCACAGGGAATTTGCTTTTCTGTTTGGTCTTCCCAGCTTAGGACATGAATTGTTTTATTCCACACTGCATACTCAGAAAGTAGAATCCAGTGGACTTTTTTCCCTTCTTTTTCTGTTCTTAATAGTCCCTTTGGCACTCTAATACATTTTGAAAGAGCTGTGTCTGCTTCTCCACCCTGGGGAAACTGTCAGACCTGACAGACTGCTGAGCCTCTCCCCTTCAGCCAGCCAAGCCAGGTCGTAGATTGAAAAAAATAAAAAAAATAAAAAAGGCAAAACACATTTGGGAAAACTTGACACTGAGGCTTCACACTGGCAAAGAGGAATCCTGAGCCAGGCCTGAGTGAGAAGCCAGGAAGAAATGGTTCAGAGAAAGCAGCGTAAAACAGAAGTGCTGTTAAATTTGTAGTGGTGAACGTAGATAATAACCATGGTTAAGCAAGGTCAGTGTTTGTCAGCACCATTCAGTAGCCTGAGATGAAAAGTCTCTCACCAAAGACAGAAATAGTTGCTGACCTAGGAGTCTGGGAGGGTAGGGAACTGTCATCTGCTGTTGCAAACGTAATTGATTTTGTTAATAGTGCTCTCCATTCTTCTGAGGTATTAGTTTTGTGTCTCTTGCCTTTGCATCATGTTTTCCATGAACTAATTGATCATTGAGCTTCCACCTGACTTCAGTGATGAGGTTTTGTGCAGTGCTTGGATTTAGGTTTTAAATCATGACTTTTCAACTAAGAACAATGTGTACCATTCAAAGGCAAGCTTTCTACAATAGTGAAGCTATTGTAGGAATCCATATCCTACCCATAATCTTCCACACAGGTAAAAGTGCTATGCCTTAAATACTACTTTGCAACTTTATTTGTCTTTAATAATGCGGGGGGGGGTTGTACATAAGGTGAATGTAGAAGCATTGTATGCGTGCACTAAAACAGAATCTGCCATACATCACCTTTGTCAATCTGCAATTAAGGTGAATTACTTTCCTTATTTTTTTATTTCTATTTTATTTTTAAGATCCTGGAATATTATGAGAAGGACAACGTCTTCCTGTTTGTCCGTGCACAATGAGGAAAGCAGTTAGGAGCACCTAAGTTAGAACTAGGAAGAATACAGACAAAGAAGAGCAGCAGTGGTACTGGTTGATTATGGTAACTAGCAAAGGTGAACAAATGAGAATTGCAACTCACAAATTCTTACATTTAGTAAAAGACATGTATTTTAGGGTACGATTTAGGATTTTTAATAGGCTTAACTCCTAGAAAGCAACAGTAGTATTCCATCTGTGCATGCAGGACTTTTCTCAGTGGCATGTAATCCTGTACCAGTTTTCTGGAGTGCTCTCATAACCAAAATAGCGGTGATTTTTTGCAATTATTTTATGGGTTTGCATTTAACTCTATGTTTTGTTGTACTCTTTTAATGTTACATTATTTGCTTTGCACCTTTTGAGGGCAGGCTGTGGTGGCCTGTATATGCTCAGCATAGCTAGTATATTTGTCTAACTCACACTTCATGAATAAATTACACCATAGTTTGCACCTCTGATATTTAAGAAAAACCCAAAATTATCTTCCATTGTTTTTTTGATATTGCCTTCTGTCCTTTGCTGTTTCTCAGTTTCATATTCTGAAAAGATGAAAGATTTGTACTCTTGGGGAGCTTTGGCAGTATTTATACTTCATTTAGAAATCCCTTGGTCTGCAGCCTCTTGGTCTGCAGACACTTCAGTTTTACCAGTTAGTTCCCTCATTAGTTCCCTCACATCTGAAATTTTGCATCTGGGCATACTCCATGTAAGTGGATGTTCACCACCCATGTTTTACCTCAGGCTTTCTCTACATATATCTCTTTAGGCATTCAGTCTTGTGTCTGTTTGTCAGACCAAGTCTAATTCATTCAAGTAGAATAAGGTCAGCTGAAAACACAGCAGTGTCAGATGCTGTAGTTAAAATGTAGAGGAAGTGTTCTCTGTTCATCCACCCTAACTGGGATGTGCCCCATCAGCCTGCCTGTTGTACTGTGCTACCTTTTTGTTTCTCTTTGTAGCCCAGCATATCCAGGATGGTTTCTGTTAGGACCAACAGAAGTTTCTGCAGCTGGGACTGAAAGTGCTTAAGCATCTCAACGTCTACAGTTCCCTGTGTCCTCGAGAAGACATGCATTGTACAACTGGGGGGTGATTACTACAACTGCACTATCTGAGTGTCCCAGGCCAAAAGGTTGGAGTAAAATCTCCACAGATTTTGCCTAAAACTAGGAAGCTGGTTTACTGTGCTGGAGAGATGCTGACCTGTGGTTCCCTAGCATAGCTAATCCTCTTCTGGGAGTCCAAATCTGAAGGAAGGTGTAATTTCAGACACACCTCTCCTGTTAGATTTTTTCTTGGAGTAGTGTTTGTGCCTCACTGCTCAGTGTGCTGCTGCTTTGAATCTCATTTGGAAGAGCACTGTAGACAGTGCAGGCAGCTGACATGGGGTGGTAGATTGCACTTCAGAAGCAGATGCCAGCCACTTCAAAGTCAGCCACCACAATGCCAGGTCTCACACTGTGTCAGCATCCTTTTGCATAACACACCTTTACAATTTTAATTTTAATCTTTTAATCTGCCACTGGCAGAAAGCACTTGAGTCATCTCTTTCATCTATTGTGCATTGCAGAAATGCGCTTCATGTGAAATGCCTTCACTCAGTCCATTTCAGCGCAGCAGCTCGAGGCAGCCCGTCCAGTCATCAACTTAGTCATCAGGCAGACTGGCAAAAGGTAGGGCACGACTTGGCCACCTTCGGATGAGCGACTTGGACAAGGCAACAGGCTCCAGATATGTTGAATTCCCTGACCAGAATTCTCTTTTCTTGTCGAGTCACAGTGTACTTGTTGGTTGTCACTTCCCACTTCTGCTCCCTCACTGTGCTGGGTCTTTCCTGTGCGTTCTGGTGCTCAGAAATATCAAAGACAGCAGTAGTATCTCCATACAGTGTAAAATATCTTCCAAAGTCATCATACTTCCCAGACCATTCCACAGCTGGAGACACACCACTTTTCCTAAAGTTTCTGCTTTCAGCAATCTGAATCTTCCCTTGTTTTAGTTTACTTTCAAACACTTTTTAGATATATTATTAATATAATTATAAAGAAACTCTTTCTTGAAGTTTATTTCTGTTAAATTCTTGTAGGCAGGTATCCAGGACACACTTAGTCTTCATGTAATTTTGCTAATTATGTTTATTTCTAAATTCAGTATTAAAGTCCTATCCATGTTAGGATCATTTCTGCTCTTGTTGCACTGCTCCTCCTATTTCATCAACTGTTCTGGCCTTGAACAGGCAGAGCCATATGCTGAAAATCTCATCAGAACTCTTCTGGAAAGAGAAGCAAAACAGAGGGATGAAGATTCTGTTAATATTTCACTAAAAACTTTTATCCACTTGATTCACTCTCTCCACAGTTCTTCTCTTAATATTAGTGGTTTCTGACCTGCAGAATTTTTATGGGCATGGTTATTACAGGTATCTTGAGGATAGTTTTATCTTTTTATTCCCCTGTGTTTCACACCCCTAATCATCCTCTGCAAGTACCTTAAGTCTGCTTTCTCTTTACTTTTGTAGGTACACTTACACTTCAGAGGCTTATATTACCTCCAGATTTGGTACAAATTTTTATATAAAACCATTAAGGAGTAATTCAATTAGCAATTCAATTAGTAATTCAATCCATATCAATAGTCTGTGACAGGCAATACCACATGCTTCAGAAGATGGTGTGAAATCTTCAGTCTCACACACGCACATCAAGCTGTTGTGTGCCCATACAGAAATTTTATTTCTTTGCTACAACAATCTGTGTCTGACTTATGGCTGCATAGTGTCCTGTCACAGGTCCAGTGTCCAGTCCTGCTGAACTTGCAAATGGGTCACCTGAAAGCATTTAGTTCCTAGGTCTTATTGAAGACCTAGGTGATGGTTGTGTTCCTGCTTCCTTTGAAGTCTCCAGATTTTGTCATTTCAGTAATCTCTTTTGGTAGATTTTTATTCCTCCCCACCCTACACACCTCCTAGTGAAATTGCAGACATTTCTGCAGAGATTTTAGTGTCACTTTGACAGTGTGATTTCTGGGTTCTGAATGAGGATATAAATATTTTCTGGGAAATTTACTGAATTTCTCTCTTCTCTGCCTGGGACCATACTTGACCACACAGTAACAAAGGTTAAAGGGCATCTCTGAACAATTTCAGCCATATTTCACCACCAAAAAAAAAAAAAAAAAAAAATTTTTTTCCTCTGTAGTCCAGTGCTAAGGATGTATTTNAAAAAAAAAAAAAAAAAAAAAAAAAAAAAAAAAAAAAAAAAAGTGTTATTTAAGAGGAAGCTAAGTGTCAAAAACTAATTTTCTCTAGGAATGAAAAGACATAGAGATTAATAGTTCCTGGTCAAAGGGAGTACTAGCTGAAGAACAGGATTAAACATGAAACATATTTTTTCTAATTGTGTCAAAGAAACATTTTTTTTCATCTAACCTACAAATCAAAGTCTGCCTGCACTAATAATAGCAAAATATACTCTTTCAAATGCAGCAATTAAATTTTTTAAATGGAACAATGAGTACATGTTTTACTTAAAAATACTTATCAGTTTCATTATAGAGAAGATAACCTTATGGTATTTTGGATATTAGCTGCCATAAAAATAGAGGGGTTTGTTTTTGTTATATCTCAAATATATTGCTTTTCAAAGACTAATACTTTCATTTTTAATTTCCATTGGTTTAAGATTTTAAATTCTCTTCAAATCAGTGAAAAATGGGAGACAATTACAGATTTTAAAATCTTGATATTGTCTTCATGTGGAAAATATACTTTCTATCTCTGAATGTATTTGTTTGTATTCGTATTCTAAACAAAAAAGTAGTTCCAATATGATTCCAGCTGTTTTAAGGCTGAAAATGAATTCCCAGTGCTGAGTTGTGTTTCTTAAAAAGACTAAAGTATATAGAGCATGAAGCAGAACCAAACTCAGCCATTTAAATGTGTGTGCTAAGAAAATGTTATTTGATTTAACAGCTAAAGATGCTTCCTTACCAGAGACAGATCTAATAAGACCTTAAAGGATGTGAGGCTAAATTCAGATAATGCTTATGTACTGAGGGTAAGATGTCTTTGTGAGCAACAGTCTCTGGCAATAACAACAATTTCTTTGGATGGAAAATGGCAAGATGGAGGTCACCTCTTGGTGTGGTGAAGGAAGGGTGCTTCAGTGCCTGGTGTTTCACTCAGGCACTGCTGAGCTCACCACTTACCATGCAGCTGACATGTTGCCTTCTGAACGGATCATGTCCCTTCTCGCCAATTAGAAACACTGTAATTGTAGATGGGTTTAGGTAGGGGCAGGTTAATACTCGTGTAGGCAACAGTGATCTGTAACCAACTACCCTGAGCTGCGCAGTCAGAATTTTTTAATAAGATAGTGGTACAGAAAATGAGATCGAAATGCAATTAATCAGATCTTTTCACATGACAAACCATCTTTCTTTGGTTTCATGTTTAAAGTGGTAGAGATGACTGAATGTATTGTGTAGCAGAAGAAAATCCTAAAAAATCTTATACATTTGCAACTCACTGCCTAAGCCACTGGCCAACATCAGCGCAACATGTCACTAGCAACCTAACCTACACCTTTTAGAGTTTTCTCACCAATTGAAAACTATTGTTTGAGTAACTCCTAAACAAGAAAAGGTCAATTTACACCGAGGGTTCTTCACAAAAGCGTTTTGTGAACGTTATCCGATAAGTTCTGACAAAACAAAAAAAAAGGGAAAATAATTATTATTTCAAGAAGGGTGTATTTACAGACAGAGGCGTTTAATGATTTGTCTCAGGCCTTAAAGAATTAGCTACATAACATAGGCTGGGTGATTTTGCTTCAGAGTCCAGCTGCCTACTAGTTGCACACAACTATTCATTCACTATTAATTCACTCACTATTGTTGTGTCCAAGTTGTTGTTGGGATCCTGTCTGTTGCCTGCCTAAAAATGTCACTAACCGGCTAAGGAGGTTATGACTTTAGTGTTTACCTGATATACTGTCCACCCAGAATTGTTCAGATATAGCGCTTTTGCCCTGGGTTATGAACCTCTGAAAATGAAGGTCTAAAATAAAACTGATGATGTAGCCTTAGCTACAGGAAAACTCAAAGTCATTTCTCTTACAGCACAAAGTGGGGACATTTTCTTTTCCTCTGCAGCATTGTGGCATGCTTGGACTGAATCATTTCTTTGATGTGTAAATGCACCTTAAGAAGGACATTAAATATTTCAAGTAATTGGTATGAACATGAAATCTCTCATTAGTTTCTGCTAGGCAGCTGCAAAGTGCAGATAAGAAAATGCATGTGCTAGTACAAGAAAATATTCCAAAATTCTTGAGGGAAGCTTTCTGTCTAGAAATGCCCCACTTCTTTTTGCCCTTCTAGTCTGTCTGTGCAATCTGTGTCTACTGAAAATATCCTGGTTACCTGGAAAAGTGAAGCACTGTGTATGTTGATCTCCTTGCCACAAAGGCTTTTCCATACAGTGACATGATATCTAGGATCTAGGCTGGAGACCAAAATTATTTTCCCACCTACTTGCAGAATCAAATTTGAATGGTGCTTATTTGAAACACTTTAATTTGTCACATGTTTTACTTTGAAATGCGTTTTCAATAACATCCAGTGAAGTCCATTCTGAAAGTGATGTGACTGTCTAAAATGAAATGACAACAGTAATTAACGTTCCACTTCATGGTTAATTGAAATAGATTGTATACCAAGAAAACACAAACTTCATATCATAAAACTAGTTAATTAGTCTACTGAAAGCTGCCTTTATGAAGTCTGTTGCTTTCACAAGCTTAACATCTTTCTTCTAGTATGTGTAAAGAAATCCTCTGGACTGTTTCTAAGAAAGGAGAAAGTTTACTTCCCTGCATATACTTCTGGCAGTTTCTGAGAAAGTCTGGATATATAAAGTCGTCCTTCCTGAGACTGAGCAAAATGTCATTGGGAATTAAGGAAGAACCTTGGAAGTGAAAGGAATTTCATAACAGACTGATTTTCAGCATTCATTGTGGTTATTGCACTGAGGAGAGAAGGGCAGTCAAGTGTATAACCATTTTGAATAATCTAGTTTAGTGGGGAGACCAGAGATGAAGGCTTGAAACAGAACTTGAGACCTTCAGAGAACTGGATGTTTAGAAGATACACGACAGCGTAGAGTTGCCCTAGTGAAAATCTGATGTTTTTTAGTGGTGCTCTGAAAGCAGGGTAGGTTGATGTCTTTTCTATTGCAGAATCCCAAGATAGTGAGAGCAGCTCTCCCTATTATCTAATGTTGTGTTACTATTACTATTTTTCACATTTTTCAAAAAAAATTTACAGATTTCTCTGAAGATTACCTTCCTTCATATAGATTTTGTAATGATGAAAGAATGCAAGTTGGTAATTCTGATAAATGAAGCTTTATGTCTACAGACTGGGATTAAGGCTATTTTTTCTCTGACAGTGGTCTGCGAACAACCTAAAACCAGAAGGGAAGAGGAAATTCTTCTGTAGGTAACAGACATTTCAATCACAATGATTTGTACAGCTCTGGCTTTCTGGTAAGCATGCAGATCGTGCAGATGGACAGGGAAGCTGAATCTGACAGCCAAGAAGGTCACCTCCTGAGTCTTTTAAGCAAGAACAACTCCTACTACATCCTACTGAATAGGGCTGCAGTACAGTAGATATTATACAGAAGAAATGTTCTGTTGCCAGTGAGGCCAAAAGAGAATGCTAGTTTAATGTTGCTCATAAATAAAATAAATTTTAAAAGACCACAATACATATCATCAGGTAATCAAATTCTAGAGCAATGTTTGAGCTAAGCTTGAGCTACTCCTTAGATCAATCTTCTTGCATTTATGTGTCTTATATCCTGGGAACATAAGTAGTTTTTCCACCTTTGGAGCTCTCTGATATTCAGAAGAAACGTTTTGCTTTAATGCTGTAAGAAGAACCATAGTGCAGCAGCTAGTAGGAAGTACAGTCATAAATGATGCTGAGATAGTACATTAGATATTTGATGCTTGGCTTGCCTTCCTCAATCCAGGAACAAGCAAGTGATAAAAATACCTGGTTTAGCCATTAGTGCTAACTATCCATTTGTCTCAAATTGTCTTAAGTACATAACAAAATCCAGTTTAACTCGGAACATTTTTTCTCTTCCTGCATTAGTTTGAAGTTTTTGCTTCCTTTTCAAACCTGATGATGAGCTCATAAATCCATAGAGTTATTTGATTTTTCCAGACAATCGGACAAAATGTATCCCCTCCTTCTGCAAAACCTGCTTTTCTATATCATTAAAGCACTGAAGGTGGAACAACACTAATATTGCTTATCTTTTAGGAAATTTGTTCAGTGGTGCAGCAAGGGAAAATATTTGTAGCTGCTTCATTAAAATCCTGGGGTTTGTGCTCAGCTCTGCCGAAAATATCCTTATGTAACCTCATGAGTGAAATGCTTGATATGTACTCACTCCTGAACAACAGCACTAAGAGACCTTGCCTGATGCTAAGGGGGTTGAATATTCAGAAATATTACCATATGTAAGTGGGAGAGCTGGGACTCTACAGCTCAGTGAAAATTCCTCTGAGCTATAAATAGCTTTTGGAAAAGGTATCAAATGCAATTTAAGAATGCTCAAGTACATCCAGTTCATAACCCTGAATTATCTTGCATTACTGAGTAGATTTTATCTTTTTGGAGTCTGATCTAACTTTTGTGCCAGATACTACAATCTGGGTTGCTTATTTTCCAATACAATATTGAGGCAATTTCAGAAATACTTGCTGAGAGAAAAGTTAACTAGCCTTTTGATCTGGCAAACAAACAAAAATTATTTACAGAGTGACAATCAAAATTAGCAATGCCTGCATTAAGAAGCAAGACAGAACATTTTAAATATACCAGTAACGAGCCATGAGGCCATTCCTCCTTTTTTGCAACCTTCAATTCAGCCGTGCCCTGTAGCATTCAAACTGCAGAAGACAGAGTGATTCAATTTTGTATTGCTGTGAATTAATCTCCTTCTAGTCATCCCAGAATATAGAAGTTTTCTTGCCATATTTGTAATCCTTTTCTTTTTCATCTTCCCAATTACATTGATAATTATCTCCTATTTTTCATTATCCTAATATAATCTGTAAATCTTTTATATTGCAAACTTGACACCATTTCAGGTCTCTAGAAAGATCTATCTTGTTTCTAGCTTTGGTTCCAGACCAAGATAGTATTTCAATATGTTGTGCTCCTTCAGCATATGGGTACTCATACTGAAGTCAACAGGTGACTCATACTTAGCGAAAAGCATATGGTTTTTGTTTTTTGGGGTTTTTTTTCCAGATTTGGATCAAAAGCTGAAGAAGCTTGAATGTAATGAAACTGGTGTTGTTCCACCATGTGGAAGAGCAGAACACCTGACATATTTCCACATATTCTGTCTGTGTGGCATGAAGCTATATTTTGCGGGATTTCTTTCTATATAGGTGTGTGAGGTTAGAGGAAAAGCTGATGTAGCGTCATTCTCTACAAGCACAAGCAAATTTCATAGACTTCATTATGTAACTGGAAGGGTGGATGAACAGTTTGGCTAATGCTTTGTACAGATAATCTCTTTAAGTTCTATGAAGACTGACAGCGTAATATCAGGTTTTGTTGCATAGATACTAAACAAGATTGCGTCCTACCCTGTATTCCAGGTTTATCTCTTTGTACAACTCTGCAAAGAGTTTCTATTCGGGTCATGAAATAGTGCCAGGTTTTCACTGTTCATTCTATTCATTAACTTTGAAGGGGCTGGATTCAAATGCATCAGTTCGCAGCTTCTCTTACAGATTCATTCTTTATCTGTAGTTGTAATAGACGAATTGTGTTAGGGTAATCTATTTAGCAAAATCCACTCATGAAATCAGATTTTTTTTTTGTATTTTATATTGCCCATTAGTGTAATGGAAAGCAGAGAGATTTCTGGGGGCAGGGTCAAAACCCAGCAGTGTCCTCTTCATCTTGGATTTTAGCTAAGCGGTGAGTTTTTACTGTCTTTGACATCTGTGTGTAGGCAAGCCCATGTCAACAAGAATACTTGGGAATTCCTCTTTTTTGGCGAGTTTGCTGCTACTCAGTGCTGTTGCTTACCGTTTATGCAGTCTTTCTCCTGTTTGAAAGGAGATGCAGCTAGCTGCAGAGGATTCTCAATTCTGGATCTGAGCAGACCAAAGTGCCTACCATGCAACCTTCATTCACAGGCTGAAGCATCTGGGAGAGGTCAGTGGCCAGGCACAGTTTAGCACTCCTTCTAGGACAACTTGCACTATATGTGAACACTGAAATGCCTTTTAAAAGCACTTCAGTCGCCGTCAGTTGTGCTTTAGCAGATGGTCTCTGGGCAATTTACTGCCACCAAACATCCAAGCCTGATATCTGTTGGCGCTCTCCAGATTGCTAACAGAAGTGACAGAATGACATTTTGGCTGCCATAGTGTGCCACCTAAGTCATTAACCTAAAAGAAAGTCAGCAGTGATTTTAAGTTAATGCGTGAGAACTGAATTGAAGCAAGTATATCATCCATTCTGCCAAGTCTGGTACAGTGGCAATAGCCTGTGCCAGAGGTAAACAGCTCAGATTGGTGACCTCTTGAATCCTCATGAATTCCCAGTGATTGCAATGAGACTATAAATCTGTCATTGCCTGCACTGGGAATTTAAATGTCTAACTTGGATAGTTTAATACTTCAGTACTTTGAATCAATCTCTCTTGGAAACAGCAAAAAAAAAAAAAAAAACACCCCAAAACACACAAACACACACACACACACAAAAAAAAACACAAAAAAACAAACACCCCCTCCTTCCTCCCCACCTCACCCATCCCTCACACCCCTATACTAAGCTTTTAAAGCAGATATTTGGAAACAGCCCCCTGTGTCAGACGTATATTGGTACTATCTTTTTGCAGTTCACTGCTTTTGTGTGCATTTTGCCCATCACCTCACAGCTTTGTAGTAACCTCCTCTGTAGAAACTTGGATTTTAAAATGAAATATATTAATTTTTTCTCCCATAGCCAGTACTCTATTTGCATTCAAAGAACAGTGAGAATCCATGCCAATTATATCATGTCAACAAGCCTGGTCTCTCAGGTCTCTTTTCATTCTGCTTAATTTATCATTTCAACCCTTTTGTCAGGTTTAGATGTGAGATTTATTGGCCTAGAATTGCCAAGATCAAGCTCTGGAGTTTTTTAAAAATACAGGCATAAGCATGGTTATGCTTAAATAGGGCTCATTTTTGTAACTAGTTTTTAAGTGTATCTGTTTCCAGAACTGACTTTTTTCTCCCCAGACTGCAATATTTGAGAGATGTGGAGGAAATATGCACTGAAGTCCCAGCTGGTAGCTAAGGGAATCAGTCACTGAAACTTCTCAGATTCTTTTGCAGTCTTGCCTGTACAGTGAAATTCCAGCAGGACAGAGGCTTCATATTCAGGTACAAATTATTGTACTGAGGGTGACAGTCACATAAATGAAAACTGTGATCTGCCCTTCTAAAGGTGTTTGCTGAAGCACAGTTGATTGTAGAGGATCAAAATCCTGATCTGAGCACCCACAACCCCTGCAGAAATATGCTGGTTTCATCTCTGTGCTTTTCAGCCTGGTACATCCTGCCATTAGGTTTTCAAGGGTGCTGAAAGTGCTGCCATACCTGACAGTTCAGCTCTAAACACTGATGTGTCAGTGTTGCTGACTCATGTGTAGGTCTTGGCTATTGCATTGAGAGTTTGCTTCATTCTGATGTTCTGCTAAACACAACAGGAACCAGCGAATACACTTCCAAATCCAACGGATGTTTTAACTCGTGTGTAAAATGTATTATTAGGAACGAGTGTAAATCACATCCTCTCAGGTGCCAAAGTATAAATAAAACTCCTCTGTGGTGGATCATATTGTTCCACTAATGCCATAAGGGACCCATAGCTGGCCATTTAAATGCCGTCACTGTTGTAAAGGGATATGTGGAAAATATTTCATAGACACTGAGGAACAAGATCTGATCGCAGAACTTTTACTGCAAGACTTGGCCTACCCAAGTTCATACAATAGCAGTTCACAGCTGAGGCTCCTTACTGGTCATATTTAAAGAACTCTTACCAAGGCCATGAACAAATTTAAACAAATTTAAAACAAATTAATTACAAAATGTTGCAATTTGTATAATAGGTGTTGCTTCATTAAACAGCTGGTAGAATTCAAGCATTCAACCATTTTATCAGCTGGTTATTCAAATACAGCTGATTTTAAATACACTCTTTCCCTAATCTCAGGCAATGGATAATGGAGTTAGGCTTCCATGGGAAGGCTATGATGTCCATGACATAAACCTGTAGAATAATATATTTGAAATAGTTAAACCTAGCAGATTAAGTTAAAACCCCAGCATTCTCTTGCATCTGTTGTTTCTGGTGTAGACATGTCTGATGAATTTAGCCAGAACTGACACATTACTTTTGTCGCTTTTGAGCCTTGTCTCTAGTGTTAGCTTCCTAATATTTTAGCTCAGCTCATTCTGGGATGCCTGTAGCCATTCCCATTATTAGTATAGCTCACTAATAGTATGTCAGTGTTAAATCAGTGAGGCAGAAGAACAGCTTTGGCTCAAAAGAATAAGAGGGAATCTTTTGCTATGGGTACTAAATGTTTCCTGTGTGCAGATCATGAATGCTGCAAATTACTATCTATGATGTTCCTACATATAATACACTTTAAAACCATGAAAATATTTTCTTTATATCCCTTCAATGTGTAATAAAAACTTGATCTCTATCACTGTTAGCAATAAGGCAGAATAGCAGCGAAACTTAGCACTATTTATCTCAATTTATTATGCTTAAAAAATATGAAAGAAATAAATTATTATGGAGGAATATCTTTTACTAGCCAATTTATTGCTCATCCCTCTGTCTGAGATTGCTTGTGGACCAATGTACCTAGTAATATTGCTATTTACTTGGACAAATATCAGCCATATATTTCTCTTGACCTTTCAGTCTATTTAAAGCAAAAAGGAAATAGATATTTATTGTTTGCCAACCCCTTTTTTCTGTCTCATTTCCCTGCATATGTTCTGGAATCCAGTTTTCTAGGCAAGCTGACTGCATTCATTCCATTCGCCATTCTGCCATCTGTGGAGTAATTAACTTTTGACTTATGGAAAAAAGAAATCAGGAAGAATTACAATCATTTTGTTTACCAGTAACCCCAGAAGATAAGGAGTAATATTGTTTCTATTTAAGCCAGGGGTGTGCATGAACATCCAAAATCTGCAGGTTGCTCACAGTTTCCTTTACAGCAGCCATTTTAATTTTACTATAGCTAAAATTTTACTGTCATAACTATGAAGACGGCTACTGTGAGCTGTATTTCTGCATCTGGGTTGAGTGTGGCCCTGAAATTTGATATGAGGACTGAACTAAACAGTTTGATACAGACTGACGCCCTTCTCTACCAAACCACAGCACCCCCATAACCAAGATTTGTAAAAGTATTTAGAGATTTGTAACGTTTTATGTGATTTGGGACAGAAGAAAAAGATATTATACTTTTTTTGTTATTTACAAACAGATTTATAATACTATCAATATTAAAAGAAGATGCTGCTGACCATCCTTACATGATATTAGTTTTCAGTTAAAAAGAAAAACACTTTACAGGACTGTTACAGTGTGAATCGCATTAGAAGATCCAAAGGCATGTTCTGTTGAGAGAAGGAGCAGAGAGCTGGCAAAAATTCTGTTTACCTGCTTTGACTATGCCAATTCACAGTCTGATGAACTAGCCTGAAGCATTCAAGTTTACATTATAGAGCAACCACGTGTAGCTACTCATCCAGGTTGGTGCAGTGATTATCTTTCTTCCCTTCTGTTTTAATCCAGTTGAGTCGACACAGGGTGAACATAACAGATATGGAAGAAGTGCATGTTGCCTTTACCAGTTTTCCTATTCCTTGCCCCAGGTGTTGCCCCTTCCAAAGCAGGTGTGGGTGGACCATACATGAAGTTGGTAACCCAGATGATGAAAAAAAATTTAGTCTCTGTCAGAGCATTTTCTGCAGCTGTTTAGGAACTGCTGCAGATGTGGTTCAGCCATCCTTTGCCATGGTTACATAACAGCTTCAGGCATCTTACTGTGATCCTCACTGTGAGACAACAATACCAGAATTACAGTCTTTCCTTTAGAGCTGCTAATGTTGCAGAAAATATTTCCTGGGATGGTAATTTCATGGCCTTTTCCCTGCAGTACTTTCTGTGGAAGAATCTCTTGTTTCGGTAACAAGCCTGTCAAATATCTTGTTCTCATATGACTGCCAGGGGTATTTCACCTATCCAGTGAGAGAGCTGAACAGACTTTACGGAGAATAACTGAGAAAGCATGGTTTCAGGCCAGGGGTGACAACAACTTTACCCAAATTAGGGCTACAGCCTAACAAACTATCCATAAGCCAGCTCTCCGAGTGTATGGAAGGTCATCCTACCAGCCAAAACAAAGAACAAAGATCGGTAAGGACCATCAGAGTGCAGATGTCCTAATACAGTCAGTCTCCATCAGATGGGATTTGGAACTGCTGTGTCTGCAACGGGGCTGGAAACAGAGTGGCAGAGCCACTGCCACTTTTCACTCAGCATATTCTAGACAGGAAAAGATTCGTCACAAGTAACCATCAAAGCACAGAAGCATGCCAGCTATTCATGTCTCCAGCCTTTGCAAATCACATAGGGAATCCTAGGTAAATTGTTAAATGGAACAGATTACATATTCTTTTTTTGTGACAGGTTCTCCATCCTAGATGCTCTGAAAACTGTCTAGCTATGTTCAGCGGTTTTTTTCTGAGGGGACAAGAGGGATTTTAACAGACTGTAAAAATACGTGATTTTTAGTTTGACTTCAGATTTTAAATGGCTGGTGAACATAACACTCCAAAGTTATTTCCCTTCCAGAGAGCAGCAGATTTAGGTGTTGTTAATAAAATTTATCAGTGAAGACTTGCTTACGTGCATTATCTTACAGCTCCATTTTATAGTTTCAACTATGCATTCAAAATTAAAAATATATGGGTCTGGATAATATTCTTGAAAAATATGGATGGGTGCTGTGGAACTGCCGGAATAAAAAATCTGGCACAGTATTAGCTGGCATAATCTTTTGTCTTTTTCCCACCTAGTTCATTAAATGTGTTTATTCATACTCCTACACAGTCCAAACCAAAATAAGTCTCCCAGGGATTTAGTTAATGTTGGCATTATGCTTTCAGAAGGTGTAGAGCTCATTTCTGTAACATCAGATGTAAGATGGTCCAATTCCCCCAGTTTGTGCAAATCCTGCTGGAGTTTAAGTACTTTATGGTGTTTCAATGTCTGAAACCACTTAGCACAATCAGCAAACTCTAGTAACACACAGTCCAGTTGTCTCTTGATATAAATATGTAAAATAAGTATTCCTTATAATAACTCTGAAAGGTAGAACTTTTTGACCTTTAACCCTGCTGAATAGTGTGAAAATGGCAGTTTTATGCCATTCTGTGTTCTAACCTAATATAAAGTTGGATGTATTGTTACTCAATTGACTTATTGGCTGTGGGAACCCAGGAACGAGATTGGCTTTTTGGGTAGAGACTGCTGGTGATTGCTGCGAAGACATTTCACACAAGAAAAGTGCTGTAAGTACAGGCACACTTGAGGGAGGACCAAAGTTTGTGCTGCTTTTGTTTTGTTTTGTTTTGTTTTTTCTGATAGATCAGATGTTAAATTTAATCATCTGAAATTGTATCAGCAACTTACTAACTTATAAACTAGATTCTTAGACCGTTTTCCTGGCTCTGATTTAAGTTGCCTCTGTCTACAGATTACAAGACTGTCTTTTTAGGAGCAGCTTTGCTATCTTTGGAAACAGTTGCTATTTTAAGAATAACTTGCATAAACAGTAGGTTTAATTGCACTGAATTATGCACAGTATTTTCTGGATATATGGCAGGGCTAGCTCAGTATGCAAAAGTACCCAGAAAAAGAAACAAAACATGTTTTCTAGCTGCTAAATGTTAGGGATTGATTTCATCTTCAATATTTAATCAGTTCTTATTGGCCAGCATAGCATGGTTGAAATATACGCATGCACATTCAGTGTAAAATCCTATGTATGCTGCCTATTGAAATACTTGTTAGCAGTCTTAAAGGTCTGAATGCCAGATATTAATATCAGTTTCATCTATTCTTTTACCCAATAAACCTTTTGGAGTCTTTTGTATTGAATGCCAGAATACTGTGCCATGTGTAGCTATCTGTAAAGACTTGGTTCCACTTCATTATTGCCATCATAAATCCAAGGCTGCTTAGTTCTTAACCATTGGTACAACTGACAATTAAAATACTGACCTCCTACAACTGTACTCGGATATTGCGATAAGTAAGGTATGACATAAAATGCTCTGATGCTCCTATAAATTAAAACATTTATGAAAGTCTTCATTTATCTGTTTATTTTTACTTTCTTTACATTCAGCTAAAACTTTGTTCCCCACCATTGCCAACAAGAACCTTATGCTAAATTTTGGGCAGACAAAAAAGCGAATACACAAAACTCAGTCCAAACTTGCAGACCATATGAAACCACATATATGGTCAACAGCAGTAAAGCATTTATCACTTAACAGAATCTAAGAGAGTTTCAGGGACAACTCACATGGAAGAAGTGGATTTAGTTCTGAGGAATCATACAGTTTACTCCGGGATGGGGCAATATTCCCTTGGGAAGTCCTGTAATGCTGTGGCATACCCTTGCCATGAGAGTTACACTGTACCTGTCTGCAGATTAACATCAGCCAGTGCCCTTTGCACTGGCACATCTCTTATGAGCCAGAGTTTTATTTTTACTTCATAGGAGCAACCAATCCACCTTGAACTACATGGCTTTCCTCTTTCAAGAAGGAACAAATGCAATACCTTCTACATTTCTACTAATTTTGCTCTCTGAGATTGTGGTAAACTTTGAGAGTTTCATCTTGACCTCTTGAAACTGATTTCTCAGTAGAAATCACTCAATAAGAAAGTCAAATTTTCTGCAGAATCCAAATGTGTTGAATTTCAGAGTTACAGTGTAAAACTCATTCTTTTTCTCAGGGAGCAGCAAGGACCCAGAGACCAGAACTTGCTCATGTGTCACCAGAGACTCAGTGGACAACCGTCAGGGACTATTCAGTATGCTGTTCATTCTGCTGAGAGAGTCAAACCTGCCTCTTTGGAAGCTGCAGAATAAATATCCTCTTCAATACGCTCTTTCACATTATTCCTTTCAATCCCTGAATGAAATACCATCTGGTCCTGATGACTTACTGTAATTGCGTCTCTAATTGCTCTGTAACTTCCTCCTTAGAGAGTTCAATCTCAGTGAAAGACGTATTCTGATTTACCATTCAAATTGCATTCAGTACAGCAATTCAGTCTCCAGGTCTCTCCTCTTTCTACATCTCACTGTATCCAAATTGTGGAGAAGAATAATGTCTACCATAAGGATTTTTCTGGCCTACAAGAATCCTGCTTTTGTTAAATAGAGGTGTTTTTCTTGGAAAATACGTTCAGATCAGACAAGTAGAGAAAGAAGATGGATTTGGAATTCCTTAGCATTGAAAAAGCTGATATTTATTATCAGTTCTGTTGATTACATCTCTCTAGACTGACATTATCATTGGCATTACCGTTGTCAATCACACTGACATTATACCTTTACTATAGAATGCTTTCCTGCATTTTAAATCTCTGTCCCTATTCCTTAATGCTGTGTTCTGATGTTGCTCAAAGTCATGCTGACTTCCCCTATATTTTTAAGAAATCTTTTTGAAATACTGGAGATTACAAAAAAATATGTACACACGTGTTTCCATCAACGTGCATGCATCTTTCTGGCCCTGCAGTTATGGTGTAATGCCTCATGCCTCATAGATAAAAGTTGTTGAATCATTCCAGTTAATGGCAGATGTCACTGAAAGGTAGGAATTTCTTTGTGAAAGCTAGACATCCATTCTTTTATAGATTTCAACCCCACACTTCAGTTAAAGGATCAGACAGAGGGAATGGTTCTTGGTCCATGAAGCAGTAACAGATATCCTAACACAAGATGATCCTGCAAATAGGGAAGACATAAGATATCTTTTCCTAAGAAAAAGCAGCAAGTTTATACCTTCCGCTTGCTTTCCATGTTTTCCTGCTGCCATTTCTTCTTCTTCAATTTCTGAAATCTTTTGCAAATAGGTTTTGTAAACCAGTGTATCTTACGGAAATACATACCTTTCTTCCATCTCAGAGCTACAGGAGAAATTCCTATTGCTATCTGTATCACTTCCTTCTGCACATCCAACAGAAAATAGGATGATATAACCAGTATGGCTCAGTTGGTTTTCCCATATGGATCTTCAGATCAGGATGGTCAGATCAGCCTTGTCATGCTCATTAGGATCTTGGGATACTTTTTCCAGATGTTGTGTTCAGCTCCATTCTTGGTTCCATGGGAACTTTCCTGGGATCCTGAGCAATTTCAGCAAGAGTTTTGGTCAATATCATCAATGTGTTCAGCTTAAATCCTTGCATTGCAATGTGATTATGATCATCATTATCCCATATGGCTTCACTTGCAAGATTTCACCTGAGGCTACTTCAGAACTGGCTGCCAGTCCGGAGCAGCATGTGGGCATTTATAGTATCACCTCTCTAGCGTTGTCTTCACACAGGAGTGGTGAGCATGCACAGTCTCAGTGTCATATTTCCCTCCCTTCAAACGTATGGTCTTAACACATGCCTCAACACATGCAAACAGGAGGCATATGGACCCTCAGCCGTCCACTCTTCCTGAAAATGCATTGAAACTCGAACAATCCAGTTCTCCTGCAATGATTTTGTTTTCCTAAAAGAGAAGTCACACTTTGCATCCTGACAGACTGCACTGAGCACATTATATTGGCTGTATTCACTGTGTAGGGGAGCAGTTTTCACCCTTATGCTTTCAGCATGAAATAACTTTCACAGCACTGCAGTTACCAGATGTAAACAACAACCCACCAGACCATTTTAAACAGTCAGTAATCCCCAGGCTTCCAGATGATGCAAAAGACCAATCCGTCAGTATAAGAAGGAGAATGAGTAATGACTTGAAAACGTACCCTTTTGTGCCATAAGAGGCCACACTCCTAGCTCTTTCTGAGATGCCCTTTGGCATCCCAATAAAAAAAAAAAAAAAAAATTATTACTAGAACCTAAACCTATTTGCTCTTAAGAAATGGCAGTCATTCAAACTGTTTTGTCTCTGTGGACCCTATTATCTATTTTTCTTTCTATCTGTCATCACCTTGCTGTGCTTCTGGGGTGACTTGAAGTGGTAGATGGAATACAAGTTTCTAAAGGCTCTGAAATGGGGCACTCAAGTCCTTAAATGTACGTGCCAGTCAAGGAGTATGAGAGATACAAGCGTGTCCCTATGTGTAAGGGATGCATAAAGAGTAATATTCAGAAAACTATGGTTATAGTAAATTCAGTGAACATGTGAATGTCATCTGTTTTGTTGGTGAGAGAGGGATTATACAGAAATAACCTGGTTTATTTAATTGCTTTGTGAAGTTCTCTCCTTCTTCTGGAGTTTGTGTATGTGCAAATCTGAATGTTAACTGTGCAATTCT
The DNA here is from genome assembly GCA_013399855.1 of Oxyruncus cristatus. Classification (NCBI taxonomy): domain Eukaryota; kingdom Metazoa; phylum Chordata; class Aves; order Passeriformes; family Cotingidae; genus Oxyruncus; species Oxyruncus cristatus. The sequence continues at coordinate 1,263,198 of VXAY01001956.1, read as the reverse complement.
TGGTGTCTCCCATGTTGAGCTATACCACTACTACAATGACATTTATACTGTTGACATTACTATTAGCAGTATAACAGGTTAGCTATTGTATGTCAGAAAATACTTACCAAACTAGATTTATATTTCTGTGATTTGTGAGGCACTTACTTACTCTTGATTTAAGTTTAAAATACTTAGGAAAATTATTCTCTAATCTAAAAGCATTGTGAACTTTATGGCAAATTAATATATACTAATAGAGCAAATTTGTTTTTCCAGAACTGAGACTGCTCACTATTTGTTCTCCTTTTTGTAAAATATTAATCATCCATGCAGACAATTCAAACAGTGATCAAATGATAGGCAATAAATCAGAAAACACTATTTCTTTCTTGTTTTGATAAGTGGCTCGCTATTTGTTTTCAGGTTATTTTTGGTGTGAGGGAAGGTGCTAGCATTTGTCTGGATTTGTTCAGCAAATGTTGGAATGGAATATTTTACATTAAACTACTCAACACTATGACAGTTTAAAACCTATGAAATTTATGAATAATTCATATTTAATAAAGAGAAGGAAACATGCTGGCAGAAATCTAAGTTATGGACCTTTGCTTTTAAGATACAGAAACAAAATACATGATTTGTCTTCAGACAAGAATAATTGATATGTCATCCGAGATCCATGCACCTTGACCTCTTTTCATGGAGTAACACACCAGTTGAATGACAGGTGCATTTGAAATATTAAATTTTGATGGAGCTGGAAAATACAACTAGAGCGAGATATATCAGCAGATATGTATGTCAAAAGAAATGAAAGACGTGGCTAATCTACCAGGAGCAAAAAACAATTCTACCCACTTCAGACAGAGCACACGATCAGACATTGTATCACTGGAATGGTCATGAAGTTCCAATCAGTTTCTCTGATAGGATGATGAATTCTGTCAGATTTTTACAAGCAAATGACATGAACTCACTGGTATGGGATTTGAAGAGAAAAGTGGTTTTAATCCAGAGGTAACTGACAGCATGAGGGATGGAAAGGGTCAAAGGAGGAAAAGCAGAAAGTGCTTTCTTAGAAAAGTAATTTTTTTCCAATATAACTAAACCAATCTGGATGAGCCTTCCAGAGAGTCAGACTAGATAAAATATTCAGACAGGCTATTTCAATCTGGTCTCTGTCTATTCTATATAAATTTGTTTTTAATCTGTGCTCCCTTTCCCAATATAAATAAGAGTAAGATTGTACGGCTGAGATGAAAATATAAGGCCATAATAATTCCTCAGTGATCTCAAATCCAGCCTAAATGCCTGGATTCTGAGACCACTTTCTGAAACTATTGCACGCCTGCCATCCTACTGGTATCTCCAGTGGGTAAATGGAGGGGAGGTGTTCATTACTGTACAGAGAAAAGCCTGACTTTTAAGGCAAAAAGGAATTTTTCCAGAAACCTCTCAGTTATATACTCTGATACTCTCTTTGCATTTCTAGAGGCATGTCTTTAGCCACACTGTTACTAAAAAAACAATGTGCACTGTAATATGCAGTCCATCAGCCAGAGCAGCTCTGCAGAAGTGAATATAGTGGGCATTACAGACTGAGAAGCACGTTACCAGCTGACATGGTGATCTTTTGCTGTACACTAGAAGTATTTGCCTCTTCTGCATCACCTGAAGTCAGTTATCATTGCAAACCAGACTAAAAAATAGTTTTTTCTTCTGAAAAGGCACACCACTCCTCCAGCTGTACTTACCTGTAGAAGTTTATTGGCACAGACTTATCAGACATCCTTTCAGGCATTACTTAGTCTTATTTGAAGAGAAACAAGTGGTGGCAATGGCATCTCCCTGCTGTGATGGAACAAAGTAGCAGGAAACAGGAGCTGGTACTCCATCCCTCCACACCAGAAATATCTGGGGCCAGAAAGACCAGATATCTTTTTCCCATATCTGAATCAGCCAGTGTTAAGCTGCTCAGTTTGATGTTTTCTAAGTCCCAATATCTTGGATTGGTGTGCATAAACATCAGCCCAGCTGATTTCACAGACTGAGTTATATTAGGGTTGAGTAAATTTGGTTAAGACTTGAGGCTCTATGAAGAGAAGTTTGAGCCTACAGAATAATATTACTGATTACCTTCTTTTATTCTTAGTTTTGGAAATGTGAGCTGATACGCAATATGAAGAAAAAAGCTATGTTAACAGACAAATTAAAAACTGGAATTAAAGAGAAAAAGTTCAAGCTTCTTAACTGGAACTTGAGCAGAGTTATGTAATTAAACCCGAAACTGCTGTGACCTAAACCAGTAACACTCCATTTGTTTCTTCAAAAGCTTCCAGAATGATAATGCATATGATGAGCTGCTTCAATCTTAGGAGAATGGAACAAACACCTACATTGTTTTACACCAGTACTTGGAAGGGAAGCATCACTCCTCTTATTAAGTTTGAAAGACTTAATCATTAGGTTTAACTCACTATGACGCATTTAGACTTCAGGAAAACCAACAAACCTCTGTGACACTTGCCCCTTCCCTGTAAAACATAACCCTTTACATAGCACAAGATGATGGTGAGCTTGTTTGCCCAAGAACTGGAACACCAGTTTCAATTCCCTGCTCAGAGTTTATGCTCCTAGTTCCAGGCATTGACTCTTCTTCTTAGGCACATTGTCTGTCGCCTGGAAACTTGTCACTTTGCATTATTGGATTGAGGACGCAAACTGCCTTTGTAGATGATTGATTCTTAATCTCAAGGTTACTTTTTCTTTTTGAATTTTATTCGATGAACTAGGAAGTGGTTCCCCTCTCCCTGATCAGAGCTCTAAGACACCAATTTTTATGTGGAATTGCAAGACCACTTCTTTGTAGCTTTGTTTTTAAGGAAAAGCTCAGAGGTAAGTTTGATAAATGTATTTCATGCTGGAGAAAGAAAAAAAAAAAAAAGAGGAATCTGGATGATGTGCCTAAGAGGCAAGATTTAATGATCCTGCCATCCTATTGCCTAACTCTAGGCAGCTTTCCACTCAAGATACTGATTGCGCTGGTTTTTATTTGAGGATATCTGTCTACATCCACATATCTAATCTAGCCACCAAACCTGTGAAGGCAGATGCCTGAAAGATAGCCATTCCTGTCCTTTTTGGATCATCTTGTTGGATACAGCCTTGAGAGCACATTGCTGTTGGGCAGCAGCAAATTATGAAATGTAGTTTTTTTAAATTCCTTCTTATCTATCTAATATATTACAACCTGGCCTAGAGATTTAAATTTATCATGACATTAATCTGACTATGTTTTTACTCTGCTTAAAGTTTAATTTGATTCTTTCCCTCTAATAAATCTCATTTTAATTAAGACAGCCCAGAATGAATTATAGGGACAGTTAGTGGATGCTCATTGTTGAATATTTCAGAGGTAAATGAAGCTGACTCCTGCCCTCAAGTGAAGCATAAACAGCATGAGGACATAAACACTGATGGTCACAGGACAGCAAATTGTAATATGAATGAGAACTATGAGGCTCCTACCAGGAGATCTTGGCTAGTAGACCCTGCAAAGACAGTGAAAAAGTTTCTAATTTCTATAGGGAATACATAAGGTGTACTGTAAGTCCTGTTTAGCTGTTTGGTTTGGGGTTTTTTTGCAGTGACCACCCATTCAAGTACCACATGCCAGATGTATATAGCGTAACTGGATTAGTATGTACAAATTCATGGACAGATTTGACAGTATTTGAACCAGTGAATTTCAACATTTATCTGTAACAGTCTGGACAACCCGTCAAGCACTTTTCCTCTCCTTAGAAGAAGGCTAAGGATGTGATGCCAAACTATAAAAACAGCACACAGTTCTAATTTGCAATGGCTTGAAATGGAGTTGTTCAGATATACTTGAAGGTAGAACTGAGTCTATAAAAGGCCCCATTCCTGCAAAGTGTGATGTGCATGAAAGCAACTCATCCTACAAAGATTCCCACTGACAGCATTATCTATATAGCCAGATGTTTTGTGAAAATAATACCTTTGACAAGAGGGTAGTTTTTTTAATATGTGACACTTGTCTTTTCACGACCATTAAAAATTAATATTCAGTAAAATTCCAATATTTGAATTTCAGATATTACAAAAAACAGTATTTCTTCTTCATAAAATATGACTCATTATATAGTTTCCTGGTTTACCAGCAGATATTTACAGATATAAAACAAGAAATAACTTTGACAGTACATACTCTTCATACTCTGAAACTATCTTTTTATTTAAAAGTCTGTTGAGCATAAATGGTTTATGAGTCCTTAACAAGTTTACTAGACTGTATAAATTGCATAAATGAGATTTCTTTTCCAGTATTGTGCAGCTGGTGCTGTATATTGTAGTGCAATTAAAATCAGTTACTGAAATGGCGATAAGGTCACAGTTAGTATCTCTATTAGGATAATAAACTGTTAACTTTTTTTCCCAAGGGATGGACTCACAGTACTGGGGTTTTAGATGAAGAGTGCACAGAATTTATAGTAGCAATAATAAATGGTAGAATAATCAGTAGAGTCGTATAAAGACAAAAGCAGCAGCAACTGATAATGTTACAGGTTGATGCCATCCAGTGGTTCAGTAGAGCATTGAAGGACAGGTCTTGAGTAGTATCTGATACAAGGTACCATTTATAGATCACACTACAGAACTGCTCCTCTTTGATATTATCATTCTAATTGAACTTTCTTGTGTTTATTTGTTATCGATTTACTTATGTTCTAACCTATAGTTCCACAATACTCTTCATATATGCTTTTACCTGTATACATATAGGCAGGCATACTTGGTCTTCCGTACATCCTGTGTTTGTGTGCACATACAGACAACAGTAATGGTATATAGTACAGTTTCCATATGAAGGGGCATGCCCCGGAAAAGCACATTTATTTGAAGAAAAAGCAGTTAATTTTTCTGTAAATCAGGTTAAAAGCTGTGTGCTCCGGAAGTGGAGCAATTGCTTTATATCAGAGCTCTACACAACGACAAACTTTTCATCTTAAGAAATGTAGAGGGGAGACATACTAAATAGGTTGCAAGCAATTCTGAATGCTGTTAGGAATAACCTGCCTACACTATCATAACAACACTGCAATTTATTTATGTGTGCTCTATTTAGAAAGTAAGGAAATAAGAAAGAGTAATGGATTTCAGATAGATGCATTGCATTGCCAAGCTGCAGAAAAATTGCCTGTAGATGATAATTTTATGATGTTCAGTAAGCAGAACTGATATTATGGTTATTTTCAAATTAGGATATCAGTGAAAAACTTTAAATTCAACCCCTGACAAAAAATTTGCTTGCTCGTATGTGCATTGTTACCATTCATCCTCCAAAATGTTATTCTCTTTTAAGAATTTGAGGTTTTCAGTTTTATGCTAACAGGGTTGTTGATTTAAAAAAAAAAAAATCTTCATTATAAAAAAATATTCATCAAGGAAAATACTGGTTGCATGAAAATCCATTGTTAATCATCAATGATTAAAGAATAGTAAGGTGTGTGTGTCAAAGTCAGAAGACTTGATTATGTCCCAAGTTTGTGTAGATTCACAATGAACCTCATACCTTCAATCAAGTGTGAAAGAAGAATAGAAGCCATAATCTGAATTTCCATATCAGAAGAGTTCTTATGAGGCAGGAGCTTTTAAGCGGGCATTTGTGCTGAGTTACTCTGTAAAGCCTCCACTGGCAGTGTCTGAACCCTGTGCACCTAAATCAGGCATCTCAGTTGCCTTAAGTGAAAGTTCTTCATGACCAGGGTGCAGTCTGAAGAGCAGCACTGTAATCCTGGGGAGATCAGAAGCTATTTCCACTTCCTTTAGAAACACTGACATTACTGTCACTGTCTTATGTGCCCCAGCCCTAGCTTGTTCCACTTGAAGGACAGGAACAGGAAACCCTGTCCGGGGTCAGTAGTGAGATGTGGTCACGTTTTCCTCTACAAGCATTCAGCAAACATTGGAAGAATAATTTTCAGCTCTCTCTTTCAACAATTTCATTGCCCGGACCTCCTACTCTTCTTCCACTTCTTCCAGACCCCATCCTCCTCCTTGCCATGGGACATTCAAAGTGTCTTTCTTTCTAAAAGAGCATTCAGCAGTTTCTTTTTAAAGCACACAGAGAAGTGGCAAAGGCATGTAGTATCTGACAGCACTGCAGGGCACTGTGTTCCAAGCAGAACAGGACCCTTGTTGTCAAAGTGAACATATCATCTGGGAAGCATAGGAAAGAAAATATACAACAAAAAATAAGGTTTAAAGGTCAGAAAGAAGTAAAACGTATTGGTACTAGTTATCTCAAAAAGCATCATGATAATTTTAAACCTCTCTAATTCTGTCTGTCTGCATTGTTGATATCCCCGGTTTGGCATCTTTGAGACAAGAAAATGATGAGCTGGAGGAAAGCAGAGCTTTTCTTCTTATAATGACTAAGTCTGTATTTTTCCAAGCTGTATTTGGTTTCATAAAAGTGGTCAATTCATGTTAATATGGTCTGTGAAACACAGTTGTTCTGAATTACACAGTATGCAGACATTCATTGACAAACCTGACTCAATCTTTACAGATATTTTCCTTAAAATAAGCATGAAGAAAATGCGTGTATCCTCTTTGTAAATATGTTTATAGGATATAGCAAGTTGATTTAAGTGATTGAAGGAAGTACTTAGAGTTGCTTCTTCTTTTGAGAACGAAGATTATTGTTAAACAGCTCCAAGAGACCATAAACAGTTCACACTATTTTTCCATGCAAAAACAGCTTCAGGAGTGCTCTTTATTGGAATGCCTGCAATTCCCCGTGGAGTGACAAGGGATGGCACCAGCACAGAGTAAACACACTTTGAAGTGCAATAAAGGAATTTTTAGATTATATTGTCCTAGGTGAAAATTCCATTAATTTCAAAATTGCAGATTTGGGTGGGAAGGAGTGTGCAGCAGTGAAGGAGCAGAAAGAGAAAGAAAAGGACTGCAAAATGCAAAATGACTGACAAATGAAGTTATCCCACTTCAATTTTGACAGGAATATAAAGGGTGTTGAAAACAAGCCATTTTCTTGGCAGTCTGTTTCATAGGAATTCCTGTCTGCTAACAGCAATGATTAAAACAGCAACTGAAACTTAAAATTTGAATTACCTAAAAATCCTTTTGAAAACTTAATTGTTGCAGTTTTTCTATCCCCTTGAGTGCCAAGCAGCACACAGTTAATGTCAAGCCAGCCTTCCCCCCCACAAACTTGTGAAGTCCATGGCATTTCAAATAGAGACCTAAGGTTTTAGTGTGTCGGTTAGCAGGGAAGTGCCTTCTCTCATTTAGCAATTATTACTTTTTTCCCTAATCTCAGCCACAGGCAGTTTAATTTTACTTTGATCAACTGTCTTGTCTTTCTATCACTTGTCTGAGATCTGAAGAGAGGGAAGAATCACTGAAGAAATGCTTGTGAGCTGGCATTAATGTGACTTAACTCGTTTGAATAAGTTTTGGATTAAATTGGGCACTTTCTTAGCTGTAAGTTTGGATACATAGTTTTCATAGATGTTGGGATGAGTAACTGCAATAGTTACAGGTGCCCACATATATCTGCGCTCTTGGTGTGTAAATCTTAGTACATAATCCTGTGCTCTATTTTATACTCACATCAGTTATTCCCCACCTTCTCAAACTTTGATCTTGCCTTTTCCTCTGGAATACAAGAAGAGTATTTGTTGTTATAGCATGCTAAAAGTCAACAAATGGCATGGGTGAGGAGAGTAAGAATGGGGCAAAATGCTGGCTGCCTGTCACATCTTCGACAGAGACTCTGCTTCTCTGGTGCCCTCACACACTACACTGCAAAATAATGATTTCAGCAGTTTATTTTACAATTATTATTTAGATACTTGTCAGACTACATAGGACTTTATAGGCTTAAGCTGTCCCTTTAACTTCCACCCAAGAGCTCACTGAAGGCCAGTGGTGCTGAGGGTAGTAATGTAATGGGCTTAACTCCTACTCATCCTTCCATGTAACCAGGTTTCAACATCTCAGGAATCACAAGCAAGCTCTTTCTGAAAGTGTATTACAGTGACCTTATTTTGGCAAATCCTGCAGTGGAGAGGAAACAGCATGGAGAAGTGAACTGGTCTCTGCATTAAGAGTGCAGAAGCAGGCTGACCAAAAAAAAGAATGCCTTGACTTATGAGAAGGAGTCTCTCTTATTTAAAATAATTTAATGATATAAATGGGGATGATGTTATCTGACTTGGTTAACTGTGTAGCACTTGAGTGCTAAATTCATGCACATATTGGATAATATATTCCACTAGTTCAGCAACTTCAAACAACATGAAACTGTAGGACTGTGTACCACAGGAAACTTCTTGTCTTCCTTACTCCATCCAGAGTAACTCTGGGAGTCATGCAGTAAGGGAACACCATTCCAAATAATGGTTAAGAACAGACAGTTCACAATATAGTGGTCTAATCTGTCATTCAAAGCATCCAGGTTTCTTACAGCAACCTCAAAGTATTTTGTTACTGAGGTTTTTTGTAAGAATAGCACTTGTAAACAATATTGTCCTGAGGCTAAAGCACTTTCTGGTTTTTTATTTCTCACAATCCTTTGCTGCAATGTGTTGGCCTATGAGCTAATTAAATCTCTTGTCTCTCAGAAATTACAGATTCCTTGCCTCATGTTTATCTGGTCAGGCTAAACACAAAATCTGGAGGTAAAGGTAGATCTGTAGCTGCTGTAAATAGATTCTACTGGATGTCTTGTTTAAAACATCAGGCTGCACTGTCCAGTGAGATGGTTTGAATTCCTGAACACTTGTGATGAGCAAAAACAATTGGCAAAGGAAGGATAAAACATGCAATCAGTAGTTTTTGTTTTGCTAATTGTTGTTAGGAGTTTGCAAACAAGCCCATAGTAAACTACTTCCGCTTTGCTAATTCTGTGTAAGGATCATGAAGGAAGACCTTTCTGAAGAGAACTTCAAAGGGAGGTAAGAAAAGGTGTTTGTTGAATAATTCAGAGGGGGAATTCAGAAATTTCTCTGTGGAGTCCTCATAATTTACTACAGAGTAAAGAAACAGGCTTGAGGCGTGCACAATTACAATAGTAGAAGAAACAAAAGGCAAAACCCAAATACAGATGGAGAGAGATACAAAGGTTCCTGTTAAAATTTGTAATTTAGTTTAAAAAATGTGTAACGTTTGCAATTATATTATAAATTGTTGACATTGAACTTGAGCATTCAAGAATGCTTTGACTACAATAGAAATGATCATCACTTTGTGAAATATTATCGGTGACAAAATACAAATTGTAGAACAGTCACCCTGCCTTCGATAGTGAAAAACGTACCAGAACAAATTGTTAAATAATCAGTTTATAAGCACATAGATAGTAGAATAACAGAGTGATATGAAACAGCCAACACCAATTTATCAGGAATAAATCAAGTCAAATCAATCTATTTTCCTTTTTGACAGTATAACTGGCCTAGTGGATACAAAAGTAGCAGTGGATGTGATACATTTGGACGTTAATAAGGCTTTTGACACACTACCACTTATATTCTCATAAGCAACTGAGGGAAATGTTCTGGATGAAGTTGCCATCTGGTGGGTACACCCACTGGCTGGAGAAATGTACTATAAAGCACTTATGACAGTTCACTGTCAAATTGGGAGGACGTTTCATATAATATTCTTTACAGACTTTTCCTGTGTTTTGCTCCAGTTTCATTAATTATCAGAAAATGCTCATCAAAAAATGAAGATTTTTTTTTTTCCACTGATAAGATGGGAATATTTTGGAGGACAGGATTAAAATTCAAAAGTCATGGTAGTTTGAAGAAGTGGTCTGAAAATCATTAGACGTGAAAGAAGTGCTACACTTACTAAGGAAGAATAAAATACCTAAACAGAAGATTTGAAATAAGGGTGATTATACTGTACAAAGGAGCAGGGATAGATCACAATCTAAATATGAAACTGCAGTATAATACTGCTAAAAAAAAAGGAGCTGATGAATTGCAATGTTTTTATGTAAAGCATGGGAGATAGGAGGTACTTTATTTGATGTATGACATCTTGACTAGACAATTATATTGGATGCCTGGCCTTCAGGGAAAGGTAAACAAATTGATACAAGTCCAGAGGAAAGTCAGAAGAGGTATGAGAAGTTTAGAAAAAGGCTTGTGAGGGAGGTTTGAGAATTTGCTGGTTTGTTGTGCCTTCTTTGTTCTAAACAAAATAAGTATGAGAAAGCTTGTAATAAAAAGAACCATGAAATATTAAGATTATTATAATGATGAGAAATCCAAATTTCCTCTTATCCACTGAGTATAGAGCAAAAATAGTTGGCTGGATTTATCCAAGAGAGAGTTAAGTTAGATGCTAAGAAAATGTAAGTCTGGGGACAGATTGTGCTGGAACATGCTAACTGTGCAGTCTCCTTCACTGGAGATTTCTGAGGACACATTAGATGAATGTGTAATCAAGAGTGAGCTGAGTATACTTCATCCTGTCTCAGAAGTTTCTTTCAGCCTAGCTTTGTGTGATTTCTACTTAGTAATGCAAATGTCTGAAATTACTACTTAAGGTGGTTTCTAGAAAATAGCACTGAGGTGGATTCAGGCAAAAGTATCTCTGCCAACAGACTGGCAGTAAAGCCTGCTGAGGAGACTTTGAAACTAGGAATGAGGGGGTGAAGAGAGATGGTGACCCACAGTCCGTTGGGGAAGTGTGGGCTGTGTTGGCAGGAAAGTGCAGTAGAGAAGGAAGAGCTTAAGAATGACAAAGCAGGGTGAAGGGTACTCGCTTCGAGCATATACACACAAACAGCGAAGTGCCACAAGGACAGCGTCATGGGGGAAGCTCTCGTAATATCTGAGAAATCTACAGGCTGGAGCACCTCTCTGAAATGGCTTTACACTGCTGCATGCATGTAGCATGAGGCCAAAAAAAAGGAGGGGTCAAAAGCATGTGTGCAGGTGTGGGTCTACAACCTTGTACAGACATGGTGGGAAGGCTCTCACAACCAGCGTACTGCAATGGACGGACACGTGCTCTTTAGCAAAGACAGGTGGTGAGGAAGGTTGTGGAGTAATTCAGCTTTTTGTGGGAGACTGGCAGGAATTAATGGAACCTTGGCAGACCATACTGTAGCAATATCTGTTACAGACTGCCTGACTGGGAAGAAGATGCTGCTGTCTTCAGACAAGGGGAAGAAGCCTCATGTTCAAAAACCCTGCTTCCCATAAGGGCCCTAATATGTGCCCGACACAGCATTAAACACACAATCCTGAGGATACATGGATTGCATTGATAATGACTTTCCAGTGGGGGTGACCGGTGATCCAGCAACAGCTGACCCTCCATTGGACTGGATGCTTCCAAACAAGGAAGGATGGGGATAGGAAAGTTGGGGGCAGTCTTGGCTGCAGTGATATTAAGGTGGGAGAGATCCCATTCCTGAGCGACAAATAGGAGGAACACAACTTTGGATTACAGAGCAGCAAACTTCGGCCTGTTGAAGGATCTACTTGAAAGGATCCAGTAGGATACGGTCATGGAGAAAAAAATGAGAAGCACTGACTGATTTTCAGGATCACCTCCTCCATGCATAACAGTGAACAATGTTGGTGTGAAAGAAATCAAGCCAAAGTGGCAGAAGGCCTATACCTGTGTTCAGTTTGGGGCCTCTCACTATAAGAAAGACATTGGGGTGCTGGAGCATGTCCTGAGAAGGGCAATGGAGCTGGAGAAGGGTCTGGAACACAAGACCTGTGAGGGGCAGCTGAGGGAGCTGGGGTTATTTAGCCCAGAGAAAAGGAGGCTCAGGGGAGACCTTATCTCTCTCTACAATTACCTGAAAGGAGGTTGTAGAGAGATGGGAATATTCAGAAAAATTTCCCCATGGAAGGGGTGGTCAGGCATTGGAACAGGCTGCCCAGGAAAGTGGTGAAGTCACCATCCCTGGAAGTGCTGAAAAAACATGTGGATATGGCACTTGAGGACATGGTTTAGTGATGAATATGGTGGTGGTGCTAGGCTGACAGCTGGACTTGATGATCTTACAGGTCTTTTCCAACCTTAACGATTCTACAATTCTATGGTGAATGAGGAAGAGCTTCTTACTCAACTCAGACCTGAAAAGGAATAGTAGAAGAGGTGAAAGCTGGAACAGGTGAAACAGAGGAATAAAGAGATACTCTCTGACTGTGCAGAAATAGCATTAGGAAGGTGAAAGCCCATCTGCAGGTGAACCTTGGAAAAGACAGGAAGGACAGCATGAAGGAATTTTACAGGGTCATCAACTGCAAAAGGAAGATCAGCAAAAATGAGGGCCTGACACGGAAAGGGGTAGGGGACCTGGTGACAAAGGACATGGAAAAGGCCAAGGTACTCAGTGCCTTCTTCACCTCAGCCTCTACTAATAAAATCTGCCCTGAGGAAATCCATCCCCTTGAGACCCCTGAGAAAGGCTGGAGCAGTGAAGCTTTATGCTCAGGAAGAGCCTTAAACCGAGTGGACATACACAAACCTGTGGGACCGAATTGAGTGCGTCCATGAGGACTAAGGGACCTGGCTAATGTCATTGTGACATTGATATAATCACTCTTGATTATCTTTGGAAAATTGTGATGACTGGGGGAGGTTTCAGAGGACTGGAAAACCAAAGGGCACCAATATCTTCAATAAGGGCAAGCAGAAGGGTCTAGGGAGCTTCAGGCCAGTCAACCACACCTTGATTGCTGTGATAGTGATTGAGCAAATGCCACTGGGAACCATTTCCAAACACTTTATTGTGGTTTAGGCATTTTCCAATCTTTTTTTTTTTAGAAAAATGCAAAACACGTTCTTATTTTTAGTACAATACACAGAGGTTACCTGTCTACGATGTTGAGGCTCTGTTCAGTTCAGTGATCTTGCTAGTCAAATGTCACTTACCTTTTTCTGTCTCAGCAGCAAGCAGACTACAACTTTTAGCATCTCACAAATGCTGGTGAAGCTTCACACAGTCAGACATTATCCTCCAAATAACACATTACCACTTTGTAGTAGGGGTCAGTTTTCAAAAAAAAATACCTACTTACCCTGAACTCCCCCATTTCTGCATGGCCATCCTAATGCCATAGTTGGGCATAATGAAGTGGAACCATCTGGGACTAGCAGATATATATGAGAGAAAGTGACGATGATATTATTGGGTGCAGACTGAAGCAGCAAAAGTAATAAATTCATTTTTAAGGGAACAATTTTTAGGAAGTTTAATTTGCAGAGTGAGAAAATTAGTTGAGACCATGGGCAATTTTCATCTTTCCATCCAGCAAGGAGAGAAAAGTAAAAGAAACAGTGAATATAATTGGAATGGCAGGAAAAAGAAACAGTCTTTCATAATTGTTCTTGGCGACAGCATTATTTTTTACAAATACAGAGGTAACTGAAAATTACTTTCAATATCTCTCAAAATATATGAATGATATCCAGTCAACTGTTATGACCAAAACAGTTACACAATAACTGACACACTTAGAGGGGAAAAATCCGTATTCCCAAATTGAAAATATTTTAAAAGCCAATAATTAACATACGGATGAGACACATACTCTCACACAAATTCTGTGGCTACACATAACCTGTATGTAACTCTTGATGCAAACCAAAAAAAAAAAAAAATAACCTGTGTAATTTGAGGGGAAGAAGCATAAAGCTTTATTAGGCAGGGCACTGCTGTGAACCTCTATTAAGGCTGCTGGGAAAAACTGTCTTGAAAAAATTAAGATATTTTAACATTTGCATATTTAATTAACATAAAATTAAAATATCTAATTTTTCCATAGAGCAAAACAACTTTTTGTAACAAGCTTGTTTTCACATTCACAATGATCACGGCTGAGACTGCCTGGTTGCTGATTCTAGGAATGGTTTTGCATGAGTTATGGTGTTGGGAGAATTTAGTGCTGATTAGGAGACTGCTAATTAGCAACTGGTCTAAAGGAGCTGTTTGCCAAAGCAAGCAGAGTGCAAGAAAACTACAGCCCTTTCCAATATGTTTGGTTTTCTAGGAATGGTGGGATACTACTGTATTTGTGATGATAATGAACTGTCTTGTACTGAAAGAATCCCTAGCTGGCAAATGTGTCTCATCCTCGCTTCTGGTTGAGCTGTGAAAAGTAATTGAAGCGAATTTGATAATCTGGACCACATGTCTCCTTTACAAAGTAAACATTATCAATGAACAGTTGACTTCCTGTATCCTCAAGGAAAATTGCTTTGGAAGAAAGAATGCTCATGGGTGTCTTTTGATAGCTTCTTTTCCAGTGCTTATCTTCTTGGATCAGCAGGCAAGTCTTGTCTATAAGGAAGGCTCCACTCCACCTCCTTGTTTGGGATACCAAGGGTAATTCAGATAAATCTGTATCTTGGTTTTCATCATGTTCTGCTCTGCTATAAATACCGTTTTTATTGCCTCTCTTATACTCCTCTGTTGGATGGATATGTGAAATTCCCCAGCTCCATTTTTTTTCCGAGCATTTCCCAGAGATATAATGAACAGCAGCAAGGATGGGAAAAAACACTTTGTAAGTGCTCAAAACCCAGCTTTGTTCATTCTCTGTGGCAATTTGCTCCAACATTTGCTGTCTCAAAGTGCTTATGCTACAAAACAGTGCTTCCTACATGATTAGCCTTTCCCACTATTAAAATAATGCATTCTTTGTGTTTGACCTGATTGTAAGAAGAACTTCCACATCAGGCTGCTGTTGGAATCGTTTTACATGAAAAACACTGCGACTGTGTTTCAGGCACTTCAGAGTCTCTAAAAAGAATACAAAATAAATAAACTGTCACTATCAAGGCCAGAAAACAAGTGCTGTCATGGAAGAGATGCCATTTCTGCACATTCAGGTTATCTGTGTAATCTTTGCTGCATAGCACAATTATTCTGCAAATTGCAATGCTTTTATTGTTTAAAACATAATGTCTTTAATTGCTAAAAATAGCTGTCTGTCTGAGTATAACATTATGCACTTCTGCCCTATAGAATTAGCTTTACAGGAAAATGCCTCAAGGCAAAAAGTGGCAAGTCTGAACTTGACCCACATCCAGAGTTTTTCGTGAACAAAAACCCCGTGTGCTGTTGAGTTGGTCACTAATTCATTAGAATTGCAGAAAGTTTTTTCTTATTCTATTTTTCCTCGTGGCAATGTAAAACAACAAAGAGAATGAAAGCAGAAACTACATTAGAGTGTTAATATCGCGAATTCAAAAGCACTAAAAAAACGGGAAGTGGAGAAATATTCTGGCTTCAGAAATAATACCAGGTAATATTAAAAAGGGTTAAGTATGTATCTGTAAGTCCAGCTGGATATTAGTCATAGCAAATGAGAAAGATCAGCCTACTGCCTTGGAGTTTTCATGATGTTATCTTGAGTTTCATGCTTTTGAGGGTTTTCTTGGCTTTCTTATCTCCTCTCTTGAAAAAATTTGCCTTTGCTTGTCCTATTAATTTTAGCAGGACACTCCTGATGATTAACATTTGTCATGGCCATATGCCTTTCAAATTATAAGTAACTTATTCCTAACATTACACAGTCTGCTCTTCGTTGCATCTTTTCAACAATGTGACTGCTGCTTTGTTCATTGTCCTCTTAATTATCCTTAGGACATATGTAGCCTTCCAATAAGAAAAATTTAAGTATATTTAAACTTTCTTTAAGTGCCTGTGAAGTCAATACCATATATATTTTACGAAAGCATACACTAAAATTAAAGTAGGTATGAACTAGGGACATAAATGATCTTTTTACATACTGCGTTTTGCTGTGGCCCTTGCACCTTAAGCCAGAATAGAATATTGGGAGAGAATTTTTGTATAATTTTAAAATCCTGATGACTGTAATTCTATAGAGTGGGCTCAGGTGTATGTGTGGAAACACACTTGCTGCTGGCAGAAAGCATCGCTGGGTCGCCCATGCTACCACCATCTGTGACATATGTGATATTTGGCAGAGGGATTTCTCTGTATTTCCTAGGAGGCAGGCCCCATCCATCCCTTTTCTGTTGCCATGGCCACATTCTCTCTCTTAACATCCTTGAGTGGAGAAGAATGCAATGGTGTTGCTTGCATAGGAGATTGCTTAAGTACTTTCCACTTCCTTGTGTGCAACATCAGCATGCCAGAATGAGGATTTTTGGCGATGCACCTGGTAAAATATGGCAATGTGGGGATACTTTAACCACAGAATTGGACAAAACAGAACCTGGTTTTCAGCTGCAGGCATTTTGTTCTCCTCATTTCAGCATTGAATTTAGAAGTCTTCTCACTTTTAAAAAAATTAATACAAAAATGTATTTTTAAAGATATATTCTGTCTAAAGATGAAGTTATTATGTAACACGTTATACCTAGGGGCTAGATTCCGGTTTCCCTGGATTATGAAATTTGGGGTTGAATTTTGAGAAGAACAAGCAGCACCTGTGATCTGGTTCAGGGATTATCTCCTCAATTACTGACCACTTCAGCTTGTTTCACAGAAATCCCATAATATCAGTCAATACTCCCATTTTTGTAAGAATAGCTTTGATTGCTCAGTTAATGAATCTTTTTTTTTGTCAACTTGTTTTGCTGATAACATTTTACATTACAAGCAACTGCTTTACAAAGATTGAAATGAGGACCAAGTGTCAACCCCAGAAAAGAAGCAAGGTCAGGCTGCGAAGTGCCCTTTCTTTGTCCAGGTGCCAGCCCTATGAAGAATCAATACAAAATGACAAATTAGGGTGAGAAAGAAAACAAACAGAACTGTGTCCCCATTGCTTCTTTCTCAATGTTAAAAACCTTGTTGTTAAATAGACAGAGGGGAAAGGATTATGTAATGCTGTGAGGTATGAAAAAAATGAAGCGCTTGGAATCAAGGACAGTGTCTTCCTCTAAAATGGCAAAGAAGACCAAGGTCATATAAAGTTAGTGCAACAGGAGCCAGTCTGCTGTGTTCTTCAATTAAAGCAGGGTACACATAAAGGTGATTTTCTCTGCTGCATCCTTTTCAGACTCTGACCCAGTAATGACATCTCAGTTTAGCATGATGACTTTGATAATCATTGTTATCTCAGGTGTGCAGAGATGGAGAGGAAAACATCTTACAAATGCCTGCCACCAGGCAGGCAATAAAGCAACAATATATTCCATTATTAAGGAATAGGAGCTTTATTTCAGAGAAATTGTGGAAACAGTTTAAGTAGTCATGGGTAGAGGTAGAAAAGATTTAAAGAGAAATACAAGTTTCAGCCAATGAGCAAAATCATATTTCATAAGCCAGACTGCATGATCCTTTAACTGGGGTACTAATGGTGCCCCGGACTTTAGCCATATTATTTTTTATAGTAGACAGGCATCCAGCAAACTCAGACACACATCCTGTTGGCATGTACTGCAGGATATAGAGTTGAGTAAGCAGGGGGTTACAGTCCTTCCAGATTCAGAACAATAATTCAGAAATAACAGCCTTAAAATAAACAGAAGAATTGAGTGTGAGGCTGTTGCACCATATCTTAGTCTGAGCATCTGTTCAGCAGCTGAGGTGGATATTTAGATTCAGAAGAAAATCTTAGTATTTTTGCATAAGCACAAAACCCCTTTCTCCTATGAAAAGGGATTTTCCGAGCTGCTATGCTCCAGAGTGGAGAGCCACCTGGTGGGGCTTGGCAGCAGTGCCTTGCCGGGTTCACCTACAGAACCTAAAATACTCTGCAACATTCCTTTGGTTATTATTCTTAGGATTTCTGTTTGCAAAATCTTCATGGCCTCCCAATTTTTAATGCTGTTTTTTTTCTTCATTTTGCTTTTGTGTTTGTGCAATTGTAGTTATTCTTTGCTAAACAGTAGCCACTAACAAGGCTTATTGTTAGTGAGCCATTTCAGAATTGGACAGAATGTTTTATTAAAAAAAACAATTACTTCGAAGTATACCTTTACAATATCTTGCAGATGTAAACCAAATTCACCAAAATAATTTCACGTAGGGGAAAAAAGTGTCTCAGCCAGATGCACGCTTGAGCTAGACAAAGGGAATTAATGTCTTTCTGCCTGCTGGCTCAGGGGTTAGACCACTGTGGCAGCCTGGAAGGGACTTGACTTAGTTTTGCTCAAATCCACCCTCTGCAAAACTGAAGGCTAGATGTGAGCCGAGGAGGAGGTGCAGATAATCATACCATAGGACATTCTAAACAAGAGCTTCCTCATTCTTCCCCTTTGAGATTATTTCATTATTTATTAAATACTGACATAATTACACACCTAAAAAAAAAATATGAGGACAGTCTGAGACTGAGACTGTGACATTTTCTGGATAGCAGGGGTTGGACTAGATGACGTGTAAATGTCTCTTCCAACCCAAACTAATCTGTGATTCTGTGATTCTACATGCATCAGTTCACACAAGTTACTATCTAGTAATACAGTGAAAGTACATCAACAGGTAAAATGCAAAGCAGATTGCCCATTACAGCAGCAGGTTTATGGTACTTTCTAGGGGGGTAGAAACTGGGAATTCCTCAAGCAAAGGAGGCATCTGAGCTTACAGCTGTAGATCCCTGAATGGTTGAATGAACCCATCTTTTCTTCTTGTTTTGGTGATTCCAGGCTTTCTTTAGCACTCTTCTCTTAGCAAGTTCTGAAAGAGTGTTTTATCTAAGATAAAATGAATTTTCCATTTTTTTTTTAGGCACAGCTGGAGAAAATGAGGGAACAGTCAATATGACCAACATCAAGTGGGGATGTTCGATCCAAATCTTGTTTGATTCAGCTAAAATAAAATCTCATAGCCTTAATTCCAAATGTGGAGTATTTTATTAAGTACTACTATTCCTGACATTTCAAAAAAAAAAAATACAGAAAGTGCTCCACCTATATTTTGCATCAGACTTTAAAGAGAGCATTAGAAATTTGGGCAGTGAATTTTCTAATTTCCAATTGCAGGAAAAAAAGAAGCTTCATTTGGAATGTGGAGCATCCTTTAGCCTGAGAAATATCTGGGATATTTTATCCCACAGCAGGAAACAACGGCAGCTATAGTTATTCTGTTTTCTGTTGTTTTAAATTGTCACCTTTATGTAATTAATTAAATATGCAATGCAGAACTGTTACAGGAGGGTTGGGCATGCTAGATATTGTAGCTCTTATCTTGGAAGAGAGGTTGGAAAACCACTTATTTATATCCTTCTGCAGGACATACCACCTTTCTTGCAGTGTCAGGGTGAGCTGTTTACTGCAGCCTCCCCCCACATCACCTCATCTCCTTCTCTACAGCACAGCTGCATTAAATTCAGTCTAGGCCTGCGTAACACCCCCTCTCCACCCACTTTCCTGCAGCGTCAGGTTGACCACATATCCTCAGATCAATCACATTGCACATGTCTGGCCACTCTGACATTGCTGCTCGTTCACCATAAAGTTGTAATGAACATTTTCAGCCTGTAGGCCATTTCTTTGCTGGTCTCTGGAGCAGGTGGGGCAGATGCGGGCTGAGCGACTGCCCTGGAAGGGTGCGTGCGGCCCCAGAGGCACAGGTGAGGCACCCAACCTGTAGAACAAAAGTCTGTGTAAAGTTAACATCCAGACCCTTCGTATTTCCATGTTTTTAAAATATTGATCCTTCAATAGATTTATTTTTTTCCATATTTTTGGTCCAGTTTTTTCTTTCCTTAGTTTAAAAAACATGCATTCCCATATTCTTTGTGTCAGAGGCATTTCTAATCTGAATGTCAGACTGTAGTTCCTCCACTTAATACACAAGCTGCTGTTATTTCTAGGTCTTTCAACATCTCAGAAAGGTCTCATCAGCTCAGAAAAAAAAAAGATAGAGCATTCACCATGCCCTTGCATCATGTTTCAAATATTATATAACCTTGTTGCTAACTATTTTCATTGCAAAGACAATGAAACAAAAAAAAAAATTGTATTTGCCAGCAAACACAAAGTTGAACATCAGGTTTTAAAATCATTGTCTTAAATAAAGTATAAACCACATCATATGTTTCAGAATAAACCTTACTTCTTTGTATTTTCACCTGGTTTGTTGCATGCAAAAGACTTTTATCACAGTTCTGTTTTACAGAATCAGCTACTTGCCATGAGCAATCAAGTAGAGTTGCTGATTTTACAAACATATAGATCCACCTGTCAAAACCATAATTCACATTAAATGGAGATTGTAAAATTAACATTCTTTCGTGTTCTAGGTCACATGTGATCTTAGATCTGATGAAGCAAGAAACTAGGACAGAGACAGTTTGTAGTCCTAAAATTCCTGCTGTTAATGTCTTAAATTCATGTGATTAAAATTTTGATTTTTTGAAATGTTTTTAAAATCATTAAAATTATATTTTAAATTTTCAATGTCAATATATCACTAATTATTTTTTAAAAATGCTTTTTTAAAAAAAAATACCATTTCTTTGAGTTCCTGTACTATTCCAGCAATCAAAGCAAAGAGTACCAACATGGTAGTGGCTGGAGCACCTCGTGTGAGAGGAGAGGTTGGCTTAACATCAGCCTTCCATTACCTCTAAGAACATTACTGAGAAGATGGGGTGAGCTTCCTCTTAGAACTGCATAGTTGGAGGATGAGGAAAAATGGGCACAAAGAGAAATGAGAGCCTTGGCCTAGACACAAAGAGAATCTTTTTCCAGCGAGCATAATGCTGCCTTAAAACAGGTTGCCCAGAGAGTTCGTGCAGTCTGCCAGTTTAAAGATTGAGCTGGATGAGTAACTGGGTCTGATTCCATAGCTGACCCTGCTCTGAGCAGTGGTTTAAACTACAGACAGGTCCCTGAGGTGTCTTAGAATTTTCTTGTGAACCTATGATACACTGTTTTAAAGGAAAATTGTCTATAAGTATGTCACAAACATACTTAAAAATGCAATATTGACACAGTAAGAGTTACATGAGAAAACCCCTGAGGTTTAGCCATCTCAGGAGACCTCCAACAATGTCATGCTAAACTGGATTTGTTCTGATAAAGGAGCTTTGCCGTGATTACACTTAATGATCCCTAAAACCACAGGAGAATATTATTTCCTCTCCTTGTCATAGACATGGAAATGTCTACAGCAAGGTTGACATTGTGGAGGAAAAATTACAATAAGAAGTTCTGACAGGAGGAACTCATGAAGTGCATTGCCCTTGTGTAACACTGGTTATATACTAGAAAGGATTGCTTCCACTTCTGCCATTCTTTTCAAAGAGTTTAGCTTAAAGAATCTGAATCTTTAAGGCTCTGTAGCCTTTATGTAGTTATTTGAATTTTATTTAGATGTAAGATTCATGCTAAGTGGGGTTGCTTCTGTTTAGTCTGAAAGGGCTCTTCAAAATAATTTTCTGTGGCTGTCATAGTTTTCTCTTCTTCCCCAGCCAGCAGGGTGAAATCCTACATGAGATGTGCTTGCAGATTTCATGTACTGTTGAGTTGCATATTTAAAATATAGATTATTTGGGGTGACTGCAAAGCAAGCTCTAAACATAATTTCTCTTTTCTGTATGCTTTAACTGCGTGGTATAGGGAAGTTCACTTCAGAGCTCCCTGAAGGTTCCTTCTTGTTCTTGATGTTGATTTTCTTGAATAAACAGAGACTTGCTTTAAGGCAGTAAATCTGTGTTTTTTTCCAGGGATGAATGTGTTCCTGGATTTAATTCATTAATTTAGCACATATGAACAGAAACAATTAAAATCCAAGCTGAAATATTCAAAGAAATCCAACAATACAACAGACTCCAGCAAATTGTCAAATGATACGTTTCTGCAAAGATGCCCTTTTTTTCAGGCATATAAGAAATAATTGGCTGATAACCTGGGTATATGAGCCTTTACAGCAATAATTGCTTTGAAAATGAAAAGAACAGCCACAAAGTGTGAGTCACTACATCCAGTTGTGAAAAACAGAAACTAAATATATCCGACATGCTCTAATAGTAATACATGAAGAAAGTAGAAACTTTCAAGCACTTTTGTAGGACAAACCTCCCACTTTCAAGTATGAAGCCTAAAGAGAAATGTAATTCTAATAAATAAAATGTGTCGTAGTCAGTGGGGATGCCTTTGGAGTTTCACTTTTCAAACACAGCAGAACCTGAAATAGCCTGGCTTCAAGTACCTTTTAGGTGTTTTAAAAGAATATGGGATTACCATTCCTTTCAGACATCACTAAAACAGCAAAGCATTCCTGTCCTTCATATCTTCTTTAAAGCTTTACAGTTTCTTAAACCTTTGAAGAATATACTGAAATACTCTCTTCTCAAGAATACCTGAGAAAAAGTGTGAAGAGCAGCAAAATTTGAATGTATGTGGCCTTGAGCAGTTACATACCTTTTCCAAAGGCTTTCTTACAGGATCTATCTCTCTTATCACAATATACTAAATCAAATCACAGTAATAGAACTTAGATATATTACATAAAACAGTAATTCAGACAGACATTACTCTACTACAGAAAATTGTGGTACTGTTACCTTACTTTTACCAGTGAAAGTCAGAGTATGGTGCTTTTATTCTGCTACTTTAGTTCAAAAATTGACTAACAGATTGGAAAAGGTTGGTTTCATACATCTATTGGTTAGAAATAAATAGAAAAATGTGTATGTTTCATCTAACAATGAAATGCCTCAAAATCAGCATGAAGATCATAGTTACTTAAGTTTAAAAGTTGTCATGTTTATGTAGTGAAACTTAGATCTGGCCATAAGTTAATCGGTTCAGTTGAATTTAAACTGTTGTGATACAACTTAAAAGGACTGAGGAAAGGGCAGCAAAGAGAAGCATAATGTAAGAGTTTCCATTTCGAAGAGCAATTTTACAGCTGATAAGAATGGTGAATGTCTGTGGCACACAGTGATGAAAGTGGAAAATATAAGGGAGCAAGATCAGAGAGATGAAAGAGAAATTTCAGATAATAGGAGGACAACAAAAATGATAAAGGAGTTAGTTCAAATACTTTTGGAAAATCTCAGAAAATACATAGGAGGTAATATGAGAGGAGTATATAGAATAATTAATGGTGAAAATGGCCAAACAGTGTATTTACTCTTTCTAATATGACATAAGCAAACTGCCAGCAGAACTTTTTTTTCCACACAATTTTAAGAGATAAAAGGATATGCTTTGCAGACTATGAATAATTAACCTGTTGAAATAACTTGTGCAAGAAATGCAGAGGGAAAAAGTGCAGTTTAACCATTATATAAGGAATAAAGATTTTACCACTCCTTTAGAGAAAGTTCCAGCACCTGGGGAGAAGGATTTTATTTTCGTTTTCCTGGAAATATGGTTAGCTAACAAGTTTTGGACATGCAAAGCACCTCTGCAAGCTAGCTGTGCTATTGGTCTTAACTACTGTGACAGTTCCTTTGTCTTCGCTGTAGTGCAGTGCATATATATTAATTACCCCAAAAAAATGTAAAAACACTGAAAGAAATTATGTTTTTAAGTTAAATTCACATCTGTCTGTGAAATATAAGCAGTACTTCTATATAGCAACAGCAATAATGAGGGGCTAACTTTTTCTGTAATTTTCTATTTAAAGTCCAGTTAAATTAAATATCCTTTACTAGCAGTAATAAATTAATTCTGTATGTAAATGAAGCAACTCTGCTACCAAAGCAGAAGTTTGTGCTGCTTTTATGGTGTCATGACACTTCTGGGTAGGTTATTCCTTTCCCCACCCTAGTTCTCAGAAGCACTTTAGATATCGACGTGCAAGGATGAAGCTTCATTTCCTACCATGTTTGTCCTTGATATTAATTCAATAATTGTCATTTATGCCATGAAAAAGTGTTTTGCAGCAAGGAACAGGTGAGATCTTATGATGCTCAGTACAAAATACAATCAAAGCAATCAATAACCAGGGTAGAAGATTGGCATAATAGTCTGATAACTAACTCAGGATTCCAATTAAGCCCACTGGAGTGTAGCTACAGTTGTTATAACTTTTGGATAATAGCTTTGGATAATTTAGTCTTTCACAGTTCCCCACCACTAAAATGGGACAATCACTCTTTTCTCCAAAATATACTGGAGGTATATACTCTGGTCTTGGGACTTGAGTGGGAAAATTTCAATAACATACCCTATTTTAGGGTATTATTTCTTTGATCTATAGGGGTTTTAAAAAGATATTTTTTATTACTTCATAATAAGATGAATACTTAAATGTCTTTGTGATAAAACTTGTCATTCTTATAAAATTCCTATGAAAAATACATGGGTTTCCTCCTCTTTTTTTAGCCAGCCAAATGAATGGTGACACAGATAATTGAGCAGTTTCATATTCTACCAAATGCAGCTTACTTCTAATTAAGTGTTGTCCATATATGAGAAGGATTAGAATATTAAGGACTTAAAGTCAGGATTAGCTGTAGAAGCTGTCTTCATCCTCAGGAAACAAATTAAAGGGACTGACTGTTGATTAAATGGATGATTTCCAATAGTCAGTGTAGACTGTACGTGCACATCTTCCTGTCACCATCTTTTCAA
Source organism: Oxyruncus cristatus (assembly GCA_013399855.1). NCBI lineage: Eukaryota > Metazoa > Chordata > Aves > Passeriformes > Cotingidae > Oxyruncus > Oxyruncus cristatus. Next base: position 1,238,673 of record VXAY01001956.1, on the reverse strand, counting down.
AAAGTGACTAGTGTATCCATGAATGACAGCATTACTCACATTTAGAAGAAATTAGTTGTTTACTGTGCAAAAGGAAGCACTGGAGATAATTTTGTTTAAAAAGTACAAAGAGATCTGTTGATGGCAGTTCAGGGTGTTGATGACCATGATACCTCTTTATCTTATTACCTCCTTGGTTATTTGAGTCACACAGTCATTTGTCAAGAAATGTTTAATTTACCTTGACTTCACCACATTTTGAACTTGTTTTTCTTCTTAAAGCCAGCCAAACAGCTGTCAGGATGGATTTCAGTGCCACATGTTAGACCAAAAATAGAAGAGGATTAGAGACACTCCATGGCCGGTGATTTCCATATTCCAGTACACATCTCTCTCACATCTGCATACCCATTTCTTTCGCTGCTGCTCAGCCACACAGAGAACTTTTTCAAGTGCTTGCACTAGTTAATAGAATTTCTGACCCATATTAGGTTTTGAAGTGTCAATCCTCCAGTTGACAACTATACATCAAAGTGTAGGGTATACGAGGCAGTGGCAGTTTCTCTCATGTTCCCTATTCCCAATTTGGGTATTAGGTTTTAAACAGTACTGTGCTCCAGCAAGTGAGAGTGCTCAAGTGGAAGATGCTCATTTAAATTCAATGAGGAGCAAGAGGGTTAGAATCCCACCTCTATTCCATCCTGGCAGAAAACAGTTTGGATGGGGTGAGGGAAGAAGAAGAGGAAAAGGACACCTCTCTCTCTTTCCCCTAAGCTGTGTTTTACATGGGCATAGGTACTGGCTAAGCAGATTTAGAAAATCAGGCCCCACAAGTCAGTCAGTTGGGAAGCATTCTGTGGTAAGGCTCATCATAAAGCAAGCTACAAGTGGACAAAGGTCCTGAGGTGCCATGCATGCACCTCGCTGCAGAAACAGTGGTGCCTACTAGAAATATTTGCAGAGAAAACTGAGGTGTCACAGGAATTGGGTACCTACAGGCTGGCCTGGCACAGGTACTGATGATATCAAAGTGATGGACATGTATTCCTGAAACCCAGCACTCTTGTTCTCTTTGTAAATACATCCTTGAGCATCTTCTTGACAGTTCTCTTCTCAATTGTTCTGTTTTGTCTTTGGCCTTAGTGAGAATGGTCTCATGAAATGTCCTCCACATAACACTTTTTAAAAAATTGCCTGCTATTTATTCCTGTGTTTATGTACCCATTTGCTCTTCATCTTCTAATGGCTGTGTTTGAGATGAGTTTAAATTTTCATGATAGATAGAAATAGGAATTGCACTGTATCCTTCTCTATTCTTCAAGGAAATTGGTTATAATTACTATTTAAGGTTCAACTCTAGTTACTGCTAAAACAAACTTCTGCCTCGAGATTTAGTACTGAGAACTGAGATGCAAATAAACATGAACTGAAATAATTAAATCAATTGCTAACTTTGACTATTTTACTCTTAATCTGTGTAGCCTTTATAGTTTCAGAATAATAATGTCCAAATGCATCTTAGCTGAAGTAATTTTTTTTTGCTTGAGATTCATTCCTTCTTCTCAGTACTTGAAACTAGGTTGTGCTTGAGGCAGTTCATTTAATTTGTAAAGAAATTTCTTCTCTAAACTTTGTCCCAATGTGACTTTTGACCAGTTTACATGTGGGGAGCTGAAATAATACATTACTAACAGTTTATTAGCTTCACTGCCATTTTTCTCCGTCTCTACTATATGTTAAATACTTTTGATTATTTAGAGGCCATCATTATAGCCTGCCAAGTATACCTTTCAGATGGAATCAATACACATATAGTTGTGATGTTAAACATAACAGATTCTGTTTGGCTTGGGGAGCTTTAGATGCAGTGGGCAATTATTACCAGGTTTCTGTAGCTTTACTCTTCCAACTTTCTCTCAGGCATCTATTTCCCTTTCCCACTCCCCATAAGTACAAGATTGCCTGTCGCTCAGCCTCCCAAAAATTGAGTTGCCCTGTACTGCATGGGCAGTGTGACAGCCTCTCTGATGCTTCCCAGGTTTTCTCATCCTCCTAAAAACCTGTCTGCTTTGTTTTTACCTCTGCCACCAGAAAAGAAGTGAATGGTGAACAAGAAATGTATCCACAAATGCCAGGGATGCGTGAAATTAGATTAATTAGCTACATGGATAATGTTCTGAGCTAAGGAGGAGATATGCTTTGAACAGGAGAAGATGGACAGTGGCAAGGGAAGCAGAGGAAAATGAGCTGGTGACGGCAGACATGATGGTTCTGTGTTGACAGTATTTGTTGCATGGTGGTGCATTGTTTAGGGAAAGCCTGCAATAGCCAAAGCACTATAGGAGGTATGTGGGAATATAGGATCAGGACCCCAAACTGATTTAAATTCTTAACTGCCTAGATTTCTCACAGGCCCCTAAGTGAAAATTTATCCTAACACAATCTCAGTCTAGCTGCCACTTTTCCTTTCAGGCTTCTGAAATCCTAGCTCTTAACTTTTCAGATGCCCAAGTGCAGTTTCTAGGGCAGAACTGCCTAAGCCATGTTTGCTGTTGAGCAGCTCGGCTCCTCCAACACTGCCAGGTTTTACAGGCTGAGCACTCCTCCATCTGATACTCTGTTTGCAGTCTTGGAGCATGTTGTCTGTATTAGAGGACTCAAGATAAAATAACACCAAGGTCACGCGTTCCATCGCCTGCGTGGGCCATTCACTTGAGAGTTGGATTCAATGATCCTTGTGAGTAACTTCCAACTCAGAATATTCTGTGATTCTGTGAAAGTAGATACCACACCAGCAGTAGTTTCTACTCTAGCAACTTGTGGAAATACAGGAGGCACATTTGTAATTTTTTCTCCTGGCTTTTATCACATTTCTTGGAGAAGTATCTTGGTCTTTCTTTTTGCAGTAACAGGACCTGAGAACACCACATACCTTCAATGAGGTGCTTAGCTTTTATGAATCCCAGTCTGACATTGTTCCTCTTCACTACCCCATTTTTACAAAAAAATAAACAGCAGATCTTTAAGTGTAACATTTAATATCGTATGTTCTTGCTGTGAGCCTCACCCATAGCCTTCCCTCCCAAGGACATTGTGACTTACAACAGTTTGGGCATGGAAACCAGAGGAAGCGGCTTCAGTTTTGAATCTGTTATTGAAATTTCCACCCACAAACCGAGTATAATGTCAATGCTAGAGGTGCACATTCACTGCACCTCTGACAACAGTTAAATTCTAATGGTCGGCTTTATTTTTGAAGATTAATTTTTTAATTGGAGATCATTGCTACCTGACTGAAGGCTGCTCTGATTTATATTAAGTGTATAACAGCTCCACTCAAGCCATTGGAGTTGTACTGGGCTGCTGAGAACGCTATCATCTTTAGAACAGTATAAACTTATTAGGATAATTGTTTGATCTTATAAGTGAATTCAGCAAGCTAAAATCACCCTTCTTCTAAAGCAGATAATTACATTAGGGTTAAATTAATTGATTTATTTGATAGTTATATCCTGGAGCTTGTCAGGATCCTGAGAGTACCTTTCTCCTTACTGCCTCGCTCTGCTTCCTAGCGTGAAAGTGATGGGAGTGGAAGAAATGCGCAAGTTGCAAATGCAAATGCGCCACCACCTACTTCTCAGTTATTTATTGCTGTTTACATAGCAGCTCAGGTTTGTGTGACACATCAGGCAAGTAAAGCGTCAGGTTACTGCCTGACGGGATGGGAAGCCTGATTGTTCACCACCTGGCTTAGGCATTACTGCTCACACAAAATGAAGGTGATGTGTGCATAACCTGATGGCAAATTTAAATGCTTCATTCACCTACTCTTCATCAGATTTTTGCTTTATGCTGACTGCTCACGGAGGTATATCAGTGTAAAAGATGTGTGCTGTACCAGCTGTGGTCCTGGAACAGGAATCAGGCATGATGAAAGTTCGCTATTGTGACAGCAAAGGGGCAGGAGTAATAGCTTGCAGTTGTGGAATCCTTTTCAGAGGTGACATTCAGAAAGGCAAAATGCAGATGAAAAACAAGTGAAAATGTACAAGAAAGATCTTTTTTCCATACCACCCCTGTATTCCTTTATTTGTATATGTATCTCCTCTTTCACTTGTATTGGCTTTTTTATTCCTACTTGAATCTCAGATGTTTTTGAAAGTCTTTATGGTCACCCATATAGAAGTATGGGTCATCTATTCCTTATAGCTATGTGTATTATACTTCACCTCAAGTCCCTTTAATTTTGTTTGACATTTCAGCATACAGTTATGTTTGTTTTAGCTATCATTATATTGAATATCAGGCTTCTTGTAAGCATGTTCATCCTTTAGAGTCTCCTGACAATAGAGCACCTGTGTAAAAGACCTAGAGGTAGACAGGAAGAAAGAGGAGAGGCACCTTTGATCTATTCCTTGGAAGTTGAACCTCACTGAACACCTGCATCTATCAATCAAAAACACTGATTCTGAGCAATCAGGCTACATTAGCTCCATTTGATACAGGCCTACTTATTTAAACACAGTGAGATGAAAGAAGTCATAAACATTAATCTGTTTGTTAAAACTTTGGCTTCTGGTGGATGATTTGGTAATTTTCATTGAAAATTGAACTGTAGAAAGTCATATGAATGTGGCTAAATACAGCCTGGGAAATTGTTCTGAAAAGAATATATTCGATATCTTGGGATGAAAGTAAAACATCCTGAAATCTAGCAGTTGCTATGGAAATGCTTAAATTAAATGTAAAGCATGCATAAATTTTCAATATACTCATCACTTTGGGAATTGGGGACATATGTTAGGGGAAAAGCCATACACATGAAGACTAAGCAGAAGGTAAAACATGGGATTTTTTGTCTGTGGATCTGTATTTGGAATATTCCACTGGCATATCTATATTTCATTTTCATTGCAGAACAAAACCCACACTTGAATACCAAACTTCAGGACAAGCCAGGAACTTGGGTCTGAGCTAATTGTGCCACCAGTACCCTGTATTCACTTTCAGCTCTACAGCTTGGCCAGCTTTGGGCAAACAAGCTGAATATTGGGTCCTTTTTAGAAGGGCCCTGCGTACCACCACAGGAGATAACAATATGTGGTCAACTATAGCTGACCCTGTGTGAAGTAGAGAAGACAAGATGAATTCCAGAGGTGCCTTCTCACCTCAGCTATTCCTTGGTTCCCTGGAGTTGGAAATATGTGAATAGCTTGATATCTTGTTGTCCTTCCAACAGGCTGTCCACTAAGCTAGATGTTCTTCAGATGATGTAGCTATAAAGTGAAAAAGACAAGAAAGTGCTCTAGGTAAATTCCACCCCCATTCTCTGTGCACTGTCAAATTGACACAGACTAAGGATTTGAAAGTATACTTCAAAAATTGCTGGTTAACTAACCAGACACTCTTTTGGCCGTAAGAAGAAATGCCTGGGGCCATTCTTTTTGCTAGGTGCTCAAGCCACTGGCCGCGTAAGCTCTGTGCACTAAGGAGAGGACAGCACACTGTGGCTTTTCTCCTGATCACCTTCAGAAAGTCCTGTACTTGTTGTGCATGCACAGGTGTACCAGTACCTACCACAGTATTACAAGGGACTAGTTGGATGCAACACCTCAAAGGCAGTACCAAGAATGACTGGTGTTCTGTATTACAGTACATGGGAGCCACCCTCACAAATCAGCCTTACCATACAAGATGGTATACTATCACTGTTTGACACGATTTAAAAAATGCAGATCAAGAGTGAGGGTATAGCTAAAAAAGCCCTCCAGGTTTATGTCTGTGGTGATGCTGACATAGGGAATGTCTAATCATTCTGAAGACTGCAATTTACAGAAACAGTCTGAATCTCTCTATATGCTTGAAAGACACCTTCTGTAAGGTAGTTCAGTTTTCTGTTTTGATCTTCTTGTTAAATCATAGTTTGGCTTTCTAATGCAAATTAAAAGAGAAACTCTGGGTCTTCAACTCACAGCTACATAAAGTCAATTAAAAAGAAAAAAATTCCATACCAGAGGTATGTCGTATGAAACTATATATGCAGAAAAACACTGGTATAATCCTGTCTGCACTCCAGTGAAAAATAAGGTACCCATTCAATTTAGGGAAAGCATTTTATATCTAGACTAAGTACTCTTCCCACCCCAGCGGCTGGGTGACAAGAATGAACAACTACAGCAATCAACTTTTAGATCAGAATGCTGGATCCAAAACAATAATATGCTCTGAATTGCACTTATCTGCAGAGCTAGAAAAATACACCCTTTTGCAACCTTTAGCAAAGACACATTAACCCTGTTGGACAGCCATGTTAAGGATAGGTTTAATAACATCATATCTTGTTTGTTTGTCACTGCCCATACACACAAAATAAATTCCTCTGTGAGCATAGCCTGCACCTGCCTGTCTTTTACAGCCATTTTGAACACTGTTTTGTACAGATGTGAGCGTTCATCATTTGATAAAAAATGGCACGACGATGGTAAAAAAAAAAGTATATTCAGTCTTGTCCTTCATCTGTGTATTTGTAATTTCTATTTTTGTTGTTTCACTTAGATAATGCTTGAAAGCTGAGGGTTGAAGATAGCCATTCATATGTGCAGGTAACCCCCCATCTGTTCTAGGAGATGCCAGAAAGGATACTCTTATGTCCATATAGGCAGGTGTTTCATCAGGGAATTTCAGGTACATGTTCATATTAATCCTCCACCAAGTAAAATATTCTGGAAAAAAAATCCAGAAGCAGCAATGGTACCTAGTGGATTTGATTTCCATCTGTGTGCTACATGCTGTGTGTTTGTAACCCGTGGCACAGGCAAATGATTTTAGCCGTAGAGTTAGATGTTAGGGGATTCTTTTGAGACTATTTTGGCAAACACAGAGAGAACAAGGAGTCATATCAAAGTCTATTAAACAGAGAACAAGGAGTCATATTTGTGAAAACATGTTGGGAATAGAAATTAAACTATAACATCTGTATTTTTAAAAGACCATTTAATTAAAAAGAACATATTTACACAGCTAATACAGATCAGAGAGACTTGGAGGAAGTTTCTTATTGCTTGTCACAAGAGATACTGGTTGTCAGGGTTTGATTTGATTCACGTGTGAACAATGCATATCTCAATGTTTAGATTCATGGTCACTTGGTTCATGCTAAATTGCATATTGTGACTATTATATTTGTTACAGTATTTGAAAGGAATGTATTTAAAAATACTACATTGAAAATTGAAACCTTTTATTTCGTCATAATTAGCAGATATAGTAATCTAAATATCACAGACTTCATTTCTTAAGGGGAAAAAAAGTATTCAAAAAGCAATTAGAAGTTAATATGCCTCCATAAAAACTTAAATGCATGGGGCCATATTGTGACAATTTGCTCATACAGTACTAAGGTGCTATTTAACATGTAAATTGGGTAATATGGACTATTGGCTTTTGAAACACTAGATTCCATTATTTGGGTAATTTTTGGTCAATGAATTATTCCATGTGTTGCCCAAATTGCTACAGAAAAGAATTATTTGTGGAATCTGATTCTATTCAATTGGAGAAGGCTATCATAAACTACATATCATAAACTGTAGAGAATGGGTTCTTGTGAAATTCAACTGTGATAAAAAGTCCAGGTAAAAACTGTAATATTCTGAAATTTAAGGAGGAATTTGTTTTCTTCCCTGAAAATAATAGTCTGAATACACCTTTGGTGGTTCTTTCAAATTTTTTCATAAACAATAAATATTCTAATCCCTAAACTGTATGCAAACAAATCATGCTACATATTCACTATATGTTATATATAAATTTTGATATTTTAATTTTAACAGGCTAGATAAACCATGGTCCCCTCAAATTTTTTATGTTTTTTCTCCCCATTTGAAGATATCCTAACACTTCTCAGTGGTCGATATACTTGTCTATTCATAAACAAGTTGCTTCTCTTTCCCTGTCCATTCGTCCCTGGATAGTAATGTCGGATGGATATTTTTCAGTTTAATAAACACCGGTTTTGTTAAATCAAGCTCAAAACAGTGCATTTGTATTTTGAATTCTCAATAGGAATTCCTGTTTCTAAAACAATAATATAGTTTCTGATTCCTACAGAGGCAGATTTCATAGCCTTCAGCTACCTCCTAAGGAAGCAGTTTTCAATCTCTAACCAATAATTCCTGTTGTTTATTTTTTTTTTATTGAATGCCTGATGTATTCATAAAGTAATGTCGAGGTTATTATGGGAATATCAGGCCTTGTTGCCATGGAAATACACATTTACTTATACAAACACATTTCAAAAAGAAAAATCACTTTTATAAAAGTTCATTAAGAGATACTCTTTGATCAGGTTACAGAAAGAATTCTTTCCTAATTGTGGTATGTATATGTTAAGAGGGGGACTGTGTATAAAAGTTATGTTGAATCAGTTCATACCCCACTTGGTGCAGGTAGTGACAGAAGGAAATGCTATTTAGGGGGAGATCATGAACCTGTCCACTTTCTGCTTTAGCTCCCTCTTCCGTTTCTCCTTAGTTTGGCAGGCAGAAGGGACTATGTTCAGCACCATTTCCTTTCTTCCCCACAATCTTCTTGAACCAAAATATCTACTGTTTCAGACTTCTTCAGTTTTCAGTATTTTCTTTGTTCTATCAGATCTCAGCATTTCTCCCAAGGTTTATTTCTATCCTTGATTTGTGAGAGTCATACTTAATTTCCTGACTAATTTACCAAAAGTCTACTCTGCTGTGTAGAGAATCAAGTGATCAAGAATCGTCACCACTGACTCTTTTTCAAGCATCAAATGAGTTGTGAACACCAGTTGAAGCTTCAGTTTTTCAATGGTAAGGAAAGCTTCTTCCAGCAGAGGAACTAAGACAGCTAGCCTTGCTGAGTTGGATCATTTTGCTCTTGCCATAGCTGCTCCAGAGATCCTCAGTGTGGATTTACGTCAGGAAATATTCAACTAAGGGTTCTGTAGCAGAACATTCTGCATTTTCCTCAGCTTCTCAAAGCACATCAGTGAAACTGAGATTTCCTGGGGCCATACTGCTACTGCTTACCCAGCTTCTTAGGCTTGTCCCGCTCTAAGGAGTCCTCTAGCACTGCCACACGCAGCCCGGTGCAAAGTGCCAGAAAGTCACATCTCCCACCTCTCCTAAAGTCTTGTCACACTGCTACCTTTAGGGGAGTGTGGTGACAGCGTTATAATTGCTCAGGTAGCTCAAACAGAAGAGGTTTGTTCAGGAGTGTGTGGCAGGCTAGTTAGTGGCTGTAGGTAGATATTGTGAAGCAGGTGAATGCCAAGTCAGAAAAACCAAGTTGACACCAGCCGTCACTGTTCACAAATGTGCTCCTTTTCCTGCCGTCGTTGTAACAATACCTGTCTCCCTGTGCTTATCTTGTCCTCTACTGGTCTCTCAGTGAGCAGTGAAAAGTGGTATCAAGAACAAAGGCATCAACCACTCACTGTTTCTCTTTAGTGCCTTGATTTCGGAAATTAAAACTTGGGTGTAAATGTAAGCTGTCAGGGGTTATGCTGAGAAAGAGTTTTTGATGGCTTTCATGCCAGTTTTGGAAGTGCTCTGGAAGAATTACATGTGCTCACCTGCTAAAATAAAACTGCAATAGGGATGCAATAGACAATGGGCATCCCTAAAAAAAAATAACAGGGTGAATGATAAAGTTGCTAGGTACACTCTATTAAAAAAATGATGGATAGATTCAGAGGATAATGGAAGCATGTTACCACCAAAATAACCACCTCAATGAATTCTTCAAGTCCAGTAAAGATTACAAGCTTTACTGCCAATACTGGAACAATACAGTTTCCTGAAACATGATGATGCCTGACACAGTATGATACACCTCTACTAGGAAGATGCATGTAGGTCAAATCATTTTTACCTACCAAGACAGCTTCAAGTGCTCATAACAAGTGAAAAAATGTATAGCTATAGATATACATATGTATATGTATACTGTATATTTAGTTATAGAAGAAAAAAAGAAAAATACATCAGGGAATCGTTACAGATCAACGCTTCCAATAATTCTTTAGTTTGAAAATAAATATTTTGTCTTCTAATGCAAGAATTCACTGAAGCAAAACCTTAAAAATAAGCAAATGTACTACTTTTGTCAAAAAGATTTAGGAATTGCTAGGCAGAGTATGTTCCGAGTTATCTGCTTGTGCTCTCTATATGTATCAAAAACAAAACAAAAAAATCTATACTATTTGGAATTTAACAATGTAAAAAAAAAGTATGGAAATATAAAATGGATTTTATGGTTGCTAGGTTTTGTTTCACATTGGCTTGCTTTATAAACTGAAACTTCTTCTGTTGTATATCAGAGCAAAGGACCTGCAACATTTAAAGCGTGTGGTAGACTTGTGTTAAATCAAATCTGGTCTGACAGATGCTGAAAGAAGATAAATTATTTAAGAAAAATGTTGCATAAAAGTTTTACTGAACTGAGAGAAAGAAAAAATTCCCATGACTACCTGCTTTGCTCTGAATAACGTCAATAGAAGTGGCAACACCAAAACAGCTATTTGTAGAAGAAAGACGTAATGGAAAAATCAAAAATCCCTGTAACTGCTATTCTTTTTGTGTTTTGGGGGCATGTAACTTTCAAGGTACCTTAGTGTAATTATTATGGATTCCTACTTATGTCAAATATTCATATGAAATCAAGAGAAGTATTTGGTGAATAAGATTTCAAAATTATCTTCTTTCTTTTCTGTAGCTTTTAAACTATTTTCACATTTGTCTATCGATTTAGAACAGAGAGAAGAGAAATTGGGACATTTTATGGCATCTGTGATTTCATCTATATGCTTTGGTCTAACCTGATCTTAGGTATTAAGGTGGTATTAATCCTGGATATGTCTGCAGGGCTGAGCATGCTCCATTCCGATCTTCAGGAAACATGCTGGTCCACTGATCCATTGAAGACCAATAAAGCATGTTAAATAAAGACAAAACATGTCCATCGTGAAAAACAACATGCAGGTTATCAAGGACTACATTAGGAGTTTAGTGGGCCAAAATCTGTAAGATACAAAAAAATTTTCTTATGTAGTCTTTCAGTTCAGTAGACAAAACATAGTAAGAACTAAGGGAACCTTATTGATTTTAGGCATAAGAACCAAAATTAGGTCTTTTTTTTGCAGTCAACAGAATTGGCTCAGCAAGAGCTATATAGGTTCATTGTCACTGAATGTTTTTTCTAAAAGAGATGTTTTATTTCAAACTGAAGTTAATGCGATAAAAATCTATATACTGTGTTTTGCTGAAGATGAGACAGTTAAGATGGTCTATTTTACCTGTAATGTCAATATAACTATGAAATACTAGGCTTCATTTCAGAGTCTTTTTTTAAGGCAGGAAAGACATTGATTTAAGATTCTGAAAGTAATTTTAGTTTGTTGAGGCCTACGTCTTTAGTTTGTTGAGGCCTTCCTGCTGGAAGCAGGACTCTACCGAAGATGAAGGCATACTTTGTGTACCTTTAATCACCTGTCCTCACCTCCAGTCTGTAGGCTTTGCTGGTATAATTATGCCAGTAAAAGTTGTAAAGCTGTGGGGTTCATTCGTTGGTGTCACTGCTCTGATATAGGATCAGTTATTACAAGTGTGAATATTCGGAGGTAATTTGTCAAGACGGTGGGTTTGCAATCTTACTGCTGACGACAGTCCTTAAAGTATTGATATAATTTTCTCAGGAAACATAGAATAGTTGTAAGATTTATATACTTGTAAAAAAAAAGGCGATCTCAGTCAGTTTCTCCATGCAAAGTTATTTCAGTAGAAAAGTGCTAAAATGTTCTTGACCTTTGTTAACTAAAGAACATCTCTTTTGAATTCAGCATGACCTTTCTTCTCAAAATGGAGCTAGGTTATATCAAAGAAGGTTAGCAGTTTTAAAAGGTCAAAATCAAATTAAATCTTTTGAAGTAATCAAAATATTTCTGTTGACCTGACCTTTATTGATTTATTCCTTCACCCATTTTTGGTTGAAAAATGTATGTAAAAATGTTTATATCTGATACATTACTAGTGTTGCAAAGTGGGAGAAAAAAAATGAACTCTTGAAAATTCTTACGAAAGACAAATGTTTTCATGTGCTTCTGTATATTGAGATGCACCTTTGCATTTGACCGTCAACAAGAAGATGGGAGTTGATTTAAGAAAGGGCAGCTTTTGTGATGGAGAAGTTGAATTACCTAATTTTAGACAGACTTTGGAGGAGATGTACATGCTTCTGCTACAACTCTCATGATGTCATTATGGGAATATACTTAATAAGCTAGTCTTAGCATTTAGAAATTAAAGATTTCACTCAACATTTTTGAAAACAATGGAAAGACCTGACAGTGATAGAAATACCAGCAAAATCCTCCAATAGGTTAATGAACCCTCATCTTACCATTTTGGAGAATATAAAAGAATAACTGAGGAAGTTAAAATGTTCCTTAATGTTAAGAAATGATCCTTTTTTTATTTGCCCCTGCCCGTAAACTATTAATTTACCAGTGACTGCATAGGGTGATAGTGGTCTCCACTGATATTTGCCTCTGAAAATGTCACACAACCCTACATTACGCTTCTCTCTTCTCCCACACCTCATAAGTATGTTTTTACATTCTCTTAAGGATGGATTTTTCGCTTTCTGCAAGAAGTCGGTGTCCATTTGTTGCTGTTGTCACTGCAATGGAAATAAGCATAGTAATAAATATTTTCATAGTCCATAGATCAAAGAAACTATAGCACTAAACAGAAAATATAAGATGATTATAGAGGTGAGATTGTTGTCCTTCTTGACCCAAATAGCTGGTCACAATAGAGGACCTGAGCATTTTTGTAATAGGAAGGAGTAACTGATGATAGATTTTGCTAGTCTTTGGGTGCAAATCTGACTTACTTACAGGAAAGGTGTTAAATCCACTTATCTGAGTGCCACAGAAAGGACGGTAAGCCATATCCTTGCTTACAACTCAAAGCCTACCCACTAGCAAAAGGAGCCTCATTATCTGCAAAAAGAGCCTCTTCCAGCTGGGGCCACCCAAACAGTTTGTCCATGGCTGTCCCCTGTGGTTTGGCTCTACTCTTCTCCTTTATGCATTTGCCATGCTTCCACAAGAACGCTGTCTGTTTTCATTACCATAAGCAAAGGGGCATTGAATTGCTTCAGTTACCAAAAGGAGTGACTGGCGTGGCCTCCGGCATAGAAGGAAATCTAGCTAGGAAGGGAAAAAAAAACCTGGAAGCAACTGCCAGTCCGGCTTGTGAGCCGCAATTCTGGGCAGCTTCATGGGAAAGGAGGGGAAAATGCTCTTACTCAGTTTGTGAAGCTGATACCAAGAAGCGCACATTTCTGAAAGCATCTGTGCAGCACAAGAGGGACTGGGTAGTAAAAAAGGTCTTCATTCCTCTGACCTACTTTTCTTACATATCTTGGTCCTTTGCCCTTCCTTCAAAGAAAAACACGCGTTCTACTGCTGAGAATACTTTATTAAGTCTTTGTAACACTTGTCCCTCTGCCTTCATGCACATACACAGAAACGTTTCATTACCCAGTCACTAGATATGCAATTGGGGCAACATTCTCTGAGGAAATAATATGATGTGAAATTTCTACTGAAGTGATAGCTGAGTGGAGTGGGAAGACTCGTCACAGTTGTTTGAAACACTCCATGATACAAGAGAATTTTGCCTTTTCCCTTTCATTTCCTAGTCTACAGTTGTTCGCAGGGGTTTCTTTACTCAGTCTAAACTACTATTTTGCATTTTATGTTAATGAGAATAAATGAAACTGCTTGGATTTGGGGATGGTCTTAATAAAAATAGCAAGAAGTCTCTGGGAACCTTTTAGCCCTCAAAAACCAGTTTCATCTTAACAAAAATGAACCACCACAACAGGAAAATAAAACTCATTAAGTAAAGTGATGTTATAAATAATGCTGATAGGAGATTTTTTTCTACAAGTAAGTGTAGAGACAAATTCACGAACGAGAGCTTATAGATAGCTCTCCTGACATTTTATCATCTTCAAATCACACTACAGTATGTATGCTCATTGATTTATGGAATTATTTATACAGAAGACAGATGGGGACCTAAAAAGTAGGTTTCTTTTAAATATATTGCAGGTTGATATCGCTGTGTCTCCATTACCAAACTATATCGTTTTGGGATAGTAGGAATTACAGTGGTTATCTCTAACACTTTGTGGTTTTTTTCCTATCTTTCTTCGCTCCCATCCACTTGGAAGTTTAGACCTATATGCTGTATATGTAACAAGCTGAGTAATGTAAAATAGCATCATCAATATCCTTGAAGCCTCCAGTGTGTTAGTTCTTTTTTCCTTGGTCTACATGGTACATCTTTTTTATTCTTTAGAAAACCAAACTGAGAAAAGTGACTGGATAAAAAATAAGGATATATATGTTGATATTCTGTCAAATGTAATTTCATTGTGTCATGATTTCTAGGTAGCCAACCATTACAGAATTACTGTTCCCTACTAAAATACCACTTAGAATGAATTCTTTTTAGGAATTACAATATAAACAGGATTTCAGTTGAATTGTGGGAAGAGTTTAGTCGTTGAAGTTTTTTGAGCAGCCAGATAATGCTTAAAATCCAGTCCATTTACTCAGGTGGGGTGGGAAACTGGATAAGAAGAAAATGACTGAAGCAGAAAATGCCCTGTAATCCCCCTGGACACCTAAAGATATCCTTTAGTTCACGTCACAGGGGCAAGGGTTGTACATTCAGACCTACGTGAGAAAGCTTCAGTCCTGAAACACCTCATACCTCAGTGCTCAATCATTAGAATGTTACAGAAATGTCCAAACTCCTCAATTAATCTTGGAGAGAAATTAAATTGGTCACTGGACTGCAAGAATTCAGTAATAGTTTTGTACTTGGCTGAGCTACTACCTAACATACAATGTGATTCTTAATTTATCTGAACCCAAATTTAGATATGAACAAAGACAAACAAGTTTTTACTCTACCAAATTTTTAATTGGAAGATATTCCAAGTGAGATACCCCAGCTTAGTATTGCACTTCCTAACTTGTATTAATGGAAGCTATGACTGCACAACATAAAAAAATATATGAAAGGAAAGGGATCCATTTCCTGGAAAATCTCTTTTTCATATCACAGTTGTTTTGCTGTAAAAATGCCTTCAAATTATTAAGTAATTGGAAAGTAAACAGCATCTGATCCTTCTTTTTCTCTTTTCATCAGTAATTGAGAGCCTAGCTCTTAATTTCACACTGCATGCTCAAACTGTTTGAATCCATTTGTGGAACACCTTTACAGAATTTATAGAATAAGCCAACTATAATTATCCTAAAAAAAAAATAAAAAGGAAAAAAAAAGTTTATTTAAGGAGTAAGGATGATCTTCTAATTTAGCAAAGTCTGAATTTTAAGACAAGGAATCACATTTGAGCTCCATATGACTGTTAAATGTGCCAAACTAAAAATGCCAGAGTTATCTAATTCATGCCCGTTTGATTGAAACCATTTAAAGGGAAGATAAAACAGAGACTGGGATGGTAAATGAAGACCATTTTAACACTGTGACAGAAGAGTATGATCCTGCATTTTCCTGTACTATGGGGACTGCACAGTTTATTTTAAACCTAGTAAACAGAAGCTGCAACTATTTACCTTATGTTCCATATCCATCTGTGGAAAAGTCTGGGGCTTAATGTTCTTGTTCACTCACTGGTGAAACTGCAGCTTCAGGAATGTCACAGTGTCATACTGGAGATCTGCAAAGTTTCTTCATACGCTTGCTGAGGTTGACCACCTGCGAGCTCTGTCACAGCAACACCAAAATTCTGTAAATAGAATCATCTGCTGTACTGGCCAAGGCACCTGAAGAAGTGACCATGTGGAAGAAGTACTTTAGGAAGGTCAAGGACTTTTGAATACTTTGTGCTAGCCCACTCTGTTCTTCATGGACATTTGCTGGAGGAAGTTTTCCACAGAACACAGACCCGTCTTCCTTTTAAGACCTTTGTGGAGCTATAGAAAAGGAATGGATATAAAGAACAAAATAAGTCAAAGATACATTAGCCATCACGCAAATATTTCCCTTTTCCAGGGGGACTGTGACTCTTATAATAGCGACTAAGAAATTATAGAATAATAAAAAAAAAATAATTAAAAGAGATAAGAGCTGTTTCTATATGGATCATATAGCATCATCTTGCCCAGAAGGCACAGGTGCCTCAGACTGTTTTGCCCTGTCTTCCCACACCTGAACTTAAAACAAGGAATTCACTGGATACATTTTTTTATTCAAGTGGAACCAGATTCTTGAAGGAAGTGGACATAAATGTTCAATTAAAATGGCACTTGCACTTCAAGCACTATCTTTCCTGCCTCCCTAAGACAGGAAAACAACCTAAACCAAGCCTGTAGTTTGGTGTTGCAATCCACACATACATGAAGGAAACAAGAGTCTTGGTGCTGCTCCGTTGTTTGGAGGGGATGTAGGAAGGCAGGAGGCACTCGGCATTCTCTGTCATCTCGGGGTCCCTCCTGCAAATTTCCCTGATGGTTCCAGGTGGTTTTAAGCTTCACTCCTCACTCTGGCAATACCCATCTAAGCCATCGCTCACCTGCTATGATAAGCCAGCCCTCCAGGCAGACTGAAGAGCAGAGGACTGCAGAATTGACTAATAATAGTTTAAACACACAGACAGAGGGGGTATAAACATTCGGTGGGTAATCTGTTTACCGGTTTGGGTTGCTTTCTAGACATAGCAGATCTCACGTAAAACAAGCATTTTACTGGTGATGATACACAACTCTTGTATGAAGTGAACAGATTAAACAATTTACTTTCAACTGCTGAAAGCACACCAGAAATTGATGTCAATGTCAGAAATCTTATTAGGTTTCGGAAGAGGTAGGAAAGCTTCAGCCTAATCACAAGATAGAAGGTCTTCAGGCTTTTGAGAATGACATCTGAAGGGCATCGAGACTGTTTTCTATAAAAGGAAAGGGCAAATTTCCAGTACATATATAATCACTGGTAGCATTTATGTTGTCATCCTCTCTAAAGCAGTAACAAAGTGCACAAATGGTGGATGATTAGAGAGGTCAGTCAAGTGCCCCATTCAGCTG
Organism: Oxyruncus cristatus; assembly: GCA_013399855.1. Taxonomy (NCBI): domain Eukaryota; kingdom Metazoa; phylum Chordata; class Aves; order Passeriformes; family Cotingidae; genus Oxyruncus; species Oxyruncus cristatus. Next base: position 1,221,539 of record VXAY01001956.1, on the reverse strand, counting down.
TAATTGTAGAGTTTGTAAAAATTCTTTTGACATCAGAAAATATCATATGGTTTTTTAACCCAGCTTTTTGCTATGATTAGTTAATTCATGCAAAATCAGTGAAGAAACAGAATGGCAAGTTAAAAGCATTATAACAGGAATGTCATTTTGCAGTAGCGATAAGTAATCAGCAAAATCAGTGCACTGTAAATTTACTGATACCTGTCAGTGTTTAACTCCACATGCACAGAACCTTGGCAAATTTTTGTTTGAAGTACTACCACCTAGCAGGTTTGGAATCTGTTTTGAAAAAAGTGCTGCCCCATGAACACACTTTTGCTAGTGCTGCAATCATTATCCTCTTTCTCTGCTCCCACTAGAGCATTTCACAAGATTTACCTATCTCCCAAAGAAAATCTAAATACCCTGTTTTATTTAATTAACTTAAATTTTAAACTACCATGCCTCACAAAATCTGACAATCTTCCTACTAAGGAAATGATGGTTTTTCTGTAATAGTACTTGAAAACAAGTTATGTTTTCCATTTCATCATTTTTCTGCCTGGGTCTTAAAAGAGAGTTTTTAAGTAATGGACATATGCTTTCCAATTCTGAAGCAAATTAAATTAGAGAATAACCACATAGGGAAAATAAAAATATAATCTACTCCAGACCAAATAGCAATTTTCATTTCAGTAATATTCTTTGAAACAAGGAATTATTCTAATTACTTATAGCTGGTTAAAAGTGGTGGAATCTTTCAGTCCAAGTGTGACTGGAGTTTTCAGTCCAGGAATAAGTGAGATGAACCACATGACTTTGTCCATTGTACCAGGTAGTAGTCTAAATTATTTATACACTTTCTCATTTCAGAAAAGGATGAAACTGAAATAGTAGGAATAGATGGCAGGAGTGACATGGAACTGGGGAAACAAAGAGAGAGTCTTGTGCTGACTCATCAGTGTGAAGGAAAAAATAAAAAAAAACCCCGGTCTTACTACCACATCCTGAAATTTTATGTAACTTCCGTAGTTCCAGACCTTGAGGGATGAAGCTGTTGGCAGGCTTAGGTGTAATTTTAGAATTTCAGAAAAATGCAGTACAATCCTGTTCTCATATCAGTTACATATTCAGAGCTCAACGTGAATGATTTGTCCTGTGAACTTTACTTCATAATAGAAAGAAATTATGTTGAACATAATAGGTTGTAACTTTGATGTGAAACGGTGCTTTCAGTGTACCTAAAATTTAGCATTGGGTTGTGTCACTGATGAGGGAGGGAGTTCAACTGATCCCCAGACAAACATTTGTAGCATCTTAAATGTTGTGGATGACACTTAATGCTTACAGTCATTTCAGTTCTTCAGCTAATGGTTATTTGCCTGTCATCAACAGCCATTAGGATAGAGTCTCTCTGGGAGACTTAATATTGATGCCTTCAATTTTATCTTATTTTATTTTAGGACATCTTTTTTCAAAGAGCTTTATTTTGCTGTTCAGGATTTCTACAGAAGTCCAGGGTAGGAAAAGGTTTTAAATGTCAATGTCTTTCCTGCTGAAGGATTTGCAAAGAAAATTGTGAACCCTTTGACTTCGCAGTACAGAGCATTGTTTGCGTTTTCTTCATCACCACGTCTATCTACTTCTTTGTTACATTATTTTTTTACAGTATGTGAGGTATGGGGCAGTGCCTCACATATGCTAATTGTGTACAGCATAGTAGCTAGTACCCCCTTTGCTCTGTATGTCAACTCTTCTTCCCCCTGTTTAAAAAAAAAAAAAAGTGAGGAGGGCAAGGGGTGGTTCTTGAAGGTTTCTGTGAGTCTTCATACAAACAGTCCTGATAGTATCCAAGTCCTCTTGAGTCTGCAGTATAATACATCTCCTTTTCAAAATAAATGGAAAGCTACAAAGCTTCCAGCAGTATTGCACTTTGTATAGGCAATCCCTGGCTCTAAAGGGCTTCTTTTTTTCCTATTTTTGATGATTTATACTCTCTTCTAAGCTACTGCTCTAGTTTCCATAGTAAATGGTCTCTGATTTAGCTCATGGTTATCAATGAAAAAACACCTGAAACAAAGCAATGTTTCATACATTGTTTATCAGCCATTTGCCACTGACACAAGAACTGCAGGTGAAAGGAAAGATGAATTTAAATACATTCATTTTCATTCCTGTGCTTTCAAGCTGTTTGCCTTGTAGAAAAATTAGGCGTCCTAAAGCTGATAAATGTGACTGACAGTGTTAAATACAGAGTGACTTCAGACATTTTCTTTCTGTTTTGCAGTAGATGTGACCTCACCAGGTGGTAGCTGTCATGCAGCTGTTTCCTCAGATCCTTGCTTTTCACTGTATTTCTCTGCAGGTTCATGGGTCTGCACTCATCACAAGTTATTTTAAAGTTGTCCACTCTGTATTCTACACATCCTCAATCTAACGAAAATAGATTTAAGTTCCACTGAGGTGTGAATGCAAAGGGAATCTGAATCCAAATATTTAACTTTTTTTTTGCAGCCGGACCCTGCAGGCAGAGATATCTCCATCCGACCAATCTTGGAGCACTGCGAAAACACCCACATGACAATTTGGCTTGGGATTGTCTACGCTTATAAAGGGCTGCTGATGGTAAGCATAGCTTGTTCTGCACAAGACTGATTTCAAGCTGCCATTTACTGATAGGCATGAGCTGAATTATATTTACTTACCTGATGGGAGTGCGTTAAGACTGCATTGAGTGCGACTTTTATAATCAGATGTGTTCTAAAGTTCATTAGGCAATAATATGTGGATACACGCATACATAAAATAAATAAGATATTAATAGCACTTAAGCTGAACACCATAGATATACCACAAACCAAGAAATTCAATAGTGAAAAGATGGGTCTATAAATGAGGCAACTTTGTAAATAAAGATGCCAAATCATCTGAATTCCTGTAGGTTCTCCTGAAACTTGGTAGTTAATTTTAATTTAAAAAAAAAAAAAAAAAAAAAAAAAAAAAATTTAAAGAGGAGTATTTGA
>VXAY01001956.1:1157120-1218531 GCA_013399855.1 Oxyruncus cristatus | reverse complement strand
AAAAAAAAAAAAAAAAAAGAGAAACTTTAAAGATGACTATTAGTGATTAAAAGCTCTTAAGCCTGAAGGTTTTGAAAGCATCTGATTTTGACAGCACTGACCAGCAGAACACCTATTTTGAATTGAGCCCCATCTGGATCCTAAGCCTTGATAAACATTAGTCTACACTGCCCGAAGGATTCAATCTGTTCTGTGCATTTGTAGCATGCTGGTTCATCAGGACATCCAGGAAAGACTGGGTCAGCTGCTTCCACTTGGTGTGGTTGGTGCTGCTGCCTGGGGCTAAGCCAGGGAGAGGGAGCTGCTGGTGCCTGGAGTCCTCCTCTTCCTTCTCCACTGTGAATCACTGCTCTGCTGAGTCCTGCTGCTTCTCATGCTTCTTTTTTCAGGCTGAAAGTTCTTTAAATACCCAATATGAGGTTCAACAGGGAGGGATGAGTGGGTTTGTTTCTTTAAATGCTGAACAGCTGCTTTGTCGTCAGACTGGTCTACTGGGGTGAGCCTTCAGGCAAAGAAGGCACCAGCACCAAGTGCTTCCAGCTCCCAGGTGAGAGCTCTGATCCTGGAGTTACTAGCCAAAAGGAAGCCTTCTCATTTTTCCATTTAATAATTTTTTTTAGAAATAAACAACTTAAGGTGTAGATTCTTCTTTTTCAGAGGATGTCCAAGCAGGCTGTGAAATCAAGAGCTAGGACATACGTGATCCCTCCAAAGGGATCAGGAATTAGGATAGATTCCACACCTCAGCATGTCTTACTGGGCAGCTCTGAGTGGCTCTGGGTTCACAGTAACCTCAGCATGTAGCTTAGAACTGAGGGATATGTGTCTATCTATCTGGCAAGGGCACCAGAAGTTACGAGCCATGACATTGACCAGCACTGGGGCCACAGTTTGACAGTAAGATATAACTGTCCATTGGCATAAAACATTATTCTTTATGCAGGAAACACAGCGCATGACCCAAAATTGTACCAGAATAATACAAGTGGAGCTTCTTTGCACACCAGGGAACTAGTCCAGCTCAAAACAGATTGCTGCAAACAAAACGGAGCAAGGGCTCCTTCAGGCTGTAAAGCTGTTTGTACCCCTATTAGGGCCCATCTACAAGTAGTTGTGTGGAGCTGGGAGCTTCTGAAATTCCTACTTATATGTCTTTGTTTGATTCTTCCTAGTCTGAATAGTGCCAGCTTCTGATTTTGTCTCTTTTTTAAGACAAATCTTCCAAAGAGGTACAGCTAGACTAGAAAGCATGGCTTTAGTACTCAGTTGCTGGCAAGATATTTAACTTTATTGCAATATTTGCATACTTTGTGCTGGTATCTGTTTGGTCTCTTTGTATCTGTTAGGTCATTGATTTATGTTTAGGGATGAAGTACTTAACTTTTCATCCCTTTTCTAGTGTATTACTTTACTCATGGTTTGACATACCTGCCCTTCACTTAGGATGGCATATTTAATTTTACAAGATTTGTCTTAGATAATTTGTTAAAAGGAAAAAAGTTTTCCCTACTTCTGTTACTTTTCAATCCCCTTGTATAGAAATTTTAAACAGTTCATTTTGAGTTTTTCCAGATAGAATTTACCAGTGTTTCTTATACAAGTGCTTAAGGCATTTTTCTCCATGAATATGTTTGAAAAGTAACCAAATAAATCTGCTTGCTTCTCCTAAGGTCATGTAAATAAACAAATCAAATTAAAATCTCTTTAAAAGTACTCAAGGACTCAAACAAATGATAGGGGGGTTTCTGTTTGGATTGGTTTGCTTTTGTTTTTTGGGGGTTTTTTTGGGTTTTTTTGAAAAAATAACTTCATTAATGTTTTCAATTAAAAATTAGGGAGGGAAAATAGCAGCACATATTTTTAATATACATTCTCAGGCAATTTTCTTTGATGTTTCAAGTTCAAGTTGTTTTGGACAGTAATCAAACTCACTAGTCTGTCACCCTAGATTGGTTTGTCAACGTGTACGTTGGACTATTTTCTACAGGGTATTTGACTCTCTTTAAGTCTGCAAGCATCATTGGCAAACTTATTTTGCAAATGCCATTACTCACTATACTTATTTCAGGCACGAAGTGTTTCATAACCCCCAGTGAAACATACACTTTTTATTATTCCATTGCCCTCTTATCACACAAATCGCTACATAAGAAAAAGGAAGATATTCATCTGAGTCATTTAAATAATTGCGATGGTGAGTGATATGAGGACAACAGAATTGATGTGTTTTATCTTATCCACAGAGATGTTTCTGTATGCCACACATAATTTGCCTTTGGAACAAAAAACAGAACCTCTCATGGTACTGTATCATTTTATAAAGGTTTATCTGATGCAAAATTGTGTGATTTCTAAGAATAAAATACTTATTTCTAATTTAACTTACTATTTACTAAACGGCTAGTATTGCTAATTACAATTACCAAAGCAATATTTAAGGTGAAATGGCTTAATGATATGCTTGGGCCAAAATTATTTACCATGACCTTGTCTCAAAATGGGAATTCAAAAAATGGGGTTCACCTAAAAAAAACTTTTCTTTTTTGGCTTGGACTATGAAGCAATACTGTCCATTCTGATGTCTTAAATGCACTAATGCAGTGAATAAATCACTCAGGGTAGGGCAGAGCACAGAAGGACAGGAAAGGGCAGGGGAGGTAAGGTAAGGCGAAATAAGAGGAGGCATTACTCGCCAGGATGAACCAGTTCCCTCCATATTAAAGTAAGCAAACTTTTTAAAAGGATTCATATTCCTCAGGACTGGTGACTAGAGGATAACAGGAAGGCGATCATCCTAAATCTTGCCTTTACCATTGTGTTAGTCTTTCTAATGACCGATTTATTAGTCTTCTCAAATTCCCCCATATTTATGGGATTCATTGTTTTCTCCCATCTCAGGTTCAGCTCCTAAAAGGCTACATACAAGTTCAAGGTCTGTCTGCAGGTACATATTGACCATCACAGAATCACAGAATCAATTAGGTTGGAAAAAACTTCTGAGATCATTGAGTCCAACCTATGACCAAACACCACCCTGTCAAACAGAGCAGTTGCATGTCAATTGTAGTCTGTCAAGCTTTTGATTTCTGGTAATGTGAACATAGTTGAAAAGTACCTTTATTTCATATACTCCAAAGGATGATAGAAAACACATTGTCTTAAACTTGTTGGCAGTGTGTTGTTAGTGAGTGCACTAACATAATTCTGAGGGCTATGAGTTATTTTTCTCATCTCAACCAGAACAATACCAGATTGGACTCCTCTAGAATGCTTTGCTTATTAATTACATGCACTAGTCTTGTCTACTATTTGATTCCTCTCTTCCTGATAATGCTTTTAATGAACATTATACTCAAGGTGTACATATGTTGGAAGTTCATTGTGTCCCTGACATGTTATTACAGGTACTGTTATTAAGCTACTGAGAAACAGGCTTTTGAGGCAAATGTGTATTTTCAGCTTGACTGTTACTCTCTGTATCAAATCCTACTTTTTCCTTGTAAGTGTTAATTGAGGAGTTTTTAAGCCCTAATAATACTCACCACTTCTCATATGCTGTTTATAATGTATCATCATCCTTAGCTAATCTTGCAAAGGATGAAAGTAGGAATTTCATGGTAGAGATAGGAAAAAAATAATGCATATGCATCATAGGACTTGATAAAGGTCACTAAGAATAAGAAAATTAATTTCTTCTAGTGCTTCCTATTGAAACATTCCAGGGGCTGCTGGAATAGTTGATACATTGCACACACAACTCCATAATTGATTTATGAAGCCAAGTATTAATTCAACCAAAATATATTCTTGGGATAATGTTCAATCTTAATTAGAAGTCTGAAAGAATCGTCTGTTTTCTGAGGCTCTCTAATCACTAAGCTGAATTTGTCTTACTTCCAAACCTTGAACCTTGGTTGTCTTGGATATCTGTTATCCCTCTTTCTCTAAAATGACCTGGTGCCTTTATTTCTAGGCAAACTTCCCTGCATTTGGCCAAGTTTCTGTGATTTTTCTAAAAATCTTGCTGCTTCATGAAAATGACATCTATGAATTGCTCCTCTGCATCATTTTCAGCCATGATATTGTAGTCTCCTTCAAGTCAATGTACATCTATGGGACAGCTTAGGTTAGGAATGTTCAGAATTTTCAGAAACCTGTCATTTTCTTTTCAAGTGGCTTCTTGTTAATAGTTATAAGTTGAGATCTATCATGTAGATTTCAATCAGTTTAAATTTGTTTTATTGATTTTATAACATTCTATTTTTAAATAACAATACTGTGCAGTATTAAGACAAACACTACTGAGAAATCCAAGTAAGCTGCGTGAATGTGATTATTTAGTTTTGCAGTGTCATTAAAAAAAATAATAGCATGTTGAATTATATTCCTATCACTTTTTTTTTCACTTATTGCCTGAGTTCATGTATCAACCATTTCATTAATTTGCTTAGGATAGAAATTATAGTAATAGCTCTGTAATCACTGAAGATGTTCCACTTTCTCTTTTCCCATATGGCCTCTTTGTATCTTAAGTGGAGCTTTGCCAGAATTCCAATAAATATCAGCAATTAGGCCCAGTAGTCCAGACACCTTCTAAATCAATTCTTAAAACTCCTGCATTTAAGTTATCAGATCTCACTGATTACAGCAGCTTGCAGGTTTTCAGGAGTCCTCTGTTTTGGCAAGATGTGAATGGATTGTTCCATCTCTATGTAAATATAGGATAAAAACACTTGCTAAGCATATCTTATCATGCATCATTACTATTGAATTTGTCATCTTCCAAGGAATGAATCATTATTATGATTCCTTTTTCTCCACATACACTTTTAGGAATCCTTATGAATTCTGTTAATGCTGCTAGTCATTCATTTACTATTATGTATTTAACCACCCTTTCAACTATCTGTATTTTAGACCTTTAATTCATAAACATTATTAACTTCCTCTTTTTAACCTTTGTTACATTCTGTCTAGTCTTTGGCCAATGTTATTGCTTATTTGTTTTACTTTCCACAACAACCAAAACAATTTTTAAGGTAAGAAAAGCTTGTTTACACATGAAGTTTAGGGCAGATTGTTTACAGCACATACCCGAACATTTTTTACTTGCTGTTTGTAAATATTCCTGTTGCTTCCACTGCTCCCTTTTCCAATAGTTTCCTTTGCTTTGATGGTTAATCCATAAACATTACTTTTCCATTTTTTTTCATGCATCTAGAAGTAGATTTGCAAAAAAGGAGTTAGATACCATGGTTTAGACCTTGGGCTGCAGTAAGTGCCCAGTGGCCCAGTCTTTGGTCAGCACTCAGTGCTCTTGCCATGGTAGGCAGAAAGGCAGAGTGTTTTGCTAGGGGTAGAAGGTCCTCACTAGCTCTAAAGTGCTACTTCTCTGAGTCCAGCAGAGGCTGGTTGTGTGATAGGCACCAGTAATCAAATACTCAGCAGACACTCAGTCACTAACAGCATTTGGGTACCTACAAATGGGGATGGACTGATTGTCCTTGCTGGATGCTGGATGTGGCTTCTCACTGCTGCTTCAGGTGCTTAAGCCCTCTCTGTATGTCTTGCCCAGGAGCTGCTTATGAATCGTACAGCTGTGGGGTGCAACACGCGCTCCTCCTTTTTGCTCTTTTACTATATTTACTCAGTGAAGACTGGCTATAAAGAGATTTTTTTTTTTTTTTTTCCTCTGAGGAAAGTGAGGCAGTGCAGCAGGTTCCCCAGAGAGGCTGATCAGCCTTCATCCTTGGAAGATTTCAAGACCAGGCTGGAAAAAGCCATAAGCAGCCTAGTCTGATCTCGCAACTGAGCCTGCTTTTTGAGAAGAAGCTTGCACGAGATGATTTCCTCAAGTCTCTCCAAATTATCTTACGATACTATGTCAACACTACTGTTAATTAATCTCTTTAGCAAATGAATAAATTTGATGTGTATAAAAATTGAATAGTTTTCAAAAGTTAAAATTCCTAATTATTTTCTGGAAATTCCTTTGATTTTTAACAGATTTACTTGCATTCTTTCCTCATTCCCTCCATGATTAAAAAGAGTACTTGGAAGAAGGCCCCCTTCTCAATTTTCATGATTCCAGGTCATATTTATGATGGGTTTTGCACCAAGCCATCTGTCCCATCTTACAATCACTAGAGAGGAACATAGATGAGCTTTCTGATGGGGTAAGGTAGTTTATAGTGGTATCAGATATTATATCTTTAATAAAACATTGACAGTATTTTAGTATCCAAAACCACACATTTCCATATGGTTTTGTTAGATAAATTTTTCCCTACCATGACCATAAAGAAACTTTAAATATGTTTTTGGAATGTTGCAGATAGTGTATCAATATTTGGCATCAATATTTGTATAGCAGAAATAGATTGTAGCACACACTGGTTTTGGTGAGACACGCTTCATCACTTTACAGTGTTGTGATTGTTTGTGGTAATCTCATGCCAGAGACAATATAAAACTGTTCCAAATGGATGTTTGCTAATAACCAATTGTGTATTTCTTTCAACTTAGTTACTATAATGTGTTTGATGACTAAGCAGAATTGCCACAAAAGGAAGTCAAATACAGTCTGAATGGAAAGAAAGGAAAATATTTTATTGACCCTTTGATTTGGTAGGCTGAAGTATAAAATGAAAAATTTTATCTGGATGCCTGTTAGTGTTCATAGCTTTGTGCAGCTGCCTTTCCATCTTGCACTGGGCATAAAGGGTTTAGCCAAGACCTTTCAGAAGAAAGTCTGAAGCTGAATAGTTAAATATCGTATCTTGCAATTAAAAACAATATTTAGCTGTTGTCCTAATGATCAATAGAAATATTAAGCTTCCCTTTAGTGATGTCTATCCAGAGCAGCTCTGTGGAAATGAACTAAATACACAGCTGACTCATACCAGATAAGGGGAGTGAGCAATGGTTTAACATCAGACTGTACTAATTGTGAAGGTAAGAGACCTACAAAGCCGTAGATTGTCTTTCAGTTTTCTAATCTTACTTATTTTGCCAGTAATTAATAAAAAAGTCCCTTTCTATTAATCTTCCTGAAAAAATGCTCAGTATTTTTTACTGCCCAATTCTCCAGTGAAAACATGAAAATCAAAAATCCTATTTTTATAGTTTTGAAAAATCTCATTGAAAAATATCTGCAGCCATTGTGCCTATGTCTGTGATGATCTGGATTTAATGATTGAATATACGTAGGAAAACCCACAAGTCCAGCTTCACAGTTACTTCAGACTGAGACATCTTTACAGGCCGGAGTCCAGAACTACCTTTGTCTTTAGGGGAGACAGGAGGGAAAATATCGTGGTAATCTAGCTAAGGGGGAAAAAAAAAGACAATTCTCCCCCCCAAAAAAATCCAAACCAAAACCAAACCAACCAAAATCCCCAGATGTAAAATCTTTGTAGTAAAGGCTTGGGTTTATTCTTTCTATAATAACATAGCAATGAGCTGCAAAGCTGCAGCCTGGTCCAATATATAATCTTTCCGAAACCATATCCACTAGTTATTGGCAAGCATGACTTCCGGCAAGATTGGAGACTTTTCCTTTGGTATTTCTCTGTTCTTGTCTGGTATCCTCAGTATAATTTTCTTTCTTTATCTTTCTTTTCCCAATACTGCTCATAACCCATGCTCAAAGTAAAAGCTGACATGACTTTGAAATGAAACATATAAAAAATGGTTTAAGGGCAGTACAGGGCAAGAGGGAATGGAGAAGGATAAATAATTTTCTGCCTGTCATTTGACAGTCTATGCAATTCAATATCAAATTAGGTACTTGGTTGTATCAATATATGTTGTGGATCAGTAAGCAACTGTTATTGTCTTTAGCAGTAATTCTCGTGAACAAGCTTTAAAATTAATTAGATAGTAGAGTTTTCAAAGGCAGTGTTAAATGTTTTCCAATACATCAGCTACAAACACTTTTATTATATCCCCAGCTATCACAATTTGGTCAGTACAAGATTTTTTAAAATTAAAGTTTGCCTGTTAAACTCTGTAAACACAGGTGTTGTAGTCATCATAGTCCTGTTATTCTTCTAAGATTTTAATACAGATTTCTCTTAGTGACCAGTATTCTATCAGTAGTCACGGTTAATTCACAGTATAATCCTGTGGTCTTCAGATACTGTTTTCCCCAAATTTATACAATCATTGTCTCATACCCTTTTTAGGTGCACTGACAACACACCCTAAACTTCCATACCAACTACTACAAAGGTAATACTCTACATCAGTATAGTGTCAAATGGAAGCTACCTTCCCTCAAACAAAAGATGAAACAAACCAATCTTGTCTGTACAGCAATCCATACCTTCTGAGAAAATCCAAAACAACATTTTATGTCAATTTCTACATCTCTAAGATGTGTATTTAGTAGATCAAAGTGGGAAAAGGCTTTAAGATCATGACTAAAAATATAGGAAGCCTTCCCAGTTGCATACTCAAGAAGTCATTGGTTGAGATTCCCAAAGGGGCTTAAATTAGGCCGTTAGACTTGACAGTAGACTGTTCTGTCCTTAACTTTTAGACCACTGCTTTCTGTAGGAGTATGCGTAGCCCTGAGTTATTCAAACTCCTTCTGTGATTGACAGGGTCCATCAGAAGCCTCAGGATGGGAATTGTAACTGCCAGCAAGGAGCTGCCCAAGTGAGCTGCTATAAAGCAGTGGGGACAGATGTGTCCTACACCTCTCTGAATCTAGCACATTAGCACTACTAAGAGCTGCCTGCCTCTATCCCAATGTGTATTCATGCACTCCTTCTCTAAAGACTGTTTAATCAAAATTCCCAGCAGAGATCAGAACTAACATCCCACGCAAGTGCCCAAGTAATTAAGACAGTCACTCTCTCACTACGTAAAATCTGACAGCTCTGAAAGAAGTTGAGAGCTCCTTCTGAAGCCAGCTTCTACTCTGGGGTTGGGGAGCACATCTTGGCCACATCATTGTGCGGTGTTCTCCAAACATGAAGCTATGCAATCGTCATCACCAGCATCACTTTGTGTGAGGCCCAAGCCAGTAGGCAGTCTGACAAGACTACCAGCCTGAGCCCTCTAGGAGCAATAGGAAGAGACACATTCATTGCAAATCCCAGCAGGCAGCCTGAAATATCAAATAGTCCTTAAATTTACAGCAGTCTCAAGAAGTAGGTGCCCCCAAAGCATGATTTGAAATGTAATTTACTTATCTGGGGATAAGTAAATAAATAAAATTATCTGTTTAGGTACCAGGAGTAAAGAGGAGCTGAACTAAGTACTATGAGTCTGTGTTTTTAACTGTAGCTCCTAAGTTTCATATTCAAAATTTGTCAAGGAATCACAGAAATCTGAACCTTTCACTAGCAATGTCTGCATCCCATTCCTCAAACAAGCCATTTTGGGGATTTGCAGGATTTTTACAGTCATAAAACTTAATCTTTTATTTGTGAAGATTGTCTGAGCTTCAGGAAGGGGGTAAATAAGAAGGGCAGATGGGGAGAAAGCAAAGCATCATGTTGCCTCGGGAAAGCTTTATCTCAGAGGAGAAATCTTACCAACCTCATGGAGCCCTGCAGGCATCTGTAGCAGGCAAACAAGGAGCACCTCTGCAATCACCACTACCCTGGCAGAAAACTCTCAGCTTCTATCCATGTTTTAAAGATGATCTGTGACTTCTAGAAAAGGAGATATCTCTTCCTGAGGCAAGCATTTTAGCCAAAATGCTAATAAAAATTTTAAAAATGCTCTCAAATTTATAGTTGTTAAGATCTGATTATTGTGAGATGCCTCTGCCTGAATTAAGGTGTAAATGAGACTATGTGTCAAAGTTAATAGATAAAATGTGAGGTAGAAAGACAGAAAGAAACAGAAAAGAGAGGAGGGGGAAAGAGAGAGAGAGACAGCAGAGACAGGCAGATTAAGCAGAAGACAGTCATCATTCATGGGTACAGCAGCATCCTGTTGGTCCTTCTTCACTATGTTGGAGGTCCCAAGGTTGTTCAAAAGTTTTCACTATTTATACGTTTTTGCAAACAAAGGAATTAATGTTCAATGGCTACACAGTTCTCTAATGCTAATTAGTCTGCATGCTCAGTCTTTCTTTCCTTTTGAGTCAGTGGTTTCTTTGTTCAGTGGGCTGTGAGTCGGTGGTCAGGATCTCCCTCTGTTGGAATTACCTTTTACCTTCTGCTGATTTCAGCACAGTTGCTGAGTTGGCATTTTCTGTGGCATGTAGATTCTGCATTCTTCATGTACATTATTTGTGATACATTCTTCTCCCACAGCTTTGTTTGCCTCCTCATAGGCCTGAGATAACACTCGGTATCCCCCTTATCTTATCTCAAGTTCCCATTAAGGTGGCTCAATTTACGGTCCAAGTTTCAGGTATCCATGGAGTAATCTGTCCCATAACTCGGGGTGATCTTTGTTTGACTGGTGATACGGTGATATGTGTACCAGTAGTTGCTTTTTTACACAGTTGGCACAGTGGGAATTTTCGTCTGGATTCATTACCCAGGATGTGCTAACCAGATTTGTCTCTGCTGGGCCTGGACTTACGACCATCCTGTGGCTCCATTCTGCGCTTTTTCTCATGACTAAGTCCTTCTGTGGCCTAAACAGTGCTTGAGACAGGGAACTGCAATCCTTAAGCCCTTACCATAGTGCATCATTGTCAGGAAACCCACTTGCTGCCAGAGCCTCTCCCTTTCTTTAGCTGTCATATAAATAAATATCTTCTTTTTATCTGGAAGATACTTAACTATTTTCCATGCTGCTCTCAATTATAAATGAGGATGGGCCAAACCATAAGCCCCACAACACTCTTCAAACCATCTTCTTTCCATTATAATTGATATTTTAGATCGCTTTATAACCGTGTCAGCTATAAATTCATCCCCATTATTTGTAATAAGTGCTGTCCTCAGATAAGTATATTGGCTGTATTCCCAGAATAATCCTTTTGGAAGGGAATCTGTTCATACTGGGAGAAGTGGAGAAGAGTGAGGGATGACCAGCAACCCTAAAAATCATGTTAATAATTAACAGTAGTAAAAGAAGATAGAAATCTTCTCCGTAGTTAATCAGGGTGTCATCCTTTAGAAACGTGATGTAGAAATACGGACAAGGATTCCTTCTATCCTTCAAAACAACTCAGCCCAGACCAGCCTGTTTGTCATTTCAGGGGCTGGCAAAATGCGAATTTGCAGCATGGCTGAGCTGCGCAGCACCAAGAGTGCAGGGAGTGCAGGACAGGCAACCGCTGAGACAGTGGGATGTCTGGGAGGAATAGGTTTGTGTCCTGCAAAAAGGACACTCCATGTCCCCAGTGCAGCCTGAATACAGCAAATACAGTGAACAATTTGCTCCTGCAGAGCCTGTAAAGGAGTCGGTACATTCCCTGCTCTGACTGTGCACAGTGCTAGACCCAACAGCAGACGAGTGCTGCCTGCATCCTTCCTTATTACAGGTATTAGGGGGTGAGCTGCTGCTCTGGCACAAAGCTACCCAGCTTGATAAATGGTTCACTCTCCTCAGCTGCCTTACCTGAATGGCTGAGACCCCGTGCTGACCCAGGTAGCTCTCCACAGACACCTTGACCCCTTAAGAGCCATCTCCCACGTTCTGCCTGCAGCAGCCACTACTGTTCTTCCTGCAGTTCTTAAGCTGCTGGGAAGAGCTGGAGAAGAGACAAGGGGCTGTAGTCCTACTAGAGGAGATGGGTTAAATAGAAGAGGCAGGACTGTGACAATGAGGCAAGGGAATGCCCTGTATAGGACCATCTCCTGCAGCAGAGTGTACAGGGGGGAGGGTGGGAATGTTGCTGAGAAAGACTTCAGTAAGGATTGAAAGGGCGGCTACTGCTGCTGTTGCTGCAAAGGACCACCCTTGCCAATGAATCTTGATGTGGATTGCAGCAGTGATGGCAGCATTGGAAAGTGGGTGAGTGAGTGATTATACATCCCTTGCCTGATCTGCAGCCTGCCATACTCCATGGTCTGACAGTAGCTGCCTAATCTGCCGAAGCCTTCCAGCCGTGGACATGTGGCTGTGGGACACGTGCTGTGGGCAAGAGAATAAAATAAGCTAGCAGACAAGCTCAGTGAATGGGAGGACAGGGCTGGCAGTTCTGAAGTGTCCTATTTGGAAGTGCCTGGGTGAGTAGGTAGGTGGCTGCAGCCTGCTAGTGCCTGTGGGAGTGCAAAGCAGCTGAGTCACAAGGGGTTGGCTTTGTTGCCATTGTTGGGTGAGGTAAAAACTAAGCAAATAATCAAGGAAGCTTACAGTTACTAGTGTCCAGGTGTTACTACAGTTGAAACCTGAGTTTGTAGAGCAAACACCAATCTGCCAGTTCCCTTATCTCTTGTATTTGTCTAGCAACCAAACACTGTTCTTCTAGTCCAGGTTATTTGCCACAGAAAAAAGACAGAAAGTAAATTTCTACTAGGCAACTTCAATTAATCCACAAATGGCATCATCATTCACCTTTAATTTCCTGGATTATCACACGGATTGCTGTTGTATAAAAGAGAATATTATCTCCATGACACAGCAGTGGATACATATGATGTTCTGGGAGGAAAGGTACTAAGGTCAGTGGGAGTGCACCTTCGTTCTTTCCCCTTTTTGTCTGTCCCTGCATTGTGATCAGAAAAAGCTAGAAAACACGGAAACCACATCTTGGGTCTTAGTGGTGGTTCCTCTCTCTCTCTCCTTCCTTTCCCTCCAACACCATCTGCTGCCTACCATTCTTCCCAAGGCACCATTTACTCCTACAGGAGTGTATGCCTTTGCCTAGACTGTAGGCTGGGTTACCTACTTACAACATCTTGAGTTCATTTAGGGTTTTAGTGCATTGCCAGAACTTTTCTGAGGAATGCAAGAGAAAGAAAATAATTGTTTGCAGCAGTTCACGTTGTAGAAAAATCTAATTAAATTTCAAGGGATAAAGATGGCTTCCTTCCACTAAAGACTTTCCCCTGCTGAATTGCAAAAGCATATTGCAAATAACAAAGGGGCTAAAACTTAAAAATACACCAAAGAAAAAAGCAAACAAAAAATTGCCACAGGAATGTTTTATGCCAGAAATCATTAGACAATTGCAATTGAAAGGCCATTACCAACTCCCACCATAATGAAAGACAATATAATTGCAGTCTGAACAACTGGGGTGACACTTTCTATGTTGTTTATTTATCTCCCATGGGGACACATCTTGGCTCTGCTGCCTATTAATGTAGGTGATAATCATATAATGAATGACTGGATTGATAAGTGTATATTGAGAACAGCTGTTAAAAAATAGCTAAAAGAACAATGCACTTTATATCTTTATTGAAATCCTTGAAAGAAACAGGAAGAACTGTCTTTAAAAATTACTAAAAGTACAAAATAAAGATAGCCATAGCATTTAGAGAAATTTGTTCCCATAACAACTGATTCAAAGTTTCCCATTTCTCTCATGAGGGGGAGAGCAGGAATCTGTCCTAGTGAGCAAAACAGATCACATAGGTAATTAGATACTGAATAAAAGGTAGGTGTATATCTCTGTATTGTAATATCACCTGCATTTGTTAAGTTAAAAAACACATCTGATTTAAATTAATGCTTTTTCTGTATGACAGCCAGTTCCTCTTATAAATTATCATCTTTTTTCTCTCTTTTAACATTTCAGTTATTTGGGTGTTTCCTAGCCTGGGAGACACGAAATGTCAGCATTCCTGCTTTGAATGACAGCAAGTACATCGGAATGAGTGTATATAACGTGGGGATAATGTGCATCATTGGTGCTGCTGTTTCATTCCTTACTCGGGACCAACCCAATGTGCAGTTCTGCATTGTTGCTTTGGTCATAATATTCTGCAGCACCATTACTCTCTGCCTTGTGTTTGTACCTAAGGTAGGTAAATATGTTTTGCGAGGATCTGGATTTTTTTCTTCTGTTTTGTAATTGTGATTTAATATATAAATGTTTATTGCCTTTTCAAGTGCAGAGGATGTGTGTGAATTCTTAATCAAGCCCATCTAAAAACTCTTGCTTCCAGATCCTGAGGGAAAAACAAAGCTTTATGAGATTTTGGAGAAACTGGAATATGCAAAGTTACAGGAGTGCGAATACATGAGTTCCCAATGCCTGTATTTGTACTGAAACTGTGACAGGGGAAACAAATGTTGTTTTCTGTAGTTTCAATGGAATAGTCTCTATTTCCTATTTCCAGCTTTCAGAAACTTTTTGGAAAGAATTATAAGTGGAGATTCAGGAGGGACAGGTCCTGTTAAGTACTCTGCCATGTTTCTTCTCTCTTCTCTCTGGTGACCAGCAATAGGACTCAAAGGAATGGCATTAAGCTGTCTCGGGAGAGTTTTATGTTGGATATTAGGAAAAGTTTCTTCACCCAGAGGGTGGTTGGGCACTGGAACAGGCTCCCCAGGGACGTGGTCACAGCACCAAGCCTGACAGAGTTAAAGAAGCATTTGGACAGTGCTCTCAGGCACACAGTGTGTTTCTTGGGGTGGTCCTGTGCAGGGCCAGGAGTTGGACTTCAGTGATCTTTGTGTGTCCCTTCCAGGATATTCTATGGTTCTTACATACCCTAAGCAAGATAATCAAGATCTCTGTTTCTATACCTACAAAACAATAAGATCATTTTAGTTCACTGGTGTTATGCAAGGTCAACTGTATTGAAACCTCTAAGTGTTCAAGTATGGTGCTACAATAGTCCTTTTCAGTACGTAAGAGGAAATCTGTATGTATACTGCAAATGCTGACACTAAAGTCATATTTATTAATGTGTATATTAATGGACTAAGTGAAACACAGACTGAGAGGCAAATGCTTTCATTTCTTTTTGCTATTTTGGGCTCTGACAATGCTTTCATTGCGCCTTGTCAGAAGAACTGAGAAGACCCTTACCCACAGGGGGCTGGAACTTGACCATTTTCCTTGCAGAGTTAAGCTTTAGATGTGAATATGACTGATCTTGAATGAAGGAAAAACTGGTTTTTACGTAAGCTTACTTTAGCAGAGCCTCAAGTGCTAGGGAATGTATTCAATATTTTAAAGTAAAATGAGCAATTGTATTAATTTTAAGTGACTTGCATAAATGTAGCTTATCACCCCAAATCAGACGCATATGCAGCTGGATGTTCAAAATATTTGCAAGGCAAGAGTCAAAATATAGGTCCTTTCACCTCTCAAATCTGTTTTTAGGTTTTTCAAATGAGTATTGGTAAAAAAGTTTGTGGCTCTTTACTGGACTATGTTCAATCAAGGTATTGGGCAAAATGTAGTCAGCAGATTCTGGTGCTAAGTGACATCCCATCTACTATGGGGGGCAAAGAACTATGTGTGTAAAAGAAAAAAGCTAATAAATTTATATCAAAGTGTACCCTCTGAAGGAATTTAGAGGCATAGGCTAGCAATAGAAGCTGGCTTCTGACCTGACAAAAAAGCAAAGTAATTCATCCTCCAGGACTGACTACATAGGATGGTTTTACAAGTTCTGCAATTCCCTTCTCAAATATTAAAAAGCCATACATAGACATACATAGTCATATTTTTATTCTGGATCTTAGGGAAGAATCATAACTTCATTCTAAATTAAGGGAACATTCACAAACATAATAGAGTGTATTTCAAC
Organism: Oxyruncus cristatus; assembly: GCA_013399855.1. NCBI lineage: Eukaryota > Metazoa > Chordata > Aves > Passeriformes > Cotingidae > Oxyruncus > Oxyruncus cristatus. The sequence goes on along the minus strand of VXAY01001956.1, from coordinate 1,202,902 downwards.
ATACTGCAAGATTTAAGTGTGTAAACTGTATGAAAATGCATATTAAAACTCTGATGCCAAAAATACCTCCACAGAATGTCAGAGCTCTCTTCAAAGAGAAGTATTAATGCTGTCCAAGCTCTTTGCCCTTTTGCTTTCATGTTCCTTTGCCCATCCTTCTCTTACATTGTCACAGGCTCTGAAATGACTTTTCTGTTCCTTTTTTAACCCCTTCACCTGATGTTCTTTTAAACCCCAATTACCCTACCCTCATTTTTTCTCTTCAGTTTTTTTTACTCAAAATACAAATATGAACCATAGCCATCTAGTGTGAAGTACTTAACCTTTTTCCATGTATTGTCAGTTTTCAAATGCTTAGCTTTTTTGCAATAAAATTCATCGTTGGATGAGGTACAAAAAAAAAGGTTGAATCAGGGGCTGGAATGCAGCACTTCCAATGCCCATGGGAGTGCTTTCACAGCTGGAGAGTTCTTATGCTTGCACTCGGATATTTTTTTCCTGTATCTCTTCTCACTATGCTGTGCCACAGTCACAGCAGGATGGCTGGCAAGTGCTCTCTCCTGCAACCTGCTTGAGCACAGGTTTCACAATAGCCTTTCTGGATCCCATAAAAGATTGTATCCGGCACCACCCAGTTTGCACATCTGGGTGAGGTTTTAGTGTGAGACAGTCACCAAACCTCTCCCCTTAACAAATATGTCATAAATTAGTACAATTTTGGTGACATAAGAAGATTGCTAAAGCCTGTGGCTTGTCAAGCATGGGAGATGATAATGAAGACTTAAAAGACTGCACTTTTTCATTTCCTAAACTCTGACCAGACAGATGCAAGCAGTATTGTTGTTTTGAGCCAGGTGAGTGCTACTACTTCTCTGCTATACTGAGTAAAGTGCATTCCTTTTGACTAATCTTCAGCAGTCTCCTGGGTCAACAGTGCTGAAATTCAATTTTGCCCCACAGCCCTTTTATGAATCTGAATAGGCAACTATTCAACAACGTAGACACATTAGGGAATGAAACATGACATTTTCCCCTTCCTTCTTGTCAACTCTACTAATCTTATTTACTTCTAACATGGCAATTACTATACTTCTCCAGTTAAATGTTCTCTTCGTCCACTGCCATTTCATTTGGTACCAAGTGCCTCAGAAAAAAACATGAAAAAAATCCCATAGCAGAGTAAGACAGATTAGGGAACAAATGTTCATTGCTCTCTCCATTTAAAGGTGCAAATGTTGGTAACATTAGACTGCATCCTACTGAAAATAACTGTAGACATTCTTGTTATCCAATCAAAAAAAGTCCAAACATTTTTAGAGCTATTATTGATTTCTGGGTTCAAGGATATCTTGTAGAAGTGACCTGCAGAATTCAAACATGTTATGTGTATTTTTCCTATTAGAAGTTAACTGCTATATCTAGTTATCTTTTTAAGGACTGACAGACATATCTATAGTATTTTTCAGCATAATCTTCACTTCTTTAAAAGAAGAAAGCCTAATATTCATGAAGTAATTGTCCCGTGTTTATCCATGTTTATCAAACTTCCATGTCCTTTCATTTTTTTTTTACTCTATTCCTTTTGAGACAGAACATTGTGCTCACTTTAGTCACCCGCTGAGTACATACCATTGTTAGCTGCAATGGCATTACCACATTAATTCTGATCCAGTTTCCTGTAGAGCAGCAAGGCAAAATCAGTTCTAGGGATTAAAACATTAATTTTCTGTGTTTTTTGTCTATTTGCAATTGACTCTGTAAGTATTCAGCATTGACCCTTTGTCAAAATTGAAAATGCACAGATGTAAGACAGCAAGACATAAGTTCCACTGATTTTATGACCTGAAGAAAAAAAAAAAAAAGAAAAAGAAAAAAGCTCATTTAACCTCATTCTTTGTGCAGTGTAAGCCAACAACATTGCCCATGAACAATCCTCACCATGTGAATGAATTTATTACATCATATGTCCCTGTTGCAAATCATCCATCTTTAGCTATAAATTCCCTGGTGCAGAGGATTCAATTGCTGGGTGGCTTTACTTCTGTCTTATATTCAGTTTGAGCTTAGACCACAACAAATTGCAGGATTTTTTTATTGTAACACTTCTGCCTGCTAAGTTAAGAAGCCTTGTTATTACCGTTCTTCACCTTTAACTTCATTTACGTGCAGTTTTTGGTGGGTGAGTTAGGCATACCAGTCATTAAAACCAGCCTAATCAGAAACAAAGAAGGTGGAAGTGAAGATGCAGGGATTCAAGGAAGGCTCAGCTACAGCAGGATACCGAGGGCCTTGAGCAGTTGGGTCTTGATTATCTCCAGAGATAACACTTCCCAATCCCTCTGAGCATCTATACCAGCATTTGACTATGTTCACAGCAGGAAAAGGGTTTTTTCTCATGTTTAGGTGAAATTTCTGGTTTTTCAGCTTGTGCCTCCCTTCCTTTCATTGCACACCACTGAGAAGAGTCTGGTTCTATCCTCCTTACTCTCTTCCATGGTATAGTTATACACAATGTCATTCCCCCACCAATCTCTTCCATCTCAAGGCTAAGCAATCATCAGCCTCAACTTGTATCATAAGGCTCCAATCTCAGCATCTTTGTAGCCCTTCTCTGGGCTTTCTTTAGTACAACTATGTCTCTCTTGCTCTGGGGAGCCCAAACCTGGACACAACACTCCAGGTATGCTCTCACCCAGGCTGAGCAGAAAGGAAAGATCACCTCCGTTGGCCCAGGGTACTGTTGGCTCATGTTATACTTGTTGTCCACCACAATTTCGAGTGCCTTTACTGAAAAGCTGCTTTCCAGCCAAACACCCCTCGTGTTCTTTGGGTGGGTGCTTGAGATTTATTTCTCCTCAAGGGCGGAACTTTGTATTCCCCTTTGCCTAGCTTCAGAAGAGTTTTATTGGCCCGGATCTCCAGTCTCTTGATATCCCCCACAGTGCAATCATCTGGTGTATCAATGCCTTCTCCTCTTTAAGGATCATCTGCAAACTTGCTAATGATCCCACAATCCAGGTCACTAAGAAAGGTTCTACTGCACAGCACTGGTGACTGGCTATCACAGTCCTCCAAGCCTGTGGGCTCAGCCTGTTTTGCATCCAGTGGCCACTTACCCAGTCCCTATTTTATCAGTTTGACTACGAGGATGTCACAGGACACAGTGTTGAAATCTTTACTTTAGTCAAGAAAAATAACTCTCTCCCCTTATCTATCAGCCCAGATATCTCACCGAAGAATGCTATAAATCAGGTTGGTCAGGCAGGACTTCTCCTTCATAAATCAACAATGACTGCTTCTAATCACCTTCTTGCTCTTCATACGTATGGAAGTGGTTCCCAAGAGGATTTGCTGCAGCATCCTTGATGGGCTGAGGTGAAGGTGGGAAGAAGTCATTTCCTCAAATCTTCCTCTCACTCTACTGAACATGGCTGTGACATTTCCTCTCTTCCAGTCCTCAAGAACTTCTCCCAATTGACATCATCTTCCAAAAGTAACTAAGAGTGGCCTCACAGTGACATTGATCATCCTCTTAGTCCTCAGGGATGCAACTTGTCAGGTTGCCTGAACTCGTTGTGTTCAATTGCTTTAGGTATCTGAGATTTCTGAAGGCAAGTTTTACCAGTAAAGACTAGGATGAAGAAGACATAGAGAACCTTAGCCTTCTCCATCTACTTTACCACTGTAAAAAGGAAATTTATTGTCTGCAAGCATCATCCCAATCTGCAGACTTGGTCTGTAGATACATGCTTCAGTGTCGGCCCAGTCAGATCTCTCTTGATCAGAAGTTAGGGCCTTACTTTATGCCACCAGAGGTGCAGAACAGTTTAATGCTCTTAAAAATAAGAGGAACCAATTCCAAAATGCAGCTATACCACAAAATCTGGCTAGTCTGTGCTTAAAAAATTATTGCCCCTTCCCTCTTCTCAGACAACTTTGGATTTATTATACCATGCCTTGGATTTATTATGCCATGCCTATGCTCTCAGGGCAGGGAGCTCCTTCAGCTTTGTCTGTATACAAATGTATATGTATGCTGCTTGGCAAGTAACATAAATTTTGTATTCTCTAGAGTAATCTGAGAATCTCTCTCCCCCTTGCCAAACAGCAGTAGCTTTCTCTCCGCATGCTGAGGTGATATTTTCACATTGTCACTGAGTGTTAAATTTTACTTATATTTGCTTAAATTAAATATGTTTAAGGTTAACCTTTTTTTAAATGGCTTATTTAATTTGTTTGAATAGATTTGGTTTATTTTTGGTCGCTAAAAACTAATTAAGTTTCTGTTATCTCCAGAGTGCAATCTCCCATGAGTTCTCTCTGTTAATATTCGTGCTTCATGCCTATCTCTGCCTGAGTGTTACTTGTAACAGTAGGAAAGGAGAAATTTCAGATGAAACTGTGCTTGGGAAGAGAAGGGCTTGGTGGATTGTTTGGTTTCTTTTTTCTTGGGGAAGGAATATATCCTTTGAAAGTAAAAAGATATCAGTGAAGGAGAAAAATACATTTGCTAGAATGTTACAATACTTTTTTTTCAATGTAATGAAAAATCCAGATAAATATATTTTGAATTATTTTTTCTAATTTTTTTAAATGTTTCCCATCTCATAATCATTTTCATTCAACCTCTTCTATAAAGTTATTCAGAAATTGCCTCAAGTACTGCTTATGACAAGCAGAGCTCACTTTCCAGAGTTTTGTACTAAAAAGTTAAAAAGGAACTCTTGGCTTGCCTTTCAGTACTTTGAGATACAAAATAAATAGCTGCAAAAATAAAACAGGATTTCTTAAGGCTTTTCAACCTTTCAGCTTATCACACTGAGAACAAATCCAGATGCAGCCACACAGAACAGACGATTTCAGTTCACTCAAAATCAAAAGAAAGAAGATTCAAAAACATCCACATCAGTCACCAGCGTCAATCAGGCCAGCACATCGCGACTAGAAGGATTGCAGTCAGAGAACCACCGCTTGAGAATGAAAATTACAGAGGTATTGTTTGTTGTGTATACTGCCCAGGCGCTTTATTTTTTATTATTTTTTTGTTGCAATTCTGAAATCTGCTTAAATGCTGACTACCTTTTAGAGAGAAAAAAATATAGCTTTCCCCATAAAAGAATACTGAAATAATAGGAAAGGGATGATTTATATGAACAGCTAATTAGTACAGCGAATACTTAGCAGGTGTGACAAAATGAAAATGTGCGTAAGCAAAACAAGAAGAAACTTCCCCTATTTATTTGTAACAGGCCAATTACCCTGCTGTTTCTCATGGGCATGCTGAGCACCACAGAAGCAGTAGCTCTAAGAGTGTAACCTTTATGTGCAAGCGTAACAGAGACCCATAGCCCCAGGGGCACTTAAGGGCTCTCTTTGTTCCTGTTTACGATTGAGTTCTGAGACTGCTGTTGCTGTTATTTCTCAACCTCTCTGAGAGTTTGCTCAAAAACTTGCTAGATGGGTTTTTACATCTTCTATGAAACAGAATTACATATTTTCTTAAGATAGAAAGGACCTTTATGATCATGTAAGATGACCCTTTTGGCACAAAGGCCATGAAGCTTCTTCAGTATCTACTGAGGGAAAGGCTGAGTATATGGAGTACATGAATTCCATTAGAGCTATAGGATGTACATTTATAATTATATCCATCCTTGTTTAGGAGACCTGAAATGATGACAAATCAGTCTTGAAGACTGTCCAGTTTGTGAGACAAGATAACCATAACAGATCTATATTGTGCAGAAATTAATCTGTTCTTGCCCAATCTGTGAACTACTCTTATACCTTGAAGAAAAGGTATTTTATTGCAACAGTTACTTCTTTGTCCAGGTCTTAAGTAACCACAACTGCCTAGGTAACTAAAAGGTCTTTACTCAGGCTACCAAAGACTCCAAAAGCAAAAGTTACCTCTGCCTTGTTAAAGAAAATTAGTTCAGCTTTGCCAGATCCCTTTCATGTGAGAGCCTTGGAATTTAATGAAGTCCTATCTGCCTACTGGCTATTTTCTGTTCCTTTACCCTACTAGAGTTTTTTCTACTAAGTCTCCTGACTCACAAGATTTCAGCCTGTGCCTTGCAAGGCTCTTGATGTTGAGCACAGGTAAGGCTGGTCAGAGAAACTGAGCCACATTAGTGCACGTAGGGCCCTGCTGATCTCGTTTGGACTTTGCTTGGGTAGACTAAATGCCCAGAACCAGTGGATGCAAATCAGAGTTTCCTTGTCACAGCTCACTTATATTCTCCTGTATGTTTGATAATTTGATGGATGAAGTGGTTATAGCTATCTATGCCACAATTTTACACATAAATAATAAAGAGCTGAGAGGTTTACAGACTGGGCTTTCTGATGCCCATATCTGATATCCTTCTCATTCAGCAGTACATCTGAACTGCTTAAACTGTCAACTACTAAAGCTTATTCCTCTCATATGCCCTGTGTGCAACAGTTGAACACAATTTGTTACTCGTAGCATGATTTTTAGAGGTAGTGTAGTAGCGCTTTAAGAAGACTGAATTTGGCAAAGTGTAGTAATTGCCTTACCACCTGCCCCCTAGTCTAATTACAGAAAGCTATGCAGTTAGTGCACATACCTGAAGCAACTACTCCTGAATTTTTAGGGATTTGTACTCTCTTTGTTTTTCAGCTGGACAAAGACTTGGAAGAGGTCACAATGCAACTTCAGGACACTCCTGAGAAAACAACATACATTAAGCAGAACCACTATCAGGATCTTAATGATATTCTTAGTATACGGAACTTCACAGACAGCAAAGGTGAGAGTTAGTAAAATCCATTAGTAGCTTAACCCATAAAAACTTTGAATATTAATCTCACTGGATTGGTTCCAGAGCACTGAGACCTTGGTGAGACAGAGCCTTAGATGTTTTGGTTGCTTTACAGAGAGTATGCAGATTCACATAATAAACAGTATGGTACCCACTGAGTAATTATTTCTGTATGTATGTGTGTATGTCACCTCTTTTAATACACATGGTAAAGAGTACTTATGTTCAGAAGTCAAGTTTTCTGTGCTGCATAGAGGGGGGAAAATCACAGAATGTTTCAGTTCTTGCGAGAGTTGAGCCTTCAGCAGTAGGAAGCCCAGTTTAATATGTGCTTGCTTCACTAGGATGCTCAAATCCTGCTTTTGGATACTGCTATCAAGCACATAAAAGAAAAGAATGTAAATATTTCAGTGCTGATTTGGACTCTAAATGCAGAATTGAAGACACTCATGTATGAAAATTCTTCCCTAGGAACTGATAAAAAAGGATTTAATGACAACTGTAATATTCCTAAGTTGTTTCTACTGTGTCTCTTGCATCACTCCCTGAAGAAATACATGTGAGAGAATTGCTTCCATTAAAGCCATTTTGGTTTTTGGAAGCAATAAGATCTGGTGCATAGTGCAATAAAAGTGGAAGCCAGGACACCCACCTTCCATTTTTGACTGTAGAATGGATCAACTTTGTGGCTTCTGGCAAATAACTTTGTACAGTTGAATATTACTATAGTATGTGAGAAACTAAAAGCCCTGTGTCGGGTAGTTGTAGATTTGCATGTTTGTTACACTGCAGGTTTCCTATTGGTGTGACACTATAAGCTTGGTTAAGCGGAACAGAAGCTACTCCTGTAAATATAGTTGTTGAAGAATAATTTTAGAACAACAGCAACAGTTCACATATGTTTTTGAAGTATGTTGAAATTTTGGCTGCATGAGGTTACTTTTTCTTGCACCTTTTGTTTTAGCCTGGGTATACACTGGGTTGTGTAACTTGTGGGAAAAAAAAAAGAAAGAAAAAAAAAAAGGAAGAGTTCCCAGTGTCCTTTTTATAAGTAAAAAACAGAAGGGGGGAAAGGAGGAAAAGGAAAACGTAAATAGCTACTGGAGGCGTGTGATTATTGGGCTGAGATCAGGAGCAAGAACTAACATCAGTGAGTGGGATGAGGCAGTTTTACCAAGTGTTTGAAAAGAACACATAGAATGTTCCTCTCATGTCAGATGCTCCAGGAAAAATGATAAATCATGAATAATATTTCAAGCAGAAAAGATACATTGCATTGTGCCAAATGCCCATCTGAGTTTGCGTATGAGAAACAAAAAATGATTCTCAAGAGATACACTGGGTATAAATTTAGGATGGGATATTTCCACAGCAGGATACACTCCATTAGCAGTAGGATGCTGGCAAAGAAATCAAGGATAAAATACAACCTTTCTGCACTTACTTGTGGCTATATCTTCAAAAGACATTGATGCCTAACTGCTGCTTTAAGCAGTACCATCCCAAATCATCTGTGTTTGTATTTTTCCCACAGTACAGTTCTCTGGTGTGGGCTACATATTTAAAATCACCTGCAGGTACAGAGCATTAATGTCCATAGTAGCTTGAAACCATGTATTACTGGGATTTGCAGGGTAGATATTCTTCTGCATACTGAAGTTGCCAGACAGTTTTCTCAATGGACCTACTCCATAAAGCTTCAGACAAAATGTGGAGCGGGGGAGAAAGATGTTTTCCCTTGGCCATCTATATATTGAAAGATTAGAGTATGCATTCACCTGGAAATGAGGAAGACCTGGATCCCAATTTGCAGCAGGTGTTTGAAGCTTAGTCCCACACCTGGTGGCAAATGCTCCAAGCAGCATGCATATTATGGTATATCCTGATCCTGACTCAAGTGATATCAAATATTCATATTTCCAAGCTCTGAGCCACCATGATCAACAACCCTTGTTAGCCTTTTTCTGTCCCTCCACTTCCATTTCTTCTGCCTCTTGTTTTCCCTCTTTCCACATTTCCCCATCCATTCCCAACAGTCAACCTATGTGCTTAATTTAAATTTGCCATTCCAATCAAAATAACAAGGCTTTGGAGAAATCATGCTGCTGAGTCACTGCTGATTCTGTGCAGATTCAAACAGACATCACTTAAATGGTACTTAAAAAAATTCTGACCCTTACGGCTACAGATAAGCTAACTCTGAATGACATAACTATGCTTTCTGTAGCTATGTAATTCATGTAACTTTCTGTAAAGGAAAGAGCCTTGAAATTATGCATGCCTTATGGTATTCGAGTGAAGCTTCAGAATTGTAAATAAACTATTAGCACGACCTAGAAGTGACCATGTCTCTCATCCTCAACGTGCAACTGGGGAAGCCAATCCAATATTGTTTTTAAGGTGATGACAAGGTTTGTGCCTACCTTGACCTTATGAAAAATGGGAGCTGAGAGAGCAGGAATAGGACAGTGACGGGAAACGCTCATAATAGCAGCTGGCTTGGAGCTAAAAATCATAGCAGATCATTTGCCACATTCACTTTGTGGCTCAATCTCATGTCAACCGTCTTTATGAAGTACATTGCTATTCTGGAGGAGTTAACACAGAGAATGCCATGTAGTGTAACCCGTTGCTGTTGCTTACACAAACTCAGGGCACAGCTCTTCACACTACAGATCATAACGCGGGACTTAGGCAATGCATCTCTAACAAGCCCTAATCAAACTTGCATGTTGTAGTACACTTCAGTAGGCTTCTGATCTGTAAAAATTGTCTGGAGTTAAAATCCCTAACTCCTATAGCCGAGTGGCAATGGAGGTTATTTGACTCTTCCTTCACCACCACCTTAAGTTACATATATGGATTTAGGATACAAATGTTAAAATGTTTTTGGCAAAATAGGTAGCCACAGCTGTGCACTCCTATACCTGCCTGACCTCAGGCAACATTTCATAACTTTGGTATTCCTGGTTAGCTATTAACAGCAACAGCTCCCGGTGTAGCCCAGAGCTCTTTGCTGGCACGGGGGGGCTGCTCCTTTACAACACATTTTCGGTACATCTCATTTAAAGAGAGATATTATCTGAAACACTCATCTCTTGTTCACAAATGCATAATGTCCCTGAGACATCTACAGCAATTGGCTGTGTAAGAAAAGCAATTAGGAAAATGTGATTTGTGGTTTATGGTTTGATTGCTTTCTTTTAATGCAGGCTTTTAACTACGCTGCTAGATAGCTTTGTGTGATCATGCAGTTCTCAACATGCTCCACAGACTGTGGCTCTGGGACTTCAGGTGGCTTCCCCTGTTAAATTTAAAAGGGCATTCCCTTAACTTCATTCAGTACATTCCTCGGATGACTTTGAGTCACCGTGTCTGCTAGTGACCTCAGCTCTGTGCACAGCGCAACATTAACTTCTGCTCCCAGCATTTGTGAGATCTGGTGGCCTTTCTGGAGCAGCAGAGCCACATTAGAGCCTGGGTTTGAGGCAGGGATGGGCTGTGAGGGAGACCAATGCTTGGATCAGGCTGTCCCTGTAACTGACAGTGCCATTCAGCAAGAAGAGCCAGGCTTGAAGGCACAGCTGTGTTTTTCAGGCTGACATTTGGAAGAAAAGGAGGACAAATGCTTGTAACTGTGATGCTGTGTAAAGAGGCAGGTTGTGTCACACAGTTCCAGAAAAGAAATACCCTGACACAGACACAAACCAGAACTTCCCGAAAGGGCTCCTTGCACCCACATCAGTATGCCAGAAACAGGAGAGACTTCATGAAGGTAGAAGCTATTTCTGCTGTGCAAGTTCCTGTAGAGATAAAAGCTACTGAAAAGAAAAATACACAGAGGGAAGATACTATGTGATTGGGGGGAGGGGGCTGGATAATTTTGCTGCACTTGGAATCTTACTATCTTACTCTACTTGACTTCTATTTGACATTTTAGTACATGAAATTATTTCCACATGAAATAATTAATAGATTCATAGATTGTAAGCTCAGAAGAAATCCTGCAGTAGACTCTCCATCTATCACTACCTTGGCCAATACATTTCAGAGTAGCATATTAGGGAAATTAATGAAGGACAGCCATCCTATGGGAAGTACAGAAGAAGCAAGAGACAGCCTTGCCATAGTCCCCACTTATGAACAAACCCTTTTTGCAAGTTCTCTCCCTGCAGGCACCCTTCCTTGCTCAGAAAGCCTTGTCTGTTTTAAGCCAGAAAGCAGTCTTTACTCATTGCTGTAAATGAACTGGGAGCATTCATTTACGTGTCAGATATGCCTACATGCTGTCACTTGTCACCTCACTACGATGTTTCCTAATGTTAGTTTTTCCCCAAGTAAAAGCAGCTCAAAGAAAAACAGATTTCAAAGGCATGTTGCTCTCAAATGGGAAGCAAAACAGAGTTCATCCGTGATAGAGGGGTGAAATATCACTTCTGTGAAGTTCATATGATTCAAGTATTAAGCTTGAGATTAAAAAATGGATTCAAAGGTAAAGGCTTTCAGAAATAACTCCTTTAAAGGAATGCTGTTTTAAAGAAAGGATATAGTTCCTTACATCCCTTGTATTTAGAGGTATATAGAGATATGTATACTAGTTTCTATGAAGCCTAGCAAATGGATTTAACCCTGAAATAAGAGCTTGTTTCTATTTCAACAGGGAGACCAAACTGACAGAGGTTCAGTGCCTCTCCTTTCTTTGACAGAAATTATTCTGTAGTAAAGGGAGTTCACTTAAAGTAGTATGTATCAGAGCAGAACTTTGCTGGTTTTTCCTTTTAAAAAAATCTTCCTCTCATAGCATAACTATCGGAAGTCATGACTTAGATGGCTGATGTGGAGCGCTTACTTCAGGAGAACCTTTTCTGATTACCCAGGAGACAATGTGATCATTCTAATTTTTCCTTTCATTTTACTTTCTTTATACGCAATTCACATGAAAAGCAGAGACTGGCTAGTCACGTTTCACAGTCCAAGCAACAAAACTGGGAAAAATTACAGCAGATTTTAAAAATCTACCTCTACACTTTAAATTTTCCAGACCTCTTTAGTACATCAGCAAAGTTATCTCTTCCAGCTCTTATAAGTCATTATTAAGCCACACTTGCTTCTTTGTGGGGCATAAAATATGCTTTCTAGCAAAGAGAAAACAACAGTGAAATTGATGTTGGATGAAGAGCAGTTCTGCCATCCAGTTGTAAGCCGTCAGAGGAATATTGCCACTAAAGCGTAATGATGAAGATGTTCAATAAAGCTGCAGTGTACAAACATCAACAAAAACAAGCTTCTACTTAAAGAAATATGGCTTCTAAACTCTTGGAAGAAATTGAAGCAGCATCAGTCCCCTGGTGCTTTCTGCCTGCAGCTGAACAGGGGTCATTAAAATGCATGGCACGTTTAAGCCTGCCCAGGTAATTTTGGCAGCACCAGGTTGCGGAGTGATTATATGACTGAAGCCACTGTCACCCCTGGCAGAGGGAGAGGCAGCAGCTGGGAGCAGTGACCTCCTCGTTGAACCCCTCGGCAGCCTGCATCGGATGTGCTCTTGCAGAGCATTGTAATTGGAAGCTGTTTCTTTGCTACAGGTAGGCAAAAGTCCTGAGCTAAAGCCTTCTGGCTCTCACCGACAACTGGCAGCAAGCTTTGTTTTCCAATGAACCCATCAGTGAGTGCTCTGCAAGGCCCTTGAGATCTATTTGTCTTTTTTCTCCGACAGTTTTCTGAATGGAAAGTGCTCAGGCATCACTTATCCAGACTTCTGAGTTCCAGAGTTTGAGGTCTACAAAGGTGAAAATTGTTTAGAAGGTGCTTCTGGGTAATGTAAACTCAATTTAGAAGGTAGTTAGATCATCCCACTGCAACTTTCTCAGTAATATCTGCATTGGAAGACAGTACCCTGAGAATGGAAGGCATTTTCCAAGTGGCATAATTAATGGACAGAGGAGCAGAAGATGGGAAAGTACCAAAAGCAGAGCTACACTTTCCAGGGGAAACTGGGAACTCAGATGTTTATGACTACCCTTAATTTCTTTTCTTTCAGTTGTTCACATATATAAAACTAGTTATCTCCATCCGTAAGTTTTTTAAGTGCATATGGTAATAGTGTTTTTCCTTTAAGCTCCAGCTCCTAGAAGCATATGACTAAGTGAGAATCTTGCTCTTCATTATTTAAATGAAAAGTAAATGACAAACGAAGATATTCTAGTTTCCGTAGCTGCAAAATAAAAATCTAACCACTCTTCTCCCAAAAAGCTTAACAAATTAGAATTACCCCCCCTTTTTTTTTATTATTTGTATTTTGAATGTAGAAAAGAAAAAAAATGAAAAAAGAAAAAAAAGTGAGAGTTTTATGTGAATTTTGTCTGCGTTTTATACATATATATTAAAACTTGCATTTGGTAGCCTTGTACACAGAAATTTATTCAGTGTATTAAGGGAGAGTCATCTGCAAGGGTGGTAGAAAAGGGTCTATTAAGAATAACACAAGGTGATATATGGGCAGTTGGTGTTGAGAGGTGAGTAGGCAGGGAATACATGATTTCTGCTCTACTCTAAGCTAAATCCCCCACCTTTTTGACAGGGACCACCTCCTTCTCTCTCTCTCTCTCACAGCACATCTGAAAGTACATGAAACTCCTTTAGTGGTGTACAACACAAATTAATATATTAAATCACATACTCCCAAACATGAACAGTTGCATATTCCAATCATTTGATGAAGAATTATATCTTCAGTGGCTTTGTAAAATGTTAAATTGCTTCTCTGGGCCAAAAGAGTTGGAACCCTAAAGTAATTAAGTCATAGGGCTTTTCCATCCCTAATTACAAGGGTTACTCAAATTTTTACTTTGGTCTGTATCAAAAAGTCAGCAGTTTTCATTGTCAGCTTAGATCAGCTCAGGACTGCATATTATTTTTAGTCATAGAAGTAAAAAATGTTCTTTTCTACGTTACTGTTTATAGACATCACAAGCCTTTTATGCAAATGTCAAACTCAATATACAAAGAAATGTGCTATATATAAAATAAAAACTGAATTCTTATGACAGCAAATGCCACACCAGCAAACTTCAGGCTGCCCTGAGATAATAGACCTCATTGCTTATCTGCTGTTAGTTTTGACTCTCTGCTGTCCTCCCTTCACATTTAAACCATCACTGAATCTTGCAATCTCTTTCTTGCCACAGCTGATTTCCTTAGCTCTCTTTTACTGACATTTTCTTGCCCCATCCAAAGCAGCTTCATGTGTTCTGGTCACCTCCTTTCTCACCAAGAACCTTGTCTTCAGTACAACATAAGTGCAAAAACTTCTCTTCTGAGCTATAGTGATCCTCATGTCTGCACATTGTTGCATTCTCACCTACACTCTTCTTTCCATGTTGCTTGTTAGGTTTTTCACAACAGAAAAGGAAGGCTGTCACAGGGATGCCAGGGATGGCCTTGCTGGGAGGGCAATTATACATGTTGGAGTTTGCCCTCAAACATTTCTGCTTGTGCTTTCAACTTCTTTCCTTACTTTGTGTTTCTGCTGTTTGTTTTGTCCCACCAGTGCCTGTCGATAACACACATATTCCTTGTATGCTGGGAGCATTAGATGGGGCTTCTGAGCATAAGTATAAGTAAGCATAAGTAGAACAGAAAAAGAACTTAAGCCTTCAAAATGCACTGGCTTTTTCATGCTTCTTTCCTTTCTCTTCATTCTTTTTCTGCTTTTTCCTCTCACACCCATTTTTATGTTCAAATCCTCCGGTATCCTGTTCAAGAATTTACCTTAGACTTCTCTTCTTTGCTGCCTCAATGCCTGCAGCAATCATTGTTTCTCTGTTTGTGTGGCAAACAACTGCTGGTGATGGATTTGGAGCTGCTCTGTAATTATTTATGAAAACTGTGAACTGTCCTCATTATTCAGATGCTTTCCATGTGATTTTATTTGGCTTAACACAGGAGGAGACTTTGGAACAGCAGGCAGGAACAGAAAGGATCCCTGGCAAAGGCAGTCTTCATGAAATGGCTGGTTTTGCCCGTGTTTCTCAGGGGGAATGATGCCATGGGCTTCAGCACTCACAGGGACTCACAGGACACCCAGGGGAATCAAGTGAAGTGAGGGATGGGAAGAATGATGATCTTTTTCATTATCGCTCCGCAGAAAGGAGAACGGCAGGAGAAAGCTTAATGACATCATTAGCTGTCCTTCCTGCAGACAGCCTATGGACCAGTGCAACTGATATGAATCATATTTCCAATGAAAGCAGTTAGCAGATAGTCAAATGACAGCATCTAATTGCCTATGTGATCATAAGACTACCAAGGTTTTATACATCAATGATATTATAGTTTTTCTAGGAAAAGACTTAACAAAGAAGGGTTTTTCTTATGAAAAGGTTACAGTTTCTGAGTGTGAGAACAGTACAGTTCCATTAATTTTCCCCATGGCCTACGAGCAGATAGAGAGCATTATACAGCTACATAGAGGTGGGCAACCAGGCTTGGTTTGTGGGGTTTTTTTAGTGGTGGGGGAAAGCAAAGGAACGACAAAATAGTTTTTGTCACTTTTCTGTTTCTTCGCGATAGTTCTTATGGAGGAATACATCATCCAAAACGTAAGAGTACCAAATTCTCACAGGAAAACCTGAGACTCTATTGGAAAATAGGTAGAATGAGTTTACTTTGTGGCATTGTGGATATCTGGGAAATTTTAAAATGGAACGATTTTAAAATGGTCACTTGGTCACAGTAAAATAAAATTGAATGTCTTGTCCATCCAGATGGTGAGAAAGCCATTTTGAAAAATCATCTTGATCAAAATCCACCAGCACAGTGGGGCTCATCAGACCCTTCCAGAACAAGCAAAGATCCCATAGAAGACATCAACTCTCCAGAACAGTAAGTATATATCATTAGCTGCTGGTACAATATGAGGTACTCCTTGCTTTCTTGTGTATGCCTGTGTTTGGGTGCACATACTTGCTACTTGTTTAGACATATAGTCTATCCTGGACACCAGCTGCCTTGCTGAAAAAATGTTAATTTCAATTATTA
The DNA here is from genome assembly GCA_013399855.1 of Oxyruncus cristatus. Lineage (NCBI taxonomy): Eukaryota > Metazoa > Chordata > Aves > Passeriformes > Cotingidae > Oxyruncus > Oxyruncus cristatus. The sequence goes on along the minus strand of VXAY01001956.1, from coordinate 1,187,075 downwards.
CATTTCATCAAAGCCCATATTTCTCTTTCATGCATTTTTTATGGGAACACCTTCACTGTAACCCCCTTTCAACCAGCCCCAGCTACAGAGAGGGCCTGAAATGTCAGCTACAGAGAATGTGAATGGCACCTCCAAAAGCACCAGTAGGCAGCCATTTTGTACTGTGATGCCTCCCTCCCACCTGGTCACCATCCCAGTGAAATTTTAAGGATATTAAGGGCCTGAGATCCAAAGGTGCCCCAAAGGCAAACTAACATATGGCTTTTCTTTTGTTAGAAACATCCATAGCTAAAGTTTCTGTAGAGAGTTGCAGGATAAACTGTGCCTGACCACCAATATATGGAGGAGTGAAGAGGATTTACGTATGTGCACACATGTCTTACGTCTCTTGTCAAAAGTCCAAGTCCTTCCACACTCCTGCCAGAGGGGTTCGTGGTGTACATAGACATTTTGTTCTTCTCCAGTCTTAAGCTAGCTGAGAAATAAAAAAACAGTCTGAGGGCTTTTCAATGTTGCCATAGCAGCTGGACCTGAGTTTTGGCACAGGAAAGCCTGCACCAAGTAGTCTCCCTTAGAAACAATGCTGCAGCTATAAGGAGAGGGTGGCACAAAACACTGGCTAGATTTTTGAAGGGGAAAGAGTCTTGTGGTGTCAGCTTTTCTCTCTAGGAACCTATACAATAAAGTCATGTCCTACCCTCTAATAGCTGAGCAGGACCTGCCATGGGCCAGAGCTCAGGGAAGTGCCCTGCTCATTTGTCCCTGGATCAGCTGTTTCCTCACAGCAGTCTGGTGACACGAGCATTGCTTCATCAGGATCTGAGCTAATAGTTGTCAGACCCCTGGGCAACTTAAAAGCTTATTTAAAAACATAATAAATTAAACAGATTACTAGAATGAGTCACATGTTACATCTGTGACAGCAACCCTAATTTCAGATAGTAGCTACTGTCTTGTACTACCTGGTGCAGGAAAACACGTGGATTTCTAACTCTGTCCTTACACTTAAAAAAAATCCCAACCCAAACCTGCAAAGAAGCTAATACACACACACCCCCCCCAAGGAAAGCCCACAGTATATGAAATATCTTGTAATTTCACAGAGGCAGGTCTCTGGCTGAGCGAGCTCTTGTGACTTCATGGGGTCATCAGAATGCTTTAATGCACAGCTATTAGAGGCCTGTGTTTTTTTCAGCACCATTTGTCAGAAATAATGTTTTGTGAATGCAGACTCATTCCCATGTGGCCCCCTTACATTAAGAAAGATGCTAAGAAAAACACAGACACTCAGATAATCCAATTGTCTCGATACAGATTTAATACAGACACAAAAAAAAAAAAAAAAGGTGATGACAGAACTTCCTCTAGGCTAGTGATAACTGATGACAAGACTGAGATTTCCTAAAGGTCCTGAAGAGCGGGTCAGTACAAATCTGAACAGTCACTGACATTTATGGAAAGCAATTAATAAAGTCCTGCTAAATTGAAACTGTGTCATTCAGCATTTGCACAGCTGTGAATGTGCCAGGTCCAAGGATCAGTGTCTCCCCTGAGAATGAGCTGGCAGTTTGAGTACCAGAGCCACATTGCCCAGGCACAGTGGACCTGACAGAGAGAAGTATAGCTATATTCCAGACTTCCTTCTTTTTGAGAAGAGTTTGCCCCTCTCCAAACTGTGCTCTTTAAAGTATCCTTCTGCACCTGTGGGCTTGTTTATCAACTTGTCTGGCGGCACTTCTGGCCTTCAGTGGTTACTAAAGACATAATTTTTGTCAAAAAAAAAAAGAAGAAAGAAAGGAGCAAAAAGCAAGCTGTCGTTTCTGTCTCCTCTTTCTCGTTTCACTTCATACATAGCGCACCTGATAGGTATTCGCACAGTCTGAGGAACCTATTTTTTTTTCAAGAACACAAATCTCAAGGACTAGTCTGAAAAAGATTTCTTCTTTGTTACAAGCCAGTGAAAGGAGGGCATTAAGACAACAATTTGCCTGCAGAACTGTTAACTTTTTGATGGCTGTGGGAAAAAGAATCATCCCAGCTTGCCGTGCTTGCCAGCACTCATTCCTTCTGACTCTTATAGAGTACAGAAAAGAGTTGATTTGGGATTTTTTCATTCTTTCTTGCCACTAGTGCTATATTTCACTCTTTGCAAGTATGATTCTTTTTTCTACCGTTGTGTCCAAAGTGAAGGCACAGCACTATACGTGCACTTCAGGCTCAGTAGTGCAGGAAGTTGTTTCACATTTGTTGATGATGTGATGTTTACATCATCTCAATCAGAATGTGAGAAACATTTGGTTTGAGCTTGGCTTAGATTTAGAACCCTGCACCTAGGGAAAATGTGGTCTATATGACTGTAAAGCAGCCCTAGAGCTGGAATATAGATGATTCTCAGTTCCTGTTGCATCTTACTTCCTTTCCTGCTGGCCAGAATGCCATAGATTATCCATACTACCATGTAACATTTGCCATACCTAGTCAGACCATCAGATAAGAAGAGCAAAAAGTGGATGCTGACTGCTTTCTCTCTTGTTTGCACTGGCTACACTGTGTAAATTAACACTTCCTATAGTAGACAAAGCAGTGCCAGTGCACAGGCTCAAGCCCTGTGTTTGATTTTCTATTGTGCTTTTTAGCATACTGCCTAGCACAACTGTATCAACTTGTACTCTCCTGGGTAATGCTCGGCAACAATCTGGTGTTCAGAAACCCTGTTTGAGGGATGCTTAGCTGCGTGGATAGATGCTGCACCATGCCAGTTCATCTCAGGTCCAGAGAGCAGCCTGAATCAGTTTAAAACAGATATAACAGTTCATTTCACAGTAGACTGAGTTGTCTCTCATACACACAAAGTCAGCTCTTTCCTGCTGGGCCGTCCTGCTTGCTTAATCTAAAGATCGCGTCAGTCAGCTTATCTGTGGGATGGCCACATGAATACATTCAGTGGTTTATCTTCTGAGACCCGCAAAGACATCCTTCTGTGCACCTTCATTCCTGTCTATTGTCTTGTCTCATCAGTGACCTACATCCACTGAATTAGTTTTTGGCACTGTTAAAAATTTATACCGTTCTCATTTTAACAGCAATAATATGAGATCTTCCAGATCTCTAAGTAAAGGTGATGATAGATTTTTGCAGGAACCCTCTAAAACCTGCCATTTTAATAGACTATTTCTATATGCAGGGGTTTTTTGTAACCCTCAAAGAATAACTTTAAAGCATAACTGGAGCCAGTTATGTTAATTTTAGTAACCAAAAATTCTCATTCTAAGAATTTGGTTGTGACTGCATTATTGCATTACAGCCATATGCCTCAGCATGAACATGCCTCTGTTATACAGTTTCTTCACTGACAGTGCTTCATATTAGTCTATCTATGATCTTACTCAAATCTGTCATTAAAATATGGTAGATTTAGAATGATTAATTTACTTGCTAGTTCAACATCTTGCTTTATTGTAGCCTTTAAAACTTCTCCAGCTTCCCTGCAGCTGCTAATAATCAACATTTATGGGCTGCAGAATTAACTGAAATAATCCCTGAGTGTTTAGACACAGTTTACACACTCATGCAGAACTTTGGATGCTTGACTGTTATAGCACTTGTTTCTGTCTCCCCCCTCCACGTACCAAGAGATCTCAGTAGTAGTTTTCTATAACAAAATCAAAATATTTTTTCAAATGCCTCTGCCTCCTTTGTGGTATTCCCATGTGCATTGCATTGTGTTCTCATTTGCATTGACATTGGAAGTCAAGATTTTACCTGATTTATTTTCCTAATAAATGGTATTTCTGTACAAAGCTGAGGATACATGCCCTGTTCTAAAGCATTATTCTGTTGAGTGGCTGCTCTGTGTGTGTCACCACCTTTCCTTTCCATCTCCTTCAGTGGTTACCTATGATTCTAGACCCACTAATACTAACCATTCCCTCTCCAAAGTACTTGACTTGAATATGATTTCATATGCATAGAATTCTGAAGGGACCTTGAAAGGTCAACCAGTCCAATCTCCCTGCAATGAGCAGGGACAACTTCAACTACATCAGGTTGCACAAATCCCCATCCAGCCTGGCCTTGAATGTTACCAGGGACAGGGCATCTACCACCTCTTTGGGCCACCTGTGCCAGTGTTTCACCACCCTCATCATAAAAAATGTCTTCCTTATATCTAGTCTAAATCTACCCCCTTTTAGTTTAAAATCATCCAGTGTCCTATCACACCACACCCTTGTAAAAAGTCCCTCTCCATCTCTCTTGTAAGCCCCCTTTAGGTACTGGAAGGTGCTGGAAGGTCTCCCTGGAGCCTTCTCTTCTCCAGGTTGATCAACCCCAGCTATCTCAGACACTTTTCATAGGAGACATCCTCCAGCCCTCTGATCATGTCTGTGGCCTTCCTCTGGACTCGTTCCAGCAGGTCCACATTCTTCTTGTGTTGGAGGCCCCAGATCTGGATGCAGTACTTCAGCTGATGTCTCACGAGGGCAGCATTAGCTGCTTTGACCTGCTGGCCATTCTTCTTTTGATGCAGCCCAGGATACAGCTCGCTTTCTGGTCTGCAAGTGCACATTGCTGGCTCATGTCTAGTTTTTCATTCACCATCACCCCCAACTTCTTGGCAGGGCTGCTCTCGATCCCTTCATCCCCTAGCCTTTACTGATACTGAGGGTTCCCCCAAAAGCACTGGCAACATTGATGGCATTGGTGGCAGAGGAGGGAGAAGAGAAAAATCACTGATATTGCAAAAAAAAGACCCTAAAGAGAGTGAGGCAAGGGACGAACCCTACAAAGAGTGAAGTAGGTCACAAGATTTACTTTCGCTTAAAGAGAAAATAACAGGTTTGTTTGTATTTTTTACTTGATTTGTTTTGTGTTCCCCTCTAAGGGTTTTGTCTAAACTCTTAATTGTGTGTGAGTGTCCAGGCTACAGTTCTCTGCCCCAGTTCCAGGAAAAAAGTTTTCAAGTGAAAGCAAACTTTTAAGTACAGTTAAAGGAAAATTTGCCACCCACTGCAGCCACCATTGGCATAGCTAAATAAAAATGCTTTGTCCATGGTATGGCTAACACTGAAATGGATGAAAAAAACAATCCTATTCACTTGATTATGCAACTGGATTCTTTTGGAATAGCTTCAAAAAGCTCTTTAATGAGAACTCTATAACAGTTGAACAAAGTAACCATTTCCACTGGTGGGAAAATAAGCACAGGCAACTCTGCGTTTGACCCTGCAACAAGAGATGGAAGGACAATCCGCAGCATCAGGCTCATAAGGATTCAGCACATGGAAGCAGCGAGCAACGCCACCTCTGCATTCCTTGGGAACAAGGCATGATTTCATTGATAGCACAGGAAAGAGTTGAGCACAGTAGCAAAATAACAATGAACAGATTTTGTTTAGTCCCAGGAATGCATTGCCAGCACTAGAATGATCACCACTGTGGATTAACATTGCATGAAACTTTGATAGGGAGTTTGAGGGGGAAAAACAATGAGAAGGAGCTTCCTGGATAGACAGACAACAGCTATTTCTAGTGCATCTCTGTATAAGCAAGCCATAGTTTGCAGTGAAGAAGCTAAAGAGAAGAGTATTACATTTCTTTCTGTGCTTGGTCCCTGAGCAGTGCAGTGGATGCCTTGGTATCTGTCTCACCTTCCTAACACAAAGCAAAAAAGAAATTAAATGTTGTTGGAATCAGAAAGGCTGTCCAAAGACTAGCTGTCAAACATACCCCTCTTATAAAGGCCTGTCTATACACAGTCACTATATCAGATAACAGGGAAACATAAATTTACTGATAAAATGCTTTCTCTGGGCATTTTTCTTCTGGAATCAGAAGGCCAGTCTTCAGTTCAGCTCAGTCACTGTGACAACTGCCTTCTCTTTAGACAGTGCCTCTGTGTTTCAAGGGTGAATGTCTCCAACTGCTAAGCTATCTTGTTGATAACCTCTTGATGACTGAAAATATCTCTTACACTAGCAAACCTCAACTGGATTTTGATTTCGTGAAAGGTGCTAGTGTATTCGCAGCACAGGGGTAGAAGAGCCCCTCATGGCACCATCTTCTCCAGGGAGAGGGGTTAGATGGGATACCTGTGAGCACAGTTTAGTATCCATTTAAAAAAATCCTGATACAAGTTATCGTAATGTCAACCTCCTTGGAAAAATGGATAGAGAATGTTGGGTTCCTAAACACTAAATTTTGGTATAGGTGGTAAGTTAGACTGCTTTTATAGTGCCAGCTCCTCAGGCCTATAGCACTGACTGCTGGAATTCAAAAGCATCCATCACCTCAAAAGCACAGACACAAGCTTTAAAGAGGAACTACTTGGAAAAAGCCATCAGTCCCAATTCCCTCCCACCATGTACCTGTGTTTGCCTTAGCTGGAATTGCAAAAATGCCATCCTTAATCCTTGCGCTAAGTGGTGCATGGATTAAAACTCTGTGACCTCATGCATGTCTACACAGTTAGCCAGGGCTCTGCGTGCAGTAGATAGCTTTACAAGGGGCTGGGGGTCACCAAGCCATTCACCCCTATCGCAAACTTAAGGTTTTCCCTTTTCCTGGCGTCAGCACTCTAGCAATTAACCTGAATGTGCCTGGGAATTTTAGAAGGTTATGGGATGGATGCTGAGAAAGCACCCTTAGATTCCTCTGTCATGTCTAACCTGTCAGAAAAATCCCCCAAGGGGAAATAACATCATGGTGGCATAGCTCAACAGCAGCAAGTGCAATGCGCTTGGCATTAACCCTCCCAATCACAGCAGCAGGCACAGGAAACATCCTCGCAGCAACCTGTGAACATATCAACCATGTAGTGTATTACATTTTCCCCTTGGCTAACCCCCCTCTCTCTCTGTCTCTCCGTCAGCATACAGCGTCGGCTGTCCTTGCAGCTGCCCATCCTTCACCATGCCTACTTGCCGTCCATAGGAGGAGTGGATGCGAGCTGTGCCAGTCCGTGCGTAAGCCCCAGTGCCAGCCCTCGGCACAGACACGTGCCGCCCTCCTTCCGAGTGATGGTTTCGGGGCTGTAGGAAAGGGAGATCAGTGCTTCCTGAACTGCTTTTAAGTACTCAATGACTGGACTAAACATCTGACCTGGAACTCTGCTACAAACATGTAACATTGGCTCTTACCACAGAGGAACTGCCGCTGAGGCCCTCGTCACAGGAGTGCCCGTGTAACTCATGTGGGAAGGCAAAGGAGAAGGACACAAGGAGTTTGATCTGTAGCCTTATTCATGGAGTTTTTATTTCTTTACATAGAAGTCACTGAAAAAAAAATGTTTCTTCCAGAATTTCTACTAGCAACAAGGAGGCTGGGAAATACGGATCTTGCAAAAAAGACACTAGGAAAAAAAAAACAACCAAACACTCAAATGTCACTGAGCTTTGTGTGGCTGCTGAGAACATGCAATTCTATACTGTATCCATGTAAGGAAAATGTAGTGGTTGAGCTATACCCTGTTGAAATAGAAACACTCATTTTTACAAGAGTTGTGTAAAATCACTGGAAACATTCTGCACTGGTTAGTCTTACTTGTTTTCATTTCAGGTGATGATGTTCAGTAGGAAGGAATTGTGAGAAATGATTCCTCAGGTGTCATTGAGACTCCACAGTGCTGTGAGTAGGGTCACCTCTAACTTGCAGCTGTGTGTGAAACCCAAGCAGAGCCTGAAGCTCCAGCTCTGAGTTGCCACCAGCTGGAGAGCTGTTGGCTGCAAGAGGAGCGCTTTGCCCTTCTCCAGGGGCAATGGTAGTAACTGCTGACCATCTGCAGCTTCATTTTTAGCAAAGTTTTTGCACCTATTTCAGAATAAACACCACCAAGCGTAACATACTAAACTGTCTGGAAGAGTCCTAGGGCTGATAACTCAGGAAACTGAGGACAGATGGGTAGTAAAGTCTTAATGTCACAGGATGAATTGTTTTTCCTAGTTTGTTTGAATTGTGTCACACATAATTACAATAAAATTAATTTAGTTGACTTGGGGAGGGGGAGGGGCTAGGGCACAGCACTTTGCTGCTGCAGGCAAAGCCTGCAGAGCACACAGATGTGAATATACACTATGTTTGCTTCGTACCTGTGTGTGACAGTTGTAGCAGATAATAGAGAGGACAAATCCAATTTACCAGTAGAATATTTTATCTGAAGTCTAAAAGGACTGTGAAAAAAACAAAACAAAGGGTTTTATACTTTAGCTCCATTCCCTGAACCGAAGCAATTAGGAGGAACGATAGCAGTGTACCGTCTGGACCAACTCTGGAGCCAAATCCTCAGGCACAGGTGGGACACACATGCAGCTTCTTTTCCCAAGGGACTGGAAATGTGTCCTCTGACTTCCAGGCCTGTTTGCTGAAAGTAGGGGGGAAAAAACACATGAAGCACCCACTGGGCTCTCAGTTTTCTTTGACCAACACGTGTGCACCTCAGACCAAACCTTTGAAATGACATAGCTACAAAGGTTTACAAATCAGCGATGACTGAAGCACAGTTGAAGGGGTTCATTAGCTGAGGGACTTAATTGCAGCTTTGACAAGCTAGCGTAAATCTCCATTAAAAATAAAACACACCTCATAGTGGCCAAAACCAACATGAATATGTATCGGAATCTTACAATCAGGAGCATCACAAAATATTTCACTTGGCACATACAGTAAGAGAGGGTATGGAAATATCTGTAGCTTTTAGAACAAAAAAAACCTGTAAGTATAAACACAGATAAAATAGAACTCATTACTCTGTTTAAGCACTAAACACTGACGTTGTCACTCAATGTGTGTTGACAGTATTCTCTTGCTTTATTAATATCATCAGGGCCTGGTTTATTTTAAAAGGAATGTTAATTTTTAAAAAGAGAAAATTACAATATTGTATATAATGTATACACAAAGATCTCTGTAGAAATATTATTCCAACTTAGCAGGAAAAAAAAATCAGAAGTATCGGACCATTGGAGGTGAGTGTGTGTGTGTGTGTGTGTGTGTCTGTAACTTCGTGAATACTGACTGTGTGACGTTTATTAGGTTTAAACCATGCAGTACATTCTTTGTCTCAATGATACTGTAGTTTCTCCCATAACATTTTTTTTTTACTTTACTGCAGATAACAAGACCAACCAAGTGAATATAGCTATTTAATGTTTCTGTTCTTTTATACTGCAGCAAAAATGTACTGTAAATTTATGAAGAGGCTGTGCCCCAATGGCATTTTCCAATGATGTTAGTGCACAATGCTTTAAACTAGACTGGAACTGCCAGAATAAAATGTAAATGAAGAATTTCTTGTATAACCTTATACTGCATGAGATCAATTTTTAATAAATTGTTGCAAATCTGTTTTTATGAATAAAATATGTAAAACCTAGCCTTTTGGACTCAATGCTCTCCTCCCCATAGCAAAACCATTTTTAATGAGAATATGTGTGTATATAAACATAAGTATATATAAAAGTCTCCTTGGAGAAAGATGAATCCTATTACAACACCACATTTTAATAAAAACATAATATGTAATAAAAATACACATCCTAGTAGTGGAAGGGTTTGTATTTTGACAAAATACGTAGATGAGCCTCTGCCCTAAAATATGGTTACTGCAGCACTCATGAGTGAAGTCTAAGGCCTTTTTTAAATGGGAAAATAATATAACATACACTGAACATTTATATTCAAACCACATTTAATCCACTCGCTATTCTGTCTTGCACTACAGTGAGTGTGAATTCAGAAGAGAACGATTTTACTATTTCACATAAATTATTGAAATTGAGCCAACCTTCTAGCTCAATAGTAAAATCTCTTCTTCACCAAATGAGAAGTTTCTGAGAATAAACACTGGTCCAATTGCTTCATGAAGGAAAACACTAAATTTCTCCATCTAGTTTCATTCATGTAGTGGGGTTTGTGTCCTAAAGCAGGTTCTTCTATATGGCAAAAGAGGAGAAGGGAGAAAACGTAGGGCAACGAGACAGCTAGAAGAAAGAGCATTTTGAGATTTTTGCTTTTCAACAGGGCAGCATCCTCAGGCCAGCACAAAATGTCATAAAGGTGAAGGAATTAGACCCACCACAAATGTGTTTTCAGTAGATTTCTGATGCAGCTTAGGAGTTCCACCAAACATATGCAAAAGAGAAAATACCAGAGAGGAGTTAACAGTGTGGATCGTGGCTCTCAATGCAGAATACCAGATGGCAGGAGAAACTCAAACAGATACATCAAAGCTCATTCAAGAAAGGAAAAAAAGTCCAGAACAACTTCAATGTGAAACCTATATTCAACCAGAGGCTGTGGGAGGATATGAACATCTTAGACTTGCTCATGAATAATAGGAAACCAGAACAAAACAAAACATTACTTTAAGAGGTCATAAAAAAAAATAAGAGGGAGATGTCAGAGGAGCAAGTTTGCTTGAACCATTGAGTTTACAGAGCCACAACAAATACACTTCCTATACAATCATAAAATTGCTATTGAATTCATGAAAGATTGCTAATCTTGCAGCACTACTTTCAAATAATTAAAATAAAGGATGGTAAAGAAAGATCAGCTCCTCTTTCTTTTGAAAGATATAACATACTTTCCTAAAGATTGGTAGTCAAATCTTTTCTGATCTTCTCAGAACTTGTTTGTTCATTACAAACCTCAGTACAGTAAGCCTGTTCTCCCCAAGACAGGATTAGTGTTTCTATAGCTTTTTGCTCAGGCTTGCTTAGCTACTGGAAGCCAGCCCAGCAAGACCTGCCCCAGCATTTCTACAGCACACTGTGGATATTGTCAGGGCTTTATTTTGTTCTCATACCACAGTCCAAAGGATGGGCTGCTTTGCCTGTTCAGTGAGCTGACTCTCCTTGTCACTGGCATCATAGGGGTTTTCTGCTCCATATCTGAGAAGACTGACAGGTTTATTACCATGGCTTAAGCTTCATGATTTTTGTCTGAGTTCGGTTCTCAGTTAGTGACTGATACTTTTTTATCTCTTGACATAGTGAATAGTACTTAGGGCCATTACTTCAATATGCAGGAATATTATGCAGGAGTGCACTTTTAGGAGCACTCTGGCTCTTGAGCCGACCAGGATTCTGAGTGCACTACTATGTTTATCACTACTCACTAAATGACATTGCAGAGGATCAATAGAAAGTCTAGGGATGCATTGGAAGAGTTGGGGAGGAGACAGCCCGAGCACGTGTTAGGCTACTGGCAAGGGCAACCCTGGGTGGCAGTACCATCACATCAGTGTTGCCACAGACCTCTCTTACCTGAAGACATTTTGAGCCACTGTCTTTGCAAATTGCAGCTGGTTTAAACTCCCTCCCTTCGTGATAAGGTGCTGAAGTAGGCCAAATGAAAGAAAACAGGGACGGACAGGCAGGAGGGAGAGGCATCTCCAGCCACTGAGATGTCCTTCAGTGCCCCAAGAAAGTGGCTGCTACTGATGCCCATCAAAGCCGAGCATAGCACAGGGATTTAAACAAATTACTGAACTTAAGAGGCTAAATTCAGTAGAGGTCAAATAGACATGAGGACAGAAGCTATAGGTACCAGCAGCAAGCAGCCTCTGGGCTGGCTCACTAGCAGAAAGGAGCATAGCAAAAGGGAGCTCAGATAACTTTGAGCTTCAGGAGAAAGGACAGACATCTTCATGAATCAGCAAACACGGGCTTTGGCTAGAACTGACCCTGTACCCACATGCAATGGGAGCAACTTAAGCTGAGAAAAGTACCACTTGCATTTACAACCCACATCTGCAATCACCTCAGTGACCACATGGCCCACCTACATACCACGCCCCTCAGCAGTGTGGATGCCTGCTTGAGCAGAGGAGCTGCCACTGGCAGCAAACCATTCCACAGAAGTGAAATTGTCCATTCCTGCAAGTAAGATTGACTGCAAAATGGCAGGGAGTGGGGGGTGGAGCGGGGAGTGTGTGTTCATTGCAGAGAGCACTGGCAGGACATACAGAAAGTACTAGTAGCCCAATATTATTGGCCTGGAAAACACCATGAGGGTCAAAGCAGAGACATCCATGCTATCTCCTGCTTTGGGAATTTGTCAAGCATCTAAAAGGAAAAGCTATTCTAAGATCATACACACACAAGCCATCCCTAGATCAGAATTAATTCTCCTTGGCCTTGGCCTACTCTGCCACACAGTGCAAAACCCTGAGCCTTTGAGGCTGAACATCCCCTGTTTGTAAGGGAAAAGGAGCATGAAGCAGAAATTTAAAACTGGGAAAAAAGCAGACAGGAAAACATGCACATGACTTTGTATTCATAGAGTGTTCTGCTGTACTGTTACCCAAGTGGTTCCTGTTCTGCCTGTCTAAGGATATTCCAGTATTTCCAAACACCAGGAACCCATCCCAGCAGACAGAGGGATGCACCTGTTCTACAGGAGGGAGGAACCTCACATCCTTACTAAACAAGCTAGCTGACATAATAACTAGTCCACATTATTAAACAGGCTATCAAGTGGTGATACAAACCAGCACAAGCTTTATAAGAGCAAAGTGTTCTCCAGAATACAAGCATCGGTCTTGCTACTCCAGAGAACAAAACTGTTCCTCCACTCTGAGAAATATTCACTTTTTCCCCTACTAGAGCTGTGTCTAAAGCAGAGAGCCAAAGACAAAGCAGAAGAGGTGAAAGTTATCTCTTGAGCACTTCAGGAAATAAAGACAAGGGGGGACAGCAGTGCTAGGGTCGTTTGCCTGATTGTGCTCTTATGGGCACCTGCAGGTGCCAATAAAGACCTGCTGAGAAGATCAAATTGCTGAGCATAGGTCAGCTTCTCCTCAAGAAAGGAGATTTCCAAAGACGTTGACTCTCCTCATGACGAGTGATGGGTGGAAGGACACTAACAGTAACAGGGAAGCAAAGACAGTAGGTTCACACTGGGTCTGGAGGGGGAGGATGATGAGGTAAAGGTTAAAACTTTAAGCTAAGAATTCCATAAACCCCAGAACTCATCCTGACTCAACGCTGGAAAGAAATCCTCTTCAGTTCACTTGGCTCATACTGGTGTCACTGGAAGACACTGTTTGAGAAAAGTAACAGAGTTACTGGAAGAATAGGGGAAAAATATCGAAGCAACCAACACAGACATACAAGAAGATGGCTTGAAAGTCATAAAGATGCAAATGAACAAGCGACTCAGCTGCAATCACTTCTGAGGATGATACATCAATGTCAGCATCAAATACGAGCATCCCTAGCAAAAGATAGTAGTCACTGTCATCCCACAAAGCTAGCTGTACAAATAAAGCTGCTAAAATTGTCAGAAACTCAGCCAAGACCATCACTAACTGCCTCAGTGTTGCTAGTAACTAAAATGGGAGCAACTTTCCTCCAAATTTTGACCTCAGCTTCTAGTAGGCCTGAAGTTTGAAATTCAGTCCAGTACCTCAATATCCTAGGCTGTTTCCAAGCTTTTGTTATTACTGGAGGGCTGAAGGAGTGTGAAGCTTGCAAATTATCAATCCTTATGAAAATTTTACAGAAACTGGTTCTTACGAAGAAGCATTTTTTAACCAGACTGCTTTTGTCAGGACATGGGGAGAGGGCATATTTATTCATTCTCCCTGTGTATACATATGCTATTGTTTTCAGAGGCCTTTCAGAGTTTTCCTTTGAGTTTATGGACTCTCCAAGCTGAAAGTACAGCTGAAAATCTGCATACTGCTGTGTGATCAGAAATATTTCTCTAATAAGCATCCCCATTCTTTGAGGAACTTTCAGTTTCCCACTCCTCCCCCAGCTAATATTCTATATTTACTGCTTTGTTTTAGTTTTAAAACGCACAAACTTATTTACCTAACAATTAACTGACATTTGAACTTAAATAAGCAATTTAGCATGAGAGTGAAGCTCAGCAAAGTGGAAAAAACGTGTGAGTTCTTCCAGCATAATGCATGCAAACAAATAAGAACGGTACTTGCTACAGCTCAAAACTTTCAGATGTATCTCACTGAGACAAATGAAAATAATTTCAAAACAAAATCAAGTAAACACATCCCACGTTTAATGGACCATCGAGTTAGATGACAGCTTTCAGTTATCTTTGAGCAACTGATTTGGGATGCCCAGCCTGGGATCAAACCTACCTGCTCCACCCGCTGGGGCCCATTTGCTCACTGCTAATTAAAGCTGCCTTCATCTCTGCAAAAGCAGGCTTGTAACTCTTTGAAGGTGAAAGAATTAACTGTAAAATTCAGACTAGCACATGTGAATTCTCCACAGATTTTTTCTTGCCCTGTGTTAACCTGCCACTCCTCCCATCATATTTTGCTCTATACAATACTGTCATTTGATATAAAACTGCTCCTATTACGGACAACAAAAATTGTAATGAGGATGGAAAGACATATAAAGACATTTCTTTAATTGGTCTGTAGCACAGCATTTCAGTATCAGGAGTAGCAAACTGATAAACCAAAAGGCATCTGAAACCACCTGAAAGGAGGTTGTAGCAAGGTGAGGGTCAGCCTCATCTCCCAGGGAACTAACGACAGGACAAGAGGACAAAGACTGAAGCTGCCCCAGGCGAGGTTCAGGTTGGACATCAGGAAGAATTCCTTTGCTGAAAGGGGTGTTAACTGTTGGAACAGACTGCCCAGGGTGGAGGTGTTTAGGAAAAGACTGAATGTGGCACTTAGTGCAATGGTCTAGTTGACGTGGTGGTGTTCAGTCAAAGGCTGGACTCGATGATCTCAGAGGTCTTTTCCAAACTAATTGGTTCCGTGATTTTGTGATCTGCCCCCACTGAGCAGTAGGTTATTTGTTTTGCCACAGAACAGAAGCAGTTGCGTCTCCTGTCCATCCATTCCTCTCCAGAAGCTTGTTTTGCATTTTTATTCTAACCTGATCCCAAGGCAGGAAGACCAACTACTTCTCTCTTCTTCCAGAGAAGCATTCTCCTGACTGAGTCTTTTTAAAACTACCAAGAAGGTGAAGCTTCTCCTTCCTTCTCCTGGACCTGCCAGACTGCTCCAGCACCCTGTGCTCTTGCAGGCAGGCAGAGTGGCTGGGACATTCAGCAGCCAGACAGACCCTCTCCAAACCACATTTCTCTGCAATGCAACATGCAGAAAGGCTGCACAGTTGCACACTTAATCTTTGTTTTCTTTTTTTTCCTTTTTGTCTGCTTCACCAGCTCAACTCCACATGCCATTTCCATTGTTCTTTGTATAGTTGTTACCGATGCTAGAACATTTGATATGTTCAAATACTTCTGAAAAGTCTGTCAGTCCTTACTTGAGAAATCATTAGGTGCAAACATGCACTTCAGGAGACCCAAATGATAAAAATAGTTTCAAGAATTAAAACCCACCTATTTTAATATAGCCGTCTTTTAAATAAGCTCTATTTTTTTCCTAGTGTACGTCAGCAATCATCAACCACTTTGTCTTCTACAAAGAAAAAAAGTGCATGCCCAGCCCTGTTTCAGACCTTGCAGGCATGCTTGCATTTCTTTTCATACCCCTTATTTTTTGCCTTTTATTTTTTTATGTTGCTGATTTATTGTTTGTTTGTTTTCAAGCAAGACAGAAACAAAATTAACTTTCCCATATGGAGAACACCAACCACAGAGCACTCGTGTCTGTGCAGTACAAATGCTCAAGAATAAGCTGCTCTTCCTCATCCAGCATGCAGAGTGCGTATCCCAGACTGTGCGGGTAGAAGCTTAGAGCTTCAGTCAGATGAAAGATAATAAAACGAGCTTGGGCCTCATTAACTTACCCTGTTGATGTGAATATTAACATAGATTAAAATCCAAGCTCCGAAAAGAAAACGCAGTCCCAGCTCTCATCACAGGCAAACTGCAAGCAATAATAACTTCCCTGAATTAATTTAGTTCATCATGATCTAAAGCTACAGTAAGGGACTCTGCATAAAGGCCTTCTCCACATGGCTTTGAAAGTTTTGTAGCCAAGTGTAATTTCAAGAATTAAATCTCTGGTTATGCACTTTGTTTATGGCTTTGATGAACATGTTGCTGCTTTGGCTGAATATAGAGAAAGAGTCTAGGAAGGCATTTTTCTTTCTTTACGGAGCTAGTTCAGCTTGGTGTGTGTAAAAAACACTTATGAACATACCAGAATTTAGACAACTTGCTCAAATTAATTTAATGGGGTGTATTCAAAATGATGAAAAGATGTTTCCCATTTATTTGTCTCCCTTTTGGAATAATGCTTTCCTTTTACTGATGTTCAGTTCTTTTACTCTGTTCTAAATAGATGTTATATTACCTTCATCACAAGTACATTATTTGTACTACATTACTTATGCAAATAAGGACTCTTCCTCTTTTTTATCCCCTTTGCTTTTCCTACAGGGGAACTGTGTTTACAGTGTACTGTTTGTACTTATGAAAGAAAGACTAAAGTGAAGAAAAGAAAGGAACTGCCTTTTTTTTACTTACATTACAAACTTATTTATCATGGAAGTTCAAAAATGTTTTAACACCTTAACAAAGGGAAAGACATTCATGGAGATCATTAGTTCCTCCAAAAGTTCAGCCCAGTCTTGAATTGTCCCTTTGTACTCCCTGGGATGGAAGCTCAGTACATGAAGCAGTCATCAGCCATCCTCATCCCAAAGCTTTAGGTCATCTTTTACCTTTGTTAATCCCAGTCATCAGCTTATTATTTTAAAAGTACTTTCCTCAGAATTCACTGCCATTTATTTGACTCCCATTATGAGATTCATCTATTATACCACACGAGACTTCTCTGTTCCTTCCTGACATAGCTGACATAGAAAGACATTGAAGTTGAGTTTACCCTCAGACTCCCCATGCTGAACAGACAGATTCCCTTGGCCAAGGGGATTTTGTTTGTCATGGAACTTACCCCACTCTTTTGAATACATCTGGATATTTCTCCATTTACATGCAATGTTGTAAGCTGTACCATGTAAGCTATACCATGTAAACTGTGGTGGTCTAAGATAGGTGTCTGTTCCTGCATCTGTGGCAGAGACGTTTCCTATCAGTAGTTTGTACGCCCCTGTAAGATAGCATTAACACAGAAGAAGGGTGGAGTAGCACATCATATGGTTTTCAGGGATGTATTTACTTAATCAGCAGAGATTTATTTTGATTTTTGTGGTACATCAAGCAACACACTGCTTTATGCACTATAGTTTTCTTTATATTTGATACACAGATCACTGACTTAGAATACAATGGATGCCCCTACTGAACACAGTCCTATCTCATACTGTCTTTCTGGCGCTGTTCCCAATGCAATTGCTGTGGGCAGAGCTGCACTTCCCCAGAGACAGACCTTTCTGCATAAAAACATCCCACAATCTGCTAAATTGCTTTTGCACCTTTCAGGCAGCCATTTGGCTACCCATAAATTACATGATTCCTCTTGCCCTATCATCCTCCTCGTTTTTCTTCAGTCCTCTTGGTAAGAATTTCTGGCTTCAAACCCTAAGAAGTCCCTTCTACTTTTCTATGACTATTCAATTTCATCTCTTTGGGTTTCTTTGATGGCCAAATCTGCTCCTCACAATTGCCAAGTGCATCAGGCCACCTAAGAGACTACTGACTAAGCCCTTCTTTTGCAGGTGAAATGGTGTGAATACCAAGAAAAAACACTCTGTCAAAGATGTAAACCAGTAGATCAGTGTTGTTATTGCTAGTGAAGGACCACATTATCTGCATTTACTGAGTGATGACTCTGCTGTCAGGACTTACAGTGTTGTGTTTCGGGCAGCTCTGAGCTTGGTTTGTCTATGGCTGCAGAATCACTAAACAGTTGGGATCAGCTGCTTAACTTGTTCTTTTCTTTATCCCGAAGCTGACAGGTTTCACTGTATATGGTAAAGGACTAAGAGAACATAGTGACTGTTGTGTAACTACTCTTGTTAGCTAGCTCACCAATAAGAAGTGGCTAAACAGACTGTTTAGGAAGATACAAAGACAACTTCCTTAAGTCAACCAGGACTGGCAGAAGGGAGGCCACTAACAGGACTGGAGAAAGGGAGCGCACTCTCATTACTGAGCTCCTCCTGGTGAAGTATTTGACTGACAACTCACTGCAAACACTTTCTTCTGAAGGAAATCTCATGCTGTTGGCAGAAGGGCGTAGGAAAGGCGCACACAAAAGTCCACATAGGTTTCATGGGGTCTAAGGCAAAAAGAGGAAGCTGCCCCAAAAAACGTGTCTGCTGCTCTTTTCCCATCCTCCACCATTAGCACCAGAGAGAGAGCTTCGACTTCAGTAGCTCATATGAGATGCAAGGTATTTGTATAGACAAACAAGTCTAAATCCTCACAGTTATATAAACTGAATGATTCAATGTTCCCTGAAATCACCATAAAAAAGGCTGACAATGAGAAGTACCTTCCAACTCCTGCCTCAACACTCACCATTTTTTCCAGTACTTATGCCAGTGTGAATTCATCTTAGGTTTACTCTACTGAAACAAGCTGATCTTGTCTATAAGGGAGAGCAGGGTATTGCCTTATTATGACCATTTTTAATCAACATTCTAGACATGAACTAGTATCTGGAAACCAAAATACTAAAAANNAAAAAAAAAAATTTGAAAACAAAAAAAAAAAAAAAAAAAAAAAAAAAAAAAGAGAACTAGGGAATACATGAAGAAGGAAGAAGAATAATTTTCCCCTTCTTTAAATGGAGAACATTTTTAATTGCAGCTTTTAGATCAACCTAAAAAAATCTCAAAAACTGTAAAAGCAAACAAACAAAAGTGAAAAAAAAATCAAACACAAACAACCAAAAAAACCCACAATACTAGGGAAAAAAAAAAAGGAACAAAAAAAATGTAACATTAAGTTTTCCACCACTGGCTTACTCCTCCTCCCCCGGTGGTTTTGCTGGTCAAACCTGTCACTGGGCAGAAAACATTATTTGCAGAGGGAGAAGACGATTCAATATTGGATCATATGATTTCCCAGATTATTTCATATGATTTCCCAGATGGAACCATAACGCCATAAAGCAGAGTAAGGGTTTACTGCAAAACAAAACAGTCTGGAGAAGTGGGAAAACATATGTGTGGATGCATATATTAAAAGCAGTTTGAAAAATCAGTTAGAATTTTAGAAAATTATAAGGCAATATAGAATAAGTTTCTACATTTTTTCCAACCAAAACTTTACAGCAGAAGCTGTTGTCTGGACATATTGACAATTTGCGTACATATAAGAATGTTGATTTTATACTGCGGAATTAAAATTCCTTGCTGCCAAATTTGGAACATTGAAGTCCTATGTGAAAAGTTAATATGGAGTCATAGAATCACAGAATCATTAAGGTTGGAAAAGACCTTCAAGATCATTGAGTCCAATGTTTGAGCAAACACCACCATGTCAACTAAACCACAGCACCAAGTGCCACATCCAGTAATTTCTTGAACACTCCAGGGCTGATGACTCCACCACTTCCCTGGGCAGTCCACTCCAATGCTTAATCCCCCTTTCAGTGAAGAAATTCTTCTTGATGTCCAACCTGACCCTCCCCTGGTGCAGCTTGAGGTCATTTCTTCTCATCCTGTCACAAGTTGCCGGGGAGAAGAGACCAACCCCCACCTGGCTACAACCTCCTTTCAGGTAGTTGTAGAGAGCAATAAGGTCACCCCTGAGCCTCCTGTTCTGCAGGCTAAACAACCCCAGCTCCCTCAGCCTCTCCTCATATTACTTACTCTCTGGACCCTTCATCAGTTCCATTGCCCTTCTCTGGACATGCTCCAGCACCTCAACTTCCTTCCTGAATGGAAGGGCCCAGAAGTGGACACAGTACCCAAGATGAGGCCTCACTAGTGCCAAGTACAGAAGGACAATCACTTCCTGAGTCCTGATGGCCATGCTATTTTTTATACAAGCCAGGATGGCATTGGCCTTCTTGGCCACCTGGGCACGCTGCTGTCTAACTGCGATCCCAGGTCCTTTCCCACTGGGCCACACTTCAGCCACTCTGCCCCCAACCTGTGGCACTTGGCCATTGTTGTGGCCCAAGTGCAGGACAAGGCACTTGACCTTGTTGAACCTCATACCACTGACCTTGGTCCATCGCCTCCAGCCTGTCCAGATCCCTCTGTAGAGCTTCCCTGCCCTGCAGCAGATCAACCTGGGTGTCATCTGCACTTACTGAGGATGCAGTCAATCTCCTCATCCAGATCACTGATAAAGATATTAAACAGGACTGGCCACAATCCTGAGCCTTGGGGATCCCCATTAATGACTGGTCACCAATTGAAAGTGGCACCACTCACCACCACTCTCTGGACCTGGACACCCAGCCAGTTCTTAACCCAATGGGGACTACACCTGTCCAAGCCATGGACTGCCAGCTTTTCCAGGAATATGCTGAGTAATGAAGGTTTTACTGAAGTCCAGGTAGACTACACCCACAGCCTTTCCCTCATCCACCAGACAGGTCATTTGTTCATAAAAGGAGATCTGGTTGGTCAAGCAGGAACTGCCTTCCCTAAACCTGTGCTGGCTAGGCCTGATCCTGTGGTTGTCCTGTACGTGCCATGTGATCATACTCAAGATGATCTGTTCCACAAACTACCCCAGTACTGAGATCAGGCTGACTCACCTGTACTTCCTCAGATCCTGCTTCCAACCCTTGCAGATGGGTGTGACATTTACTAACCTCCAATTGTCTGGGACCTCCCCAGTTAATCAGGACTGATTATAAATGATGAAGAATGGTTTGGTGAGCAATTCTGTCAGCTCCTTCATCACCCTCAGATGAATCTCATCTGGTCCCATAGACTCATGTGTATCTAATTGGCTCAGCAGGTCACCAGGTCACTAACTACTTCTCCAGGGATTGCAGTGAGTCTATTCTGCTCCCTGTCCCTGCCTACTAAACCAGGGGCTGGTTGCTCTGTGGATAACAGTCCTTCTATTAAAGACTGAGGCAAAGAAGGCATTAAGTATCTCAGCTTTTTCCCCGTCCTTGGTGACAATGTTCCTCCCTGTGTCCAATAAAGGATGGAGATTTTCTTTGGCCTTCTATTTATTGTTAATGTGTTTATAAAACCCCTTTTGTTACCTTCCACAGCAGTGTTCAGACTGAGTTCTAGCTGAGCTTTCACCTTTCTAATTTTCTCTCTACGTAATCTTATATCATCCTTGTACTCTTCCTCAGTTATCTGCTCCTTCTTCCACAGATCATAAATTTTGGGGGTTTCCCTGAGTTCCAGCAAAAGCTCACCGTTCAAGCAGACTTATTTTCTCCCCCATCAGCTCATCTTTCTGCACAGAGGGATAGAACACTCCTGCACCTTTAAGATTTCCTTCCAAAAGTATGTCCAGCCTTCCTGGACAGCTTTGTTGTTGAGGACTGTTTCCCAAGGGACTCTCTGAACCAGTGTCCTGAGCAACTCAAAGTCTGCTCTCTGGAAGTCAAAGGTAGAGGTTTTGTTGACACCCTTCCTTACTTCTCCAAGAATCAAAAACTGTCATTATGTGGTTGCTGTGCCCAAGATGGCCTCCAACCCCCAAACCTTCCACCAGCCCTTCTTTGTTCGTAAACAGCAGATCTAGCAGGGCACCACCCCTCGTAGGCTCACCAGCTGTATCAGGAAGTTATCTTCCATACACTCCAGGAACCTCCTAGACTGACTCCTCTCAGTTTCCATTAGTCATCCAGCAAGTTTAAGGTTTCAATCACCCATATTGAGCTGCTAAGACAATTTGCATAAATGTTATTTTGATTTATCATGTAAGAAATTTTTGACAGGATGTTCTGGGCTCACACATTTTTTTGTAAATTATTGCTGTTTTGGTAAAGCAGAAATGGTGAGGTGAACAATGGCAGCAAGTAGCTACGATTTCCTGTATTGCTACTATGCAGCGTACCAGGATTTATATCTAACTGCATCGTTAGCTTTCATTGCCCTGCCTTTGTACATTTTCCTTACTTTGTTTTTGTTGGGGTTTTTTAATCATTAACTTCAAATTAACACCCTTGGGCCAATCCAGTTTTAATTTAGGAGAGTGAAACAAAAATAGCTTCATGAGTCAAGAATTAAACAAATGAGAAACGAGCATATGGCAAAACCCAAGCACTTTTAGCTGCTCTTTGAATGTAATATGATTTACAGCAGTGAGGTTATGTGGTAAAGTTTAGAGTGCAAAGCTTACTAAATAATGAATACAGTGCTTCCATATAATTTTGCTAGCAATAGCCCTAAGCAATTTTAATTAGCTTCACCTCCCATTAACTGCAAGGACAGCTGTGGATGTGCAGCCTTCCTACAAGAGTTCTGCAAGTTCTCTTACCCAGACTTAATTTTTTTGCTATCAAAACACATCTGCACCAACACAAAGGAGCATGGAGGAGCGATGACAAGCAGCCAAACCTTAAATATCCTGATCAGACAGAGAGGAGCACCTTGACCTGGCTACTGTTAGGCACATCACGGGAGGATGCTCAGTCCACTGTCCTGTTGGGAAACCCATCATCAAGATGAGTTTTTGTGGGAATCCCCTGTGGCTGGCCTTACAGACTGAGGGGGTGTTACTGCCTTAAAGGATGTGGGATTCATTGAGGAATGCATGGGAAGAGCACTTGACGATTTTGAGAGACTTACTACAGGTTGTAAAGGAGGGACAGTAAGGGATTAATGTGGTTTTGGAGCAATAAGCATGGCAAAAAAGACAAGAAATGGGAAAAAAGTAACTGTATGTAAACACGTAATTGCTCAGCACATTTCTGTGGCCATGCCATGTGACTGATTGCAATAGCCTGTCCTGTCTTCTCATTAAACACCATTTCTACTTTGCAGGTGAGGGGCTCTCTGCTCTGTGTGCATGGAGGTCCAAGCTACAGCGTTCAGGCTAGGGCACCATGAGTAACAGAGCCCCTTTGTCTGTGATGCCAGCAACTGGAGAAACTGGCACACATGGAGACATGCATGGGTGTGCATAGTGCTGTGTAATCACTAGCAAACATGGAGCCACACTAGCCAGTGAGCAGAGTGAGAGTCCTGGGGGCCAGATATTGTAGTAACCAGAATTATGGGCTGAGAAGCAGAGACCAGAGGGTCTGAGAGCTGGCCGTTGGAGGGACCAGGAGTCCAAAACCAGCTGTTGGAGAGATTTTGGCCTCTGGAGGTGGGCTCAAACCTTTGCATATTGTGTGCCTGAGGCATTGGAGAGCAGAGGATCCAAGGGCCATCTGCTGGGTAGGCTGAGGGTCTAAGGCCAGTGGCTGGAGAGACCTACAGTGTGCCTCTGTGTGTCAAGTGGAGTGGGGGTGGGAGTCTCAGGGGCTTGGATGTCCAAGGGCCAGCAATCGGGCAGACCTCAGTGTCCAGGGACACTGAATGTCAAAGTTCAGCTACTTTAGGGGTTCATGGTGTGTGTGTGTATATGTACATCTATGTATGTGTGTATATGTGTGTATATATATATACATATATACATATATACTTATATATATATGGCGGTTTTTCCACTAAAGCACTTTCATCCTGATCAGCCAGAAGAGGAAATAGGATGAGGCCACTGGTACACTCTGTGGTTTTGCTGTGTTTTCTGCCCATGCTGATGTGTGCAGCCAGCTGTGTTTGTACATGCCTGTTATGGTCTGATTATTGAGATATGCCTCTGCCCAAATTAAGGTGTAAATGAGACCATACGCCGAAGTCAAAAATAAAGATTTTATTGAACAATGAATGTAAAGGAAAGAGATAGAAAGAAACAGAAAAGAGATGAGGGAGAGAGAGAGAGATCAAGTAAAAGATAGCCATCACCCTTGGATCCAGCGGCATCCCATTGGTCCTTCTTCACTCTGGGATTCTCAGTAGTAGGAGTCTCGAGGTCATTCAAGATGACATTTTCACTATTTATACATTTTAGCAGACAAAGGAATTAATGCTCATTGGCTAAACAGTTCTCTAATGCTAATTAATCTGCATGCTCAATCTTTCTTTCCTTTTGAGTCAGTGGGTTTTTTGGGTCAGTGGGCTGTGAGTCAGTGGCCATGATCTCTCTCTGCCAGAACTACCTTTTACCCAGTCGGAGCTGGTTTTAGCACAGTTGCTGAGTTGGCTTTCTCGGTGGTGTGTGAATTCTGCATTCTTCATGTCTATTATCAGTGATACATTCTTCTCCCACAGCTTTGTTTACCTCCCCCTAAGTCTGAGATAACACCCAGACAACAGTACCGTCTTATCTCAATGTCCCACTGTGGGGGCTTATCCATGGAGGCATATCTGGGGGTGCTTCAGTGGTTGTTGGTAGATGTAGATGCCATCTGTCCCATAACTCGGGGTGATCTTTATTTGACTGGTGATATGTGGACGAGTAGTTGCTTCTTTACACAGTTTAGCACAGTGTGGATTTTTGTCTGGATGCCTTACCCAGGATGTGCTAACCAGCTCTTGTCTCTGCTGGGCCTGGACTTAGCACCATCCTGTCTCTCCATTCTGAGCATACCTCATGGTAAAGGCCTTCTGTGGCTTAACAGTGTTTAAGACAGGCAACTGTGATCCTTAAGTCCTTACAATGTCCCTGTGTGCCTGCAGGGCCTACCTGCTCAGCCTGGCTGCTGGCTGCAGCAGTGGATCCGGGGCTGCTCTGCCTCACCTCTGTCTGCCTGCCACATATAGCAGCTCCTAACAATTTTCTCAGCAGCTTGCAGCTGAAGGGTGCAAACAGCCTCCCACATCATTTTCTCAAGGAAGGGTTAACAGAACATCTTGCTGCTACCTCAAGGTCAGACAGCAGCTGTCTGTCCCCTGACAGCTGCAACTGTTAGTCCAGCAGGTAGACCACTCTGACACTTGCCTGCCTTGGTGGAATCAGCGACACTTATGTCTGTTGCTATTATCTGCTTTCTGAAGCCTGGTGTTCACCTACACCATTGGCCTCAGCTACAGTCCCAAAAGACGTGGTTTAAGGAACCAGCCATGGGTTTGGTACTCTTTGTTCTTAACCACTTAGCTGCTGCCATATGAAGGAATTGCATAATTTATGTTCCTCTGCTCATTTTCCTCCTCTTTGCCACTAGCCAGCTTCTGGCTTGATTTGTTTTCCTTTCTCTGCTGAAGCCTTCTGGCAATTGATTTCAATGAGTTCAAGAAATTGCTGTAACACCCAGAGAGCAGAGTACCACCAGGAGCCCTTCGCCTCTTTGCTGCCTCTGCCTGGCATGCTGATGGCTGGAAAGCAAGCCTCCTGCTCACTTGTGGGGCACAGATCCCTACCTACTTCCTAACAACAGGAAAATTTGGAGAGAGAGCAGAGGTAACTTGCCTCAGGACCAGAGGCCTGGTGATTAGATGATGACTATGTCTAGGTCTGCCCAAAGAGTTTTAAACCTGCCCTTCCTTGAAGCTCAAGCCCTTTCCATCCTCAACACCAGATACAACAAATTTCTCTAGTGTGCGTGAATAACCCATCAAACAAACATATCCCAAAATGCAAGATGGATAATCTGTTCCCTGCCTGTACCAATTTTTACTTACATTAAAGAAAGAAAAACTAATAGGGGTGGGGTTTGTTGTTTTTTTAAATAAAATCTAATGTGATGTTTATATTATTACCAGAGATGTGTTACAAGGAACAAAAATCTGACCTCATAGTACATTACCTTCTGTTGTCTGGTATAGCGAATTTTCAGAGGTTTTATTCCAGTCACTAAAGGAAAAAGAAAATTGGACCTATTCTGTTTCACTGTACCAATTTGCTACAAAAAGTTGATAATCTTAGACAGCAGATGCTTGGAGTCTTGCCAAATGGGAGAAGAAAATCAACATAGGTTTTCTGTTGTTATTACAAGGAGTACTATGTATAGGTCTATAATGTATCCTCACCTCTGTAACAATCTGTCAGACAGCTGGAAGGTTTCTAAATTACATGAAAATGCCAGTTTTAGTTTCTGTCACTATAGATACTTAGAGCGACCAAATCCAGAGAACAGAGCAGAAGTCTACACCAAGAGGATAAAGCAGATGGGAGGGCTCTATATGATGGCAGACCCCACAAAACAGTCTGACTGCTCAGTGAAAGCTGAATGAATTACTGGAATCGTTTTTTCTTACACAGCCATTCATCTTTGCTGTGGTATACGTGAGCCCAGATGTCTTCTCCTGTTGTGTTTTAAAAGAACTCTTACTGCAATGGATATAACAGCATATATGTTTAATTCCTTTAGCATCTGCTGGTGAAGAGTGCAATGACTCCAGCTACTCTGTCGAGGATGAGAAACAGCCAGCGAAACTAAGGAAGAAGAAACACCAAGTGGGAAAGGGACTTAGAGATGGATTAGTGCCTTGTACCCTTTGTTTTCCATAACATTTCCACTCCCCAACCTAACCTACCATCAAATTAAGAAGTGTTAGCTAGCTGGAAATGCTCAGGTAATGTCTTCACAGCTGATACTTTATCCCCATAATTACCATGCTGCTGGAGCACACATGCATGAGGCAGCTTTGGCAGCGCTAGACATCCTCAGAGCAAGAGGCAGCGTTAGCAGGAGGACAGGTAACCAGGTCTTACTGTTTCATTTGATCATGTCTCTGCTGTTATTTCACTGCTGACTGTACACAGCAGGTTGCTTGAGTCTTTAGAGAAGTAGTATTCTGGAGTAGCAGGCTAGTTTTTGCAATATCACAGGGGTCACCTTTATTTTGGGTACTTTTGAAACCTAAGGTAGGAAGTAGACTATTCCCCAGTAGACAGAATTAGCAACAAGGACAGAGCACATACCTGGAGCAAGTGACTTACTCAGTATAAGACAAAAGCTAATAGCTATGAGAAAAGCTGTTGAAGAGGCTGACTGATCAAAATGTATTTAAGGGATTTCTGTTTTCAAAACCACTTGGCCTTTAAAGTAGTCTGTAATCAGACATGCAAAACAGAGGTGTCTAAAATCACTGAATTTCTGAAAACCTAAGGCAGGAGGTCTTCCTCTCAAGCAAGGGAGGATGTGCCATCTCTAGATAGGAAATTTAGGAAAATTTATAGGAAAAGTTCTCTTTATACGAAGAAGATGGCAGCCCTACCTACCTACCTACCTCCTACCAACTCTGCTTAGGCTTCATAACAAGCCACCACATGGTGTCTTTACAGAGTTAGAGTTTCTAGCTAAATGGCTCACTGACAAAGATATCTGGTTTTAAACTACACATAAAAATAGGTATAGCCTTTGGGCTCAGAGGTAAAATACATTAAAAGAAGAAAACAACCACACATAACCTAATGTCAACCATTACCACCCATTCATGAACCCCACTAAGTCTCGCCCGTCAGCTTCTCCTGACCCACCCCACTCTTCTCACCCAGGAAATTTTGCAGCAAAATCTCCAGGTGCACAGGTATAGACCCTGGAGAACAAGCACAAAAGCCATTTTCAAGGTCAAGGTCTCTTCTGTTGAAAATACCATGTGTCTCCCCTTTCTTCAGCTAAGCTGTCAGTTTTAATGCTTTAGGCAATTGTAGCTGTCACCAAATGACTCAAGAGAAAGTTGGCCTTTAAGATATTTTAGAACTTTAACCGCTTTCTGGAGTACTTCAATTTGCAACAACAACAAGTGAACTCAAGATCAATATGTAATGCAGAACATGGGTTAATCATAATTTTACTGATGGGCTCGTTCACACAAGGAAAACCAGTGCATTTGGAGAAACAAGGTAAGTAATGACTTCTAGAAGGACTAAAGCTCTGATATTGGGTACTGGTTGGCAGAAATAGGGTTGGCTCTATTCCAAAGGTCTTCACCAAAAGGTTTACACTTAGATATTTGGAATTTAAAATGTACTTTCTGGGGGCTCAAGAGAAAGCTGAATGCGGAAGTGACATTTTATAAATGAGTTTTAAGTTATCAAAAAGAGAGAACAGGAGGGACAACACATTGGTATGGAAAACCTGAACTAAAACCCAGAGCCATTGCTACCTCTTCCCATTCATTACTCCTTCACAAGCAAACAGTAGCCTCATCCTCCTCTTAATGAAACAGGCAAAGTGGGAAGCCACCTCTGGAAGTCATCTACTCCAACCTTCCTGCTCAAGCAGGGCCATCTAGAGCCATTCACCGAGGACCATGTGCAGATAGTTTGTGAATATCTCCAAGAAGAGATATTGCACAATCTCCCTGGGTCCTCATGTGCCTATGTTTGACCACCCTCACCATAAAGAAGATCATCCTGATATATAAGTGGAATTTTCAATATTTCGGTTTCTGCCCATTGCCCCGCATCCTTCCATCCATCCTTCCACATCAAGTCAAGGCCTCTGCTGTGTCAAAGGTAGTTTTTTGAGTCAGTGCAAGGGACCACGTCACGCAGAGCAAACCTGCCCATGGTCCCCAACAGACTCTGTTGGCTGCCTCCTTCAGTGCCACTCCTACTGTCCCCCTGCATTTTCAGCTTCTCCTAAACAGAGAGAAAAAAGCCGGTATACAGCTGCCTCTCCAAATCCATTTTTCCCTTCCCCAGTCTCCTTCCCTGTCCTGTTGCCCGGATTATTCCTGCTCAGTGCCTGTCCCCATTCTGCTACACTTTCCTCCCCACAGCCTACCACTTGCACCTCTGCATTGTCTCTTCTCCTTACTAGCTGCACCCTCACATCAGCCCCACCATCTCTTACCAGCTGTTCTAGGCAACCAGAGGTGAAGTTACCCTTGCTTCCAGGCAATCCAGGTCTTCACAGGTCTTTAGGGAATTCAAGAGGATTATATTGAGCAGTTCAGCCTTACCCACCACTCTGATACACATTTATGAGACAGGATTCAGGTCACATTAACATTTCTGTTTGTCATTTTTACTGCCTGTCCACAAATTCTCTTGCTTTTATAGTTCCTATTAGTTTTCCCACAGAAGTGTCAAAATTACCAGCCCACATTTTCCCTCTCTTCCCTGAAAACCTTTTTTAAAAACTGTCGTTATGTTTGTAACAGTCTTATAACATCAAACTGGCTTTAGACAAGAGTTTGCAAGCTGCTGCATGCAGATGAGCTCTTTCACCCTTATGTTCTCCTTTAGGAGACTTGGGTGCATGTCTTCCAGTCCTGGTGATCTGATAATACTCATTTTGGCTATTCCTTCCACAATCTCTTCTGCAGTCACTTAGGACTGGGCAACTCTGCATGACTTCTTTATGATGCGCTAATCAAAGATGAACTCTGCTGTCAGGATCCTTTCCCCTGAAACATCCACCCTTTTCGAGATGGTGGGAAAGGAGTGCAAACACTTTGCTCTCTCACACACCCACTCCCTGCCTACTGAAAATGTATTTTTTAATGCCCACACTCAGAAGGAAAAAGTAGAAGTGCTGTGATTTTAGTATACTCGTTTTGCTGAGAATTTATACAACCTGCTTGCTTTCTGCTTCCCGCACCCCAAAGGCTCAGAGAGCCAAGCAAGATGCTTTCAGCTGCTGCTGGCAGCTGACCCCAGTCACCAAGGCACAGCAGCATCGGTCTGCATTCCCCTGATGCTGCTCAGCCTGGACCAAGTGTGATGTGGGCAGTGGTACAGTGTAGTCAAGTCTGCTTTACCAAAGAGAAAACCTTAGCTGTCACATAAAATACGTGGATTTCCTCTTCCTTGCCGAAGATGTCTTTGTTTAACTCTGATTCCTGCCCTGGAGGACCACAAAAATGAGATGTAAATCCATTCTTGTTCCACCAGCAGAAGAGGTGGATCCTGCCAGCTCTCTGTTTCAGAGGACGAGCTCTCACATGCCTTTACACACTTGCAATTGGGGGTGGGTGGGGGTGGGGTGTCCGCCTCCCTCACGTCACCACAGCTTACATCTCTCTCCTTCCTCAGAGGGCTGTTACACTTTTGAACAGACCTAGCTCTGCTCCACTGGCTTTGAAAGGAGAAAAAGAGCCTTTCTTCCTGAGCCTCATGCTTACAGGAAAGCCCATGCAGACTTTTAAAATATGTATAATCCCACTGTCTTTTATCAAGGAGGACTGCTGTGGATTTCCATTGCTTCATTATGCAAAAAAA
>VXAY01001956.1:1051551-1157097 GCA_013399855.1 Oxyruncus cristatus | reverse complement strand
AAAAAAAAAAAAAAAAAAAAAAAAAATCAAATCAAATATTCTGCCAACCAAACTGGCTGTGAAAATTAAATGTTACAAGTGACCCAAATAAAATTTAACCACTATGTTCCTCAGTCACTCCCAGCAAAGGTACAGCCATCACCAGCTCTAATCCCTAACTACAGATTATGGAAGCAAAATTCCCCATGTACTTCATTTGTTTATGTATTTTTAAAGAAAACAAAACAATTAATTTGGTGTAAAGTGATTCAGATGCAGAATTCTAACCTGCATTTCCATAATTTTTGAGGGAAACACTTGTTTCTGCCTAAATGGGTATGGGTTGCCACCTGGATGATAATCCTGGTGAAATTTCACACTGATTATGAAGGACTTTTACTGTGGCATAGCTGATTGGAGGAGAAGTGAGGTCACAGGTGATTCTGTAGCTGTGTAGGTGGTCTGTAAAAGCATCTTACTTCCCTACTTCTTTATCTTTAGTAGTAATCATAATTGTTACATATAACACAGTGAAAAAGAATAAAGAAATAAGAATATTAAAAATTGGTTTATGTAGCAAAAGCAGCAATGTGGTGAAGGTGGTGATGAGATAGATCTGAGAGGAGCCTGCTGATTGATTTTGTTGTCAGAGAGCAAGACAATTTCATTGCCAGGAAGCACTGCTTAGGAGGGGGGAATTGCTAATAGCACAGCAGTTCCACAGAGCATCCATCATTTCCGCTTAACCATGTGCTTGGGCAGCAGTACAGGCAGCGAAGCATAGAGACATTACTGGTGTTCCCAACATCAGCTGATGTTTAAACTCAGTATATCCACAATAACCATGAGGGACCACTCTTAGGTACAGGATTTAAATTACATATAACAAAATTTTGTCAGGAAACCCTTATTTTGAAAAGTAATGGCTGCTGTTACTTTTTCTAGACCTGATCCCTCAATGCACTGCTTCTGCTACAGACAGGGACTTTGTGCTCAGCTTTGTGTCAGCCTGCTGTGGTCAGATTTAGGTGTTTTAAGTCCTCACTTTGAGCTGATTTCTGTGAGCTCTGATTCCACCACAAATGGAGAGTTGTAGAGAAGATCACAGCCAGTTCCCCACCAGTCATTAGCCTCTGCCTCCATCAGACCTTCCCCCCTTGCTCAGAGTGCCTGGTGCACGGCTGCTCCTGTGGCTCCTCTCTCTTGTCAGCAGCTGTCCCAGCAAGAGGCAGGTTTCTTTCCCTTTCCTTACCCTTTTCTCCCAGATTGGGTTCCAGGACAGTTTCTCCTCTCTCTAAACACAAAGAAAGAATCAAAGAACTGTCCTGAGCATTGTGAAAATGCAGCTGATGATTTTCACCCTGCACACTGGGGACTTCAGCTTCATGTCTAACATTATCTACTAGGACTTACAAGCGCCCACCCAATGCATCTGTTTAAGTCAAATAAAATCTAGGTACTTGTTCCATCATTAAAATGGAAACACTTTTTTGTACTTTCCTACAAGAGCATCAGCTGTTTCGTAACCTCAATATTCATCTTCTTTCCTCAGTTGGTTAACAGTGTTTCCAGAAATGCTCATTCATAGAACCATGAAATCATTAAGGTTGGAAAAGACCTATAAGACCATTGAGTCCAACCATTAACCCAGCACTGCCAAGTCCACCACTAAGCTGTGTCCCTAAGTACCACATCTTTACATCTCTTAAATACCTCCAGAAATGGTGACTCCACCAATTCCCTGGGCAGCCTGTTCCAATGCTTGACAACTCCTTCAGAGAAGAAATTCTTCCTAATATCCATTCTAAACTTCCCCTGGTGCATCTTGAGGCCATTTACACCTGTCCTGTTGCTTTTTACCTGGGAGAAGAGACTGACATGTACCCTGCTTCATCATCCATCTGCTGGTTTTGAGGGACAGCCAAAACACAGCAGCAGCAGCAGCAGTCAGGGTGCACCAACCTTTAACCAAAAATAGGACATTCTCCTAGCAGTAAATTTTCTTAATTTTGCAGTCACATTGATTAATTTTTTTAAAACAGTTTGGTCCACTGTTTGCATAAAGGATGCTTTAGAAAGGTACACTGTGTTGGTTTTCAAATTATTTGCCAATGCACACCCATACCCACTTCTGTTATCTTTGCAGTCTGTCCCTCTATATTAGAGAAGGGACTTCAACAACTATCCTAATTCCAGGACAAATAAGATAACAGTGTCAAGACGTATTCCTTCTGTCCACTCCTGCCATTCTCAAAATCACTGACTTGTCCGAATTCATTGCTGCAATATTTTTTCAAAATCTCATTTCACAGTTTCTATTGGGTTTCTCAGATGCACAAGTGACCTTCTAGTCAATGCTTAGGCACAGAAAACCATTCAGCAAGAGCACCCTACTCATCCTCTACTCCTAATGAACACACCGCTTTTTACCTGCCCTCTGGTAGCTTTACTCGGTAGATAAACAAGATTTCTCCTCTTTCAAAGCCCACTGCAGCCCCCAGAGTCTCTCCAGGAAAGCAACACCTCCACAGCCACCCTGCAGCCAGGTAATCCAGCTGTGTGCAGAACTGCAGGATAATTACAGCTGAATTTCCACAACAGGTCCACTCAGCCCACAGACCTTGTCATCCTCTGGGGAGCAGAGGCAACAACTCCTCACTACAGAGAGAGGCCCTGTAGGGACAGTTCTGTGAAGAGCTGAGCCTGGGGAAGACGTTTCAGCCACACGTCAGGTTTTGTTGCCCCTACGTCTGTTCTCTCTCCTAGGCAGTCTGTCTCTCCCCACAGCCAGGCCTCCTCAGACCTGCTGGTTGCAGCTCGTTACCTGAGTCATCCTCAGGTTTTCTTCACCTAGATAGACAGGCTGGTGGCAGGTGGGCAGGCAGACTGCTGGCCAAACACGGTCAGGTGGCAGTTGGCATCCTTGCAGTTGGACTGCTGAGCACCCGAACCACAGCCCCCCTTACACATGTTGTGCATCACAGCCTTACCCCTTTCTTGATCACCCTGGTGCTGCATCTAAATGTCTGCCATGCTCTACGTGCCACTCATCCATCAGGCATGTACACCTGGCCCTTTCTGGAGATATCCCCCATGTCAAGGACCCTTGTCAGCAAATTATGGTGTGTATGTAGCAAGGCTTGCTGCCAGTCTGGGTTCCTTTGTTTTCATACATCTGCTGCCATTAACATTATTCTGCCCAGGACAAAAACATGACATTGCCACCTGTGTTTTTGTGATTAGATTTTAGTTACTAAAGAAACCAAGCCTGCCTTGAAAATATACTTTTTCACATGACTGGAAATTGAATGGAGACTAGCTGCTTAACCAGCAAGAAAGCTATTTTATTCTTCCAGGTTCTTTTTCCTCAGCCTGATTGATAAGGTCTGGTTTATGTTTTAGTTATTGTTACTTGGTTTATTCAGGCAGTTTTAACATGCTTTTTCATCCCTCTGTAGGTTAGAGGTGTCCTTTTTGAATATAATCCAGTCTGTTTCTAAGAAAAAGTTGTATTTTTTTCAGTAAAGCACCTTATAATCATTTAGAAAATAAATTTATAAAGTGCTTTGAAATTGCAATCAGCTAGTCCCTTTACTGAGGCAGAAATCTGATGGAGAAACAGGGACATTGTCTGAGGGAAACTGTGGAACAGAAGTTCAGTGGCATGTTGAAAATTTCTGATGGAAAAAAGACAAATAAAGCAAAGTTGTGATATGTATTCAATTCAGCCTACCAGAGGTTTGCATGTGTTATCCTCTACATCTCCTTCCCTCTTTAATTATCTTGCCAGCTACAGTGGCTCTCAGTCTCAGGGTCACCAAACCCACTTGCTAGAAAGCTAATTGCCAACAACAACAAAAGACTCAGAATTCCCTATTTTGATTATTGTTTAATTTTAATTCATTTCAGTCAGTCCAGAGTAAGAAGGGCTTCCTAATGTCTGTCTCGTGATCTGGAAACTCATACCAGTGAGTGAAAATAGCTGTCCTTCAGAAGGCATTAAAAGTCCAGAGCTACTGGTCACTCAAGGACACCCAAACACCAACAGGAGCTGTTTCCTCCTAAAAGTGCCTGTCCCAGACATGCACTTATTCCCCCTTCCCCATCACCCTTAGGTGATACTTCAGCTTCTTCTGGTGAAGCTGACTGAAAAATACGTGCTGTGCAAAGATCAAAGAGAAGTAACAAAACTGGGTGAGGGCATTGCTGAAGTTTAAAGGAGAAATGCTGGAAGACATTCACAGAGAGAAATGTAGAGATGACGGGCATGTCATTTTGCAGCACCGGAGCTCTTTCTGATGTGCAATTTTACACGGCCTTAACCGGCAGAAAATTTTCAGGAGACCTTTTCAAAACAAAGTAAGTTTCAGAAATACTCTGGACTTCTTTAGGCAAAGCTCAATCAGCCTTGAGTGGGGGGAAAATTAAAAAAAAAAAATAATGGAACACGGCCCAGTACCCCTCCCTTTGCTTTTTATCTTTTCACTACCCACTTGTCAGGTAATAGGAACACTAAGACTGCTGCTATTGTAAGCATCCGGTTTTCCCTGGGCCCTCTAGATCTGGTTGGGATGACAGCCTTATGCAACAAAGCTGCAGGAGCCTGTGAAGAAAACATCATCAACATTGAATTGGCAGCTCGGTGGAGGAGGCAGAGCTGTCAGTGATTTAATTTTGTCTTCCTCACACAGGCGCTTCTTTGCTGCAGCCACCACTGAGGTCCCTTGAAGAAGGGCTGTAAGGGAGGAGTGCATGTGAGAAAAAAAGCAAGATTTTGATAGCTGGCCAGTACCTAATGGTCCTCTTGAAATATTCAGGTAAAGAAAAAGGTATATTCCTTCAGCTGCCTCCTCTCTTTTGCTTCTTGAAACTTGATCTCTGTGGTTTTCCTGTGTTAGGAGCACTAGCTAGCTAGTAACAACTTTAAGATATTTAGGGGCTCACCCTTGTGACATAAACATAACAACACTGATAGTTTCAAGGTGCTAGGGAGAATGAGGTGGTGAGATTGCTGTGTGGAAATGGTAATGGAATCTCATTCACAAGAACTGTTGAGGGCCAGAGAGATGTGCCATTTAATGAAATATATAATAATATCAACAAACATCTGTAACATGACTCCAAAGAGTGTCTCAGAGTGGCTTCTGAATAATTGAAGGGAGTTTAGGTGCTGCTGAATGATGAGGCTCTGGCTTCCAGGCTAAGTTTTCTGAAGTTTACTACAGACTCCAAAGAAGGAGTGCATTCTAGCTTGAAAACAGAGCTGAGTGAGCATTGAGCTGCCCTGGGACCAAAGCTCGTTAATATTTTAATGTTTCTAACATGGTGCAGAGTGCATGAGAAGTATAAGCCTTGGGGACCATCCTGCTTAATTTATGTAGTGAGTCACTACCAAAAAGCAAGGCTGGAGCTCTGCCTTCCAGATTAAATTCTGGCTATTCTCAATAGTCTAATATTGAGGACTAAAACCTCTTGTTCCCCTTCTACATTTTTAACAAGGAAAATAGAAAATTAAACTGGTTCAGGACAATAATAGGCAATCAGGAAAAGATGGTGGAGCTGACTGTCATTAACTGTACCACTTTTCAAGCTAGTTCAGCAATAAATCAGATCAGCATTTGGCAAACAAAACAGTCATGCTGGTGCTGGAATAATTGCATGCATTGTCAGAAATGCAAGAAAAGGCCCTTCAAATGTTCTGTCTACTTACCATCAACTCGGGCTTATTTAAAACAGACGTCTATGGAGCAAACGTGATCTAGTAAAAAGCAACACTGTGAGGCACAAATGGGTAACAGTAATCACAAAATGCTGGTATTCGCCAAGCACTTGTGAAGAACCCCACCATGGGACAAGCAGTAGCAGGTTGGCTGCCCAACAGAAGGACACATAGGGAGATCTGGGAGAGGAGACTCCACTCAGGGCTCTTCTTTGCCCCTAACAATCCCAAATACAAACAGGCAAAGCACCCAGCTCCATGGGCAGAGGGGTTAGAACATGAATCTTCCCAGTGAGAGAGTGATGTAGCAGAGGTCTCTACTCTGTGTAGGAAAAAATTTTGATGCTTTAGCCTGCAAGCATTATCTCTGTGGTGAGCAGAATGAAGAAGAGTCCCCAGATAGCTTTGGACACTGAAAGCCACTGTGCCATCAACAATACATTTTGGCTCTCCTGCTGTCCCAGGTGCTTCTTGTAATTCCATTTTGCTCACAGCAGAATGCCAAGGTGAAACCCAGGTCAAGTAATTTGTGGCCACTCAAATAGTAAGACAGCGGATGAGAAGGAACCTGTCTTCCTGACAACGAACTTCCTGAAAGTCACACATGTCTTAGGAGGTGTCTCCGCTCCAAGGAAGTCCGTATGAACCACAGTGCATTACAACTGCTACTGCTTTCTTCCTCCCAGTATACCATACTGGGCACTAGGAGAAGATCATCTGTGTAGGGGACATTTGAGTTTAGTTCCATTTTCTGGTCTCCCAAAGCAATGAGCTATCTCTTCCTGTCATGGCTGCTGCCCCGCAGTGGAAGTGCTGGGTTTCCATGGTTAGGGTGTGAGCTTGTCATTTTCTGAACTGACATGAATGCAAGCAAAGGTTAAGTGTTTGGCTTGGTCACCAGCCCCAGACCCATCTCAGTTTTACTGCTGCTGCTGGCCAACTGTAAACTGAATTCAGCTGTTTTAGGTGAGCTTTAATCTTCAAAGAAGAAAAAGGGCAAGCAGATTGATGTTCTCTTCTATCTGATAAAGCAACAGACCTCAGTATATGAGGCAGACTTTTAACCTGACAAACAAAGAAGCAAAAATTATACAGTTCCATGAATACTGGTATGAGTGGCTTTTACATCATTATAAATTACTGTATACAGTGGTACAAGTTTTTACCCTAGTTGGAAAAGACAGAAGAATCTGATGATTTTGTTACTTTTCATCCCATCACAACATGATTCCCCGGGAGGTTTCACTAAGAATGATGAACCATTCTGTTTGAGTCATGAAAAACTGTCACATCTCAGAGATGTTGCAACATGACATTGGTTTGGTATTTGTAAAGGACTCCACAGCAGCTAGACAAGCCAAGGGCTTCAGGAGGCAGAACAACACTGTGTAAGGGCCAGCTAATCCTGTGGCAACCTGGAGAGTGCTTTTGCCTAAAGCTGTTAAAGAAGCACCAATCATTGATCTGGGCCTGCAGTGGATCTCCCAAAATAGCCTGGTACTGACTATCCTACTGGAAAAGAGAATAGCACAGCCAAAACCCTGCAAGCATCTGGCACCAACATGCCTCCACATGTCGTGAATGCCTGCTAGCAAAGCTTCATATTGCCATTATCCTATGAAAGGTTCATTTGCATATCTGTGCCACTTGGGAAGTGAACATTGTTTAGATTAGCCAAGAGCTGATGACAAAAAAGAGAACGTCTGCCTGGGACACGGTGTGCTTTCAGAAACTGGGGTGACTTGGTTGTCTGCTGACACACTGCCATGAGACATGGCAAACAACTTCAAGATTTGAACATGGGAATGGCATCACAACCAAAGTCATAACTGGCCAGTTTCAGATGCCACGCTGTTGAGAAGATATTGTACATGCCTAAAAAAGGGCTTCCACCAGGCTGCAGGAAAAAGTGGGACTATGTCTGTAAGAAAAAGACTCCAAAGAGGAATGACCCCAAGCCCCTGCAGCCCAGCTGAAGGAACACTAGGCTTGTCACCACCGCTAGCTGAAGGGATGGTGTAGAACATGAATCTCAGATCCAAAAGTACATCGACCTCTACATTGACCTCAGAGCCTACTGCACCAACAGCACTGTCAAGAGCTACTCCTATCACAGGGTAAACTACGTCCTGGTGACTCAGAGAGCCACATATGGCACCTTTAGAAGGAAACAGGGATACGACAGCTTCTTCAAAAGCATATGTTCACCTTTCTCCCACACCTACGCAGAAGCACAAGGTGCAGAACAGGCTCCACGCAGACATCATCGTCATCACCATGGCAGAGTACAGTCTGCTCTCAGGAGGGGCAGGGGTTTTGCAAACATTGAACTCTTAGGAAAGTCTCAAAACTCTGCAACGTCTTCATTTGTTGCAATTCTGCCACGCTGAAGTTATGTTCGGGCTGAAATCAGGCATTTTTGTTTGCTTTGGGCTGGCTCATTGCCTGTGTCTGGAGCACCAGTTCTAACCCACAACCAAACAGCCATCAGAGGCGGGGATAGGGGTAAGCCTGGGCAAAATTTTTCTGACATTTGTTTCCTCTCAGACACATAGGGAACCCAAACTTTGATTTGTTTCCTCAACACATATGGAGAAAAGTGGGTAGTAGTTTTCTGTCATTGGCTAATAGACCACATGTTGGTGTCTCACAGATGATCAGTTAACCCCACCACCGCTGTAACAGAACAAGACTCTAAGACCAACAGCACAACCTTGCAAGCCCTTTCTTGCTTTTGGAGAACCTCTTTTAGCCTCACATTATACTGAGTGGGTTTTAGCCTCACATTATAGTGAGCGAACTGTGGAGGAATAAGGAGATGTTTCCAAATTCTTTTGCTTTTTAAAGATCTTCTTGGATAACCTGGTTAACCACAAGTCACTGCATGCTCAGTAACTCAACAGGATACAATAATTCCCTCCTATGTTATGCAAAAGGACAAGCTGAGCAGCAACTGCACTTTCCTCTAGACTTAAAAAATCAATGATTTGTTTGTTTTTAAATCTGTAAAATCCTATGGAGACTTTTCCCTCTCTTCTAATTTTGTTGGCAAGGTCAACTGGAAAAGGTTTCCGGCATCTGCCACGTCTGTTGGGAGGCCTTTCACACGGTGTGAAAACCCCTCTCCTGACGTGGCTGGAAAGTCACTCATCAGCCTCCTCTATTTTTACTGAGTCAATAAGTGAGATTCTCACCACCGAGATTGACTGATCCTTTGATGGAGCTGCAAAGACGCAGGAGGCATAATATCAGCTGCTGCACAGACGTCCCAAACATATGCTGCCAGTACCTTCAGTCTTGGGTTGCAGCTACCCTGTTATTTTAGTATTAGGTTTACCCTTTAGCAGAAAGTGCTAATCGTTCCACACCGTGCTGTGATTCTGAGGCCTCTGCAACTTGTCACTGCAGAGCAGAATGATACTAGAAAAATCAATTTATGATTTACATGGCATAAGAACAAAACAGTCCAAAGACAAGTTGCTACATTCTGTCACAAATACCCAAAAGACATCATCACACACCTTAAATGTTTCAAATAAGAATGTTTTGACTTATTTAAGAAAAAAACCCCAACAAAACAAGAAAAGTTATTTGCCAGTACAAAGTTTTGTTGACTAGCCTCCCAGACAAATATATATAAATAAAAAGGTGCAAAACAAGTAATAAATACTTCTTTTTTGGTAGAAATTTTATAGCCCTGAGGAAGAGGAAATAAGTTCAATAAAAGGAAGAGTACACCTGCCATAAAAGGGACACTTAATTACAGCAGGACTCTTCATCTGGAAAAGAAATCCATGGGTGGGAAATATACTAAAGGTCTATAAAATCAGGAATAACAAGAAGACAGTGAAAAAAAACCCTAATCATTTTCTAATATAATAACAAGGAGTCATTAAATGTTCAAAACACATGAGAGATGTATCTTCTTATTGGCAGAGACTGAGGATTTCCCTCTAATTTCCCTGAGGATTTCTCACTAATCACTGGGGGAATTATGGGTTTGCATGGATTCAAAAAGCAGTTGGACAAATACATGGAAGGAAAAGGAAATTCCTCAATAGCTAATAGGCACTAGGGCTCTTCCTCTGGTTGAAAATGTTTCTGAAACACAAGTCATTGGAGTCTGGGAGAGTTTCATCATATGATCCAATATGGTGACTCTTTACTTACAAATTATAAAACCATGGAACGGTTTGACTTGGAAGGGACCTTAAAGACCATCAAGTTCCAACCTCCCTGCCGCACACAGGGACACCTCTCACTAGGCCACACTCCTCAAAGCCCCATCCAACCCGCCCTTGAACACTTCTAGGGATGGGTCACACAACTTCTATGGGCAACCTGTTCCAGTGCCTCACCACCCTCATAGTAAAGAATTTCTTCCTAATATCTCATCTAAATCTACCCTCTAATCTAATCACAGCTGCCTTCAGGAGGTGCATGAGACTTCACTAGCTTAAACCCTTCCCAGGGGCATCCGCATGGTTAGACAGCCTTTCAGAATACAAAACACAGACAACAAAACACACATAGGAAAAAAAGTCCCATTTTACACTTCAACAAGGTAAAGCAAGAAAATTACCATTTTTTAAAATCTTCTTCAGATTGATATGTTGCAGTGAGGGAGAATATCTGCAGCAGACAGTAAGACCCTGTGTGATTAGGAGGTGCTCATGATTTTCTGAAGTTTACAGACAGTTTCCTGACCGCAGGACAAAAACAGAAGAAAGAATGCTATCAAAACCAGTGTTTCATGAGAAATGCTTATCACTGAAACATTGCATTTAAACATCTCAGAGGAGACCAAATACCTGTGTTTGATTGATAAATTTCTAATTTATTTTGATTTTTTGGGTATACATGACAGGTGCTGGAAATTCACACTTATCCTTTTTCTTATATTGCCACCTGGTGGCCCTTGGCATGTGGAAGCAATCAACTCACTGATTTTTCAGCGAAATGACCACAGTTTAGGCATTTTAAATAGCATCAATTTCTTCTCCTCTGAGACAGATGATAAGTAATTTTTTTAATATAGAATTTGTAGGGGTGAGGGGCAGTTTGGGTTTACAACCAATATGACAGTTCCTGTGTGTAGTGTAGCCAGCTCTTAATTATCTAAACAAATGGCTGCTCTTGCCACCCCAGGTCACAGGGAAACACTTAATATGGACTGAAGCTCTGCTGTGGGCTCTGGACAAAAACTTGGGCTGGGTGCCTTGCTCCCTGCTTGCAGACTCCCCACACTCAGATGGAGGCAAGGCACAAGCAGAGCTTCCAGCCAGAGCCAAAACACCTCATCTTTATTCCGCCATTTCCACCTTGCCAGTGGTGGAAATATGGCGTAAGGAGAGTTAATAGTGTGACGGGGGCTCTTTTGTTCCCAGAAGCTGTGTTGCCACGTGGTCAGAGCAATGTCTGAGTTCACATCTGGCGGAGATGTTGGAGCACACTGCACAATGGCTACAGAAAAGGCCCCAGCTCTGCAGACACACATTAAAATCTGCAGCTCTTGCTCTTGGGATTGTGTCACCACCACACACAGTCAGGTGCATGCAAAGCAATAGTGTAGGAAACTTTGTAGGGGAGGAAACTGTACAACAGACTTTAGACACACCACTGTAATGAGACACTACTGTAATGAGACCATGGGTACTTGTCCAGTTTGGAGCTTCCCAATATGGGAAAGATGATGCTAAACGGGAGCAAGTGCAGCAGAGGGCCACCAAGGTAGAGGGAGCTGGAGCAGTTGCCCAGTAGGGGGAGGCAGAAGAATGGGGCAGGTTCAGCTGGGGAAGAGGGGCCTTTGCAGGCACCTGGGAGAACGTCCTGATACTTAGGCAGAGACTGTGAAGATGATGGAGCCCAGCTCTTCACAGTGTTGAGCTGAAGGAAGGTAAGAGAGGGCATAAACTGAAACAAAAGATGTTCAGAACTGAGAGAAGATTTCACCATGAAGACAGTCAGCAGTCAAACAGGTTGCTCAGAGCAACTGTGCGGTCTCCAGTCTTTAAGATTTTCAAGACCAGATTGGAAGAAGCTCTGAGCAACCTGGTGCCATTTCACACCTGACTCTGCCTGGAGCAGAAGCTTGGACTACAGATTTCCTGAGCTCCCTTCCAATTTTAATAATCCTGTGATCCTGTTGCTCTGTGAAACACATTCTGTTTTTATTTCAGGTCCGAGCTAAAAAATTTCAGTACTATTAACCTATGGAAGTGCACTTTTGTACAATTAATAGGTATTGCAGAATTTCACATCCCAGAGTTGTTTTGAGCTATGACAACACTTCTTACAAGGAAAAACACTCCGGGTTTCTTTTCAGTGGGTAGAAAAAGTTGAAGGAGGCCTTTGCCTAGCAGTAGCTAAGCAAAACAAACATTTATACCTTTTCATTAGGTTTAACAGACGACATTTCATGTAGCTGTGGTGGTCCACTAGGGCTGGTCCAGTAGCCTGAATCAACGCTCACCAGATGTAAAGGGGCTCCCACCTCAACTACTCCCATTGGGTTTAGTGAACTAGAACTTTACTGAAGGCACAGCCATGTTTGTGATATAAAGAGACTGTAAGCACACACCGAAGAAGCAGAAGTTTGACCAAAGGATGCCTGGAAGGCTTCTAGATTGCAACTTTAGCAACTGTGTAGGTCAGACAGACTTATCCTGAAGACCTACACAGAGCAACCTACAGGCATCTCAGGCACTACTCTGAACTGCAGCTATTTCAACCTCTCTGGCTGAACCTCTTCTGCAGAGAAAGAGCAACGTGTGGCACAGCTCGGTGCTCTCTGTGGACAGTGGCAAAAACTACTACCAACCAGAAAATCAAATACAGGACTGTCTACCATGTCAAAGCAAAGAACTTTAACAGCAGAAAGCTTCTATGCTCTAAAAAGTGCATCTGTGGAGTACAGATATTCTCTCAGAAGTAAATCTTGATGTGATAACTCATAGGAAGAAGACTCTCCAAGATTATGAAATGGAAAGACAAACGTAACGATTGCTTCATCTTGAAAAGCACTTGGAAAGCTTCCCTTGGGGGGACTGCAGTCAATTCATTTTTGTGGAGGAGAAGAGTTCCCCCCACTGGCAGGTAGACAGCTTATGCTTCAGCAAGGGAGGAATGCTGCTCACACGTATGCCAGTAATTTGCTGTCAGGGAGAAAGGAGGTAATGAGACTGGACAGACTGTGTAAATACCAAAAGCCCAAAACATAGCAAAGGAAGAATCAGAGACATAGAAAGCAGAACAGAAAATACCAAGAGGATGTTATACTTGATACATATCAATTCTCTTAGGATCAGGTACTAGAAAGCACAGGATTATTTTACAAGAACAACAGGAAGAGAGAGGAGACAGTTGAGAAAATAAGGATTGATTAAATGAGGATTTAGGGGCCAGCAAGAATGGAGAAGGGACTAAGAAGGCAAACCACCTCCTTAGAAGAAGGGTGGGTGAGTAAAGAGTGAAAAGGCTTAGAAAAAAAACAAAATGAGGCAACAGAACAAGATCTGTGTTTGCACAAGCTCTTGATTCAAGGGGAATAGCTCCTCTGCAGTAAAAAATCTCTTTGTTGCATCCCTCATTATTTCAGTTGGGATCTGCTGCATTCTATGCTGGAGTCTGTCGTAACATGGTGATTACCTTGGGCATAGCACCCCCTCTCATCTGTGGAGCAGTACTGTTGGCTGAATCATGCAAACACACTTTTACATGGTGGAGCTTTCTTAGAGGACTTCAAGTCCAGGGCACACATGGTTGGCATAGCTACCCCGGGGTACTGGAGCTAACCCTGTTATTATGGTACAGCATAAGGCTTTGTCACATGGTCTACCCTAAATTGCCTCCAGAAAGAGCGAGTGATCATTTCTAGTTTTATTATTGCATTATTTATTATTATTGCATTACAGCATAGATCAGTTACTGCAGAAAATAAAAGGATGCTGCTAGCAAAGTTTGTATGTGCCATGGAGGACAAACTGCTCGCATACTGTGCTTGAGTGAGAGTCTCAGAGGCTGGCAAAGGGAGCCCACAGCCCTTCAGGCTCTCTACCAGCAAAGGCAGAAGCAGAATAAGAAAATCTGATGGCTGGCATGGGCAAAAAGGCAGCCCTTGGCCAGGGAAGTGTCTGAAGGGATGTCCCACAACTCTCCAAGGATGTGCCAGTTCACAGGGCAAAACCAGGACTGGTTGGAGGGTCAAGGGCTGGGAAAGTCATGGGGTAAACACGGTACCTTGCCACCCCAAAACTACCACTGTAGATCCTGATACAGTACTGCTGCTAAAATAGCAGTAGTAGAGCATCATTAAACTGTGTTCAA
This sequence comes from Oxyruncus cristatus, assembly GCA_013399855.1. Lineage (NCBI taxonomy): Eukaryota > Metazoa > Chordata > Aves > Passeriformes > Cotingidae > Oxyruncus > Oxyruncus cristatus. The sequence goes on along the minus strand of VXAY01001956.1, from coordinate 1,143,074 downwards.
CAACTCCCACCTCCACCAGCTTCCTAAGGCACTAAAGGCAAATTCTGGGTTTTGTCCTGTCAGTGATTTTGTCTCATTTTTTGTACAGCTCCAGATGCTCCCTAAAACAGAGCAAGTAATATTTTTGCTTCCCCTTTCAGTTAAAGTTTCCTTATTTGCAACAGCCACTTCTTTAAAGTGAGATTTGATTCTAAATGAGGACACAGCTGCTGCCTCCTCTTCCCTCATCTCCGCATTAGCTGCAATTGGCAGTGAGCCTCGGTGCATTCTCATTTCTTCCCATTAAATATTTTGGAAAACAGAGATTACTCAGAGTTACCAAAGTGATGTTTTCAATAGCTTAGAGTTCAATAATTGACTTCCTTGAAATTTTCAACAGCTTCTAGTTACTTCTGAAGTCCCAGCCCACAAGACAGACAATGGCAGAAAATTATACATTTTTTTTAAGGCTTAGCATGATGTGTAACCTACTCCTTCTTTCCAATTTCATAACTGAAAAAAATTAACACAATCAATAGCAGCAGTGTGTAGTGAACCTGCCATGTAGAGCCCACGCCGAAGTTCCTAGGGCTGCATGTCAGCATCCCTCATCTTCCCAGTTTACACAAACAGCCCATTTTGTCCTCCTGATCCAGTGGACACCACAGCATCCTCACCTCTAAAGTCAGTGTTTTCATGCCTTTTTGGTCCAACACAGACTTGAGGATGCCTACATTCTGGCCTGAAAGACTTGAGATTGCTTTGGATCACCTCAATAACCATTTGATGTTGGTTACAGATCTCAGATTATAAATAACAAGATCCATGCCATTTTTTGCTTGCTTTTTCACAGATATCTCTACTGTAAGACAAGACAATCTTCCTCCTTTAAGTCTGACTATATAAAACAGTTCATTCATATCCTTGTCCACAAAGTCTCCACAGAACAAGCATAAAGCCAGTAAAATACTTTTGATAATGTGCATCCACAATATTCATGGGATGGTTTTACCTCAGATGTATCAAAAGATATTAGAATATTCTGTGCAAAACTTTAGTTTATCTCATCAATTTTCTCACCTCTATTTTCAATGGCACTGTACAAAAAGCAGAGAATTTGAGCACCGCATATATGGCCAGCAGCTCGTTTCTTAATTTTTTTTAAATGCTGATTTACAGGCTGGTTTTAAAAGACTTTAGTGGATTTACTGAGAAGGTAAAGGTGTATGTAAAAGTCATGCCCACTAAAGGCTTAGCAAAGATATATGTGAGCAAAGGTAATATCATACATAAAATATTAATGTGTCAACGTGTCTCTTGACAACCTCTAACTTAATCGAAAATTAAAAGTGTCTATTATAAACATTTAGACTTGTGAGACCAACAGACTAATCTGATGTATTTAAAGTTGGAACAATGAGGTATTTAATTTGATTGAGTCACAAAAAGTCCCAGGGGAAATGGAATGGATTACTAAATCATCTAACAGCTGATGCTTGTTTAATGACAGCACTTCATCAAATAAAAGAGAGGGACAACTGATATGATGTTTCACTTTAGACTACAGATAAGAATGGCCAGATGGCAAGACATACTAGTATTGGGAAGAATTATCTGGTATGATTATCAAATAGGAGGTAAGACACCAAATTACAATTGTGACATAGAATGAAGTTCCACCTTTGGCAGCTTTTTGAAACCTCATGAGTGATGTTATGTCTTTTGCTTGCCAGGATACAACTGCTTAAAAATTCCCAGACAAGTAAAATAGACTACTCAAATGCTTAAACGCTTAAAGCACACATCTGAGGAAAGCACTGGGTAAGGCACAAGTAAAATGTAGCAAATCACCTTTATTAATAGGTCATTATTTTATTCCTCTGTCCCCATTTTAAAGGATGATTTTTTTATTGTTGAAAAACAGAACTGTGAAAAGCAAAAGCTAAAATACAAAATTGTTTGAAACATAAATTAGAATTATTCTGAAAAGAGCATGGCCCACTCTGAAAGAACTGTACTCTTAGTTTGAAGATGCAGCACAGTAAAAAGTTAGACACAATTCCAATTACCTCTGCACTACCAGTTCCAGGTAGTAAGTGGTTCTGGAATAACAAGAATTTCATTCTCAAAGTTTAACTAATTTCTCAATTAGACTTTGGAATCAGATACAAGACTTACTGAGGTAAACGCTTCTTTTTGAAGTACTCACTGTCTTGGTAACATTCTAGTTAAATTACAACACTACTGGACAACTAAGCTATTTTCACCTGAACAGATAAGGAGCCCTTGAAAGTCAGGAAGAGCCCAGAGGCAGTGGTAAGGAATGGCTGGCTCCTTTTAGCTCCTGCCTAGTGATATCTGTAAGTTTTTCCAGTCCAAACTGTAGGGCACAGCCCTCCAAGAGATTAAGAGGTGGTTCTTCTATTGCATTCTCTTCAGAGAGAGCTCACTGGTACACAGGGGAGACAGCAGAACATTTAAGTGGTCTATGAGTTTGGCTCTAAGCCCCACGTGACCAAGAAGCACAAGCTCAGCACTCTGCACAGCAGAATAAAGGAATAAAATCAAACACACAGGCCTGTCCAAGCACAGAGACGTAACTACTCCTTCTAACGTCAGGTGGCCTAAGACTTGGACCAAGACTGTAATACACATTCAGAAGGCAATCAGAGAAAGCTGTACGTTTAACTCTGATCTTTGTTTGACTGCACATGCTGAAACACACAGTGTCAGCCTGGCAGGCCAATTGACAGTAAAAGTTTGATAGGAATAGGAGTTTTAAAAAAAATTCAGTACTCCACTTGGAATCCCAAGCACATAAGAACCCAAGTGTCGCCAGCTTCCCACCTCTACCCTTGGAGTCAGTGATTAAAGCTGTCTCATTATCCTTCTCCTATGCCATACCCACCTCCCATGCCTCAGTTCCAGGATGTCCACCAACCAAAACATATCAAATACTTCATATTCCCAGAACTGCAGGATTATAAAAATATTTGACATTTCAAACTTCCACCGCAGTTGCTTTAATAAGTTCCATGTCAGATGTTTCCCACAGCAGAAAACAGAAAATTCAATAACCAAAATGGCTAAAAGTTGACATAAAATATTGTGAATCTGTTTGGCACAGACACGCCTGCTGCCTTTGCTAAAGAGCAAATCTGTTGACATTGAATACTTTAACACAGTGATCAGCTCCACAACTCGCAAGCTGCAACCACTCGCTGCTGTTCTGATCATTATGTCCAGCTCTGCCTGCATGATGTCTCCAACATAAACGTTTCACAGCAAGAGCATGACTTTGGCTGCAACAAAAAGAAATCCATACATAACTGCAAAATGTCAAACACAGTTGGGCATGTGAGTGTAAACATCAACATTCATATAATTAGTACTCTTCAGTTAACACTACCAACTGAGGAAAAACTGATTTGTGACAACCAGCAGGTATTAAATTCTTCAAATAAGTAGGGCCACTAACACTAATGACATTTTATCCTCTCACTCATCAATAATTCAAACAGCTATTGATTTCCAGTTTTACCACATTAAGCTGAAGGTCTAGCATCTCACTGAGATATGACAGATTTTTGGCTTTTAGCCTACAATTTCCTGTTATCTGGTATCCCTTCCCAATTCACTTCACACACACACAGGCTAAAGTCACCATCAACTTTCATTTCTGTTACTATCAAAGCAAATATGTGACAGAAGAATCTAGGAGAGTACTTCAAATGAAACATTCAAAGTCCTTCTACAGAGTCTCTCTAGCTGTCACCGCAGCAGCACCGCATAGATCTTGTCATTCCTTTGGTTTCTGGTAGAAGCTGCTCTTGAAAGTTTGCTGTCATCCACTCCAAAATGTTTTGCTGATGTATAGAGACAGGGATTCTTTCCCTCGTCTCTTCAGTGTTTTCTATTATCTTATTTTACAACTTTCTTATTTTTATTTCTTTTTAAGTAGGGCCAACATAGAGTAATACTTCTCAAAGCATTTGCATAGCATGAAGTATTTATTTTGGGGTTTAACCCCCTCTTGTTTTTTGTTAGGGTTTGTGGGTGGGTTTTTTAATACATCTAAATAACAATTTTCTTTTTTCCAGGTTTTACTTTAAGGTATCTTTAGACTTTCAGGGATCAAAGCATAACAATTTTGGTATACAAATAAACCAGTTTAATATCATTTTATATACTATAAGAACACAACTCCAGCACTATTAGTCTCAAGAATAATATTTCATTTGCTCCTAACTTACTTCAAAAGACATACCTGTTGCCTATCTCAACACATGTGGTCCAGTCAGCTACTGCCAGTTCTTGTCCACTTTGCTTCCATGTGTACAAGACAATCTTCCCATTCTCTAAGCCTACTGCAACAATATATCTATCAAGAAAATAACTGCATTAGTTAGGAAAGAAATTACAGTAGGCAGCTCAGTGAAGCCAGTTCTAATGCAAGATAGAAGGAAGCAGCACTCAAGTAGTGTGTTGCACTTTGCCCTTCAACTCAGTATTTACTTTTCCATGAAAATTAATATATCACATTTTAAATCAAAGCTGCTTCATAAAAACAAAAACAAACAAACAAACAAAAAAAACCCCACAAAGCTGGAGCTTATTACAACATCAGATCAGTCAACACTGTTGGAAGAATTAATGCATTTCAGGTGTGCCTCTCTCCCTCCCACTCACACTTCCTTTTTTTCTTTTACACTGTTTGGAGAAGTCACCATACCCCTGAAAAGGTGGCTAGGAAGGAAAAAAAAGTAGAGGTCATTCAGTTAAAGAATGGTTGAAATAATTGACAGGTAGATTTTGGGAGCTATTTAGCCACAGAAAATTGACTAGGAAAAATACTGACTTCAAAATAAATACAAAATGACATTATACAAAACCAGCCATACCTTCCATCAGGAGTAAGCACACGGCTGATACTAACAGCAGTTACAGAATCCCTGGAATCCAGTACTGTTGAACAAGGCTTGACTAAATCCAGCATATTCCCTTCCATACTCACAGATAAATCACACTGGCCCCAGACAATGACCTGTAAAAAACAGAGTCATCTAGGAATTTGCACTTTGAACTTCTTGTAAATGCACTTACAAAACATAAGGAATAACTTAACTAAAGGAATTCTAGGGTACAGAACAAAGTGGATGACCCTGAGAATAGTAAAAAATCTCTACAAAGACTCATCTTTGTAGACAGTCTGTCTGGTATCATTAAAGTTACTGACAACAAAAACAGATTCTGTTATGAAAGTTAAAGAAAAACTTGAGACCCATAGAATTATGTGACATATGCTTGTCTTACTGCATGAAAAAAGAAGGGAGAAAGTCCAACTGGCAGCCCACAGTCTTGTATATATATATACACAACCACTTTATTTAGCTTATGAAAGTATCACTGATTTCTATGATAAAACACACAATAAGACTTTTGTGTATTTATAGAATATGGACTCATTAGAACAAAGCATTTGCTAAGCTAAAATACATTAAAATAATTCTGGGCTTTCTAAACCTTTAATATTAATTACCTTTTTGTCCCGACTACCAGTGATAAAATACTTGCTATCTGGTGTCCAATCACAAGACCAAATGATTCGACTGTGAACAGCTGTATTTTTGTCTGTGTATGCACAGCAAGTGAAGACAGGTCCTGGAATAAAACATACAGAGGAAAACTCTTGTTTCAACTACTTTACATATTAAAAGTAATCATTACTCTTACCTAACTCTATGTAAGAACTCCAGGAATACTTGAATATTATTCCATTCCTCTTTAAAGCAAGTGGGAATACTTGGGACCATATGAGTTATTTTTTCCAACACTTACTACTACTAGTGATAACCAGCAACTGTTCAAGACAGTATCAGTCAGCCCTTATACCCTAAAACAGTAGGAACAGTTCAATGTTTTACATACATTTCTCTTTCAGAAGAATTTAAGTCCAAGTACCTTCAGGTTATTTCTATCAAGTTTTTTGTAAGAACACTGACTTCAGAAGTTTTTGAATAGTGCAACATTTACCATGTGTTCACATATTCCCAGTAATTTCACCACAGTTCTTATTTACCAGTAAAGCCCCAAGAGCTCAAATCATAATGGTCTAACTGCAAAGACTAATGTGTTCCCAAAGAGCCAGGCTGTCATTGCAGCATGTGTACAATCAAGAACTAAATTTGACAAGCAGATCAGTAAATGGAACTGCTTTTCCTAAGTAGAAAAGGTTGTCATTTTGGAGCATAGACTTTGAATAACCACTTCTAGGGATACCAATACCAGCAGTTTTGCTTTACACTGATAATGATGTTATTTGTAGACAGAAGGGTTATTGATGAAGAGATGAAAAGAGGATTTCCTCTACTTGCTATGAGTATTCACAATTCCTATCCTGAAACACTGTGTAACTACTGTGGACAATATGCCAGGCTTTAGAATAGAAGTCTGAATAGAACAGAAATTCAAGCCAGGATACAACTGGACACTGTCTGAAGGGGCCAAAACTCACTGCCAAGTCTCTAGGAACATTCTATAGAGCCCTGCAGTGTTTATATGCTATTAAGCCAACAGTGCAATGATAATTGCTTTCAGCACAAGCATCTGGTCTAGGATTCCATTAAAGTGTTCAATAGCAATCTCCTCGTGATTTTGCAAGGCTCAAAGTCTTAATGAGAGAGTCAACTGAATCCTTACTATCAGCATTTTTTCCAGACAGAGCCAGTCCTAGTCAAATTAATCAATTGTGTAGGATTATCAGAAAGCCACACCAAAGACAGAGATTAATCCTGTCAAGACTCTCAAAGTGCCATGCTCTGCAAGCAGGGACAAGGCAGCTCTATGCAGGATACGGGTGTAGCAATGAACCTTCCAGCTATGCCTGCACAGAACACTGTTATGAAGGCTTTCCTTGACAGAATGCCAATTGGAAGTTCAGGCATTACACACCAGCTTGTATACTTGATTTCAGTAAGTCAAACATAACAATCACATGCAGAAGGCAGGAGGATGAATAGTAGACTTCATTACATCCATCAATTAAACAGCATTTAAAGCCCGATTATATTCTTCTCCACATTTTGATTTAATTTCTAGCTTTCCATACATTATTCATTGCATTTCTTAAAGCCACAAGGGTCTACAACAATTAATTCTTCAAAGTTGTAAGGAAAATGTCCATTAAAATATTTCATCAATTCTCTTTCAAATATTTTGCAGCCAAAAATATTGAACAAACTGCAAAGTCTTCGAATGCGTATATCCACTTTTCATATCTTACCTGACTCTGAGGAATCTTCTTTCCTCCACAGTGACCAATTCCTGTCTCTAGAAACTGCTAGTAAAAATCTGTCATTAGGAGAAAATGCCAGCTGAGTAACAGTCAGATTGTGAAAAGACAAACTCTGCAGTTTTTTCCAAGAAGTAGTGCTCCACAAAATTATTGCTGCATGTTCTTTTTTGGAAGCCTGTATTGATGGGAAAAAAACATCAGTGAGAATTAATGAAAGCAAATACAAAAATCACACATTTCAAAATACTAAGATGTTAGGGGGCTTGTTTTAAGGTTTGCAATCAAGTAAGACCCAGCTTTCCTCTAGGAAGTTTCAAGACTGTTTCACTATTTTTTACTAATGCTGACAATATATCAGTAAGAAAATGTTTCAGACTTATATTTGTTAGAATTTATCTCACTGGTATCTTCAAATGAATCACACATAATTTAGGAACAATTTACTTGCATTCCCTCTCACCTTTGTAAGGCAACTACCATCTATAAAAAAAAAAAAATCTTTCACATTTATGTGAAAGAACAGAATTCAGCCCAAACTGAATTCTGACTCCTGCTCTGTCAGCCCTAGAAATCTGGTAGTACTTTTCACTAGATGGTGCTAGAATCTTTTCTTACCTTACATGCTGAAGCAATTATAGTGTTTGAATTATTGCAAGCAACACAAAATATTTCATATCCATGTCCATATCTGAAATAAATGTGAAAAGATATTTAACACATCAGTCATTTTCAGTATTACATCCCAAATAATTCCTAATAATGTTCAGCATTCAATTTAAACATCTGCATAAATTCTTTCAGAATTAGAAAAAGACTACAGAAAAATCTCTCCAGCCCATTCCATAGTCCTGCAGAAGCTACACTAATGATTAAGAAAGCAAACTAAAGCAGCATTTAATGTACCTTTATTTTCTCAAAAAGCAATTTTAACACTACCAATAAAAATCAGAAGCCACATATTTGAATACCACTGAAGAAATATACCAGAAACACACGGTCTGTTCTGTGAAATACTGAAAGATTTTTGAACTAAAGGACAAGAATCATGTTGGAAAAGGAAAACACAATGATGAAAGCAGTACTGCATGCCTTACTCTTAACTTGCCACTAGCAGTTTTATCACAATGCTTAATTTTAAAGCACATTCCTGGAGACTATTTTGTAGTGGAAACCAATGATAGTCAATTTTCTAAAACTAAAAAATATTTATTCCACAAAGTATAAATTTCCTGAAATTTCATGATGGAAAAACAACCTGTGGAATAAGTCATGAAACAAGTCCTCAGTTGTTTTGGGTTTATCTCCTAAATGTAATGCTGAAGAGCACTTGATAGAAAGACTTCAAGCTTTTGCATGCAACTTCGTTTTCACTAAATGGAAGCTCCAAAATGTAACATTTCTTACTAAATTAGTGGAAAACATAAAATATTGTCTTTTGCAAAGTCACATGAGCAGGACTATCTTAGGTCAGACCGGCTGCCTGTACAGGCCAGTGCTGCCTCCAGTAAAGCAAATTAAGATAGTGGCAACAGGAGATGCCATTTACATGAGTGTATAAGCCTTGCCAGTATAGGAGCTCTAGTACCACCCTTTTCCCTTATCCCATACATTATGTACATTATGTAGTACACCACCAAATAAAGGTTCACAATGGAGAGAAGTAACTGCACAAAAGAATAATGAAATGGTATTTTCAACCACAGACTATTTTGCCTTAGCATTGTGCAGTTCATAGCACTTTTTTTTTGCACAGGTAAACCAACTGGACTTTCAAAGTGTCCAGACAAATGAATACAGTAATTTTCTAGTGTCAGAAAGGATCTCTAAGACTTCCAAGTATATTATATGAAATGTACATACATATACATATAAACACATATTTATGCCAACACTCACGCTTTAATCTCAGCAGGATGCCTACAAACTCTCTACAGTAATTATTGAAGATAAAGATTAGCATATTCTCACAAGATTCACCATATTTTTAAGTTATTAGATTATGTAAAAAATTCAGCAAGTTCTTCATACTAAAACCTCCTCAAGCAAACACTTTGCAAAATCCAACACTAATCCTTCAAAATTTGGTGTCAAGTTAGAGCTTGGAATACACAAATGTCAATTACAAACAAGCTATTTTTAGCAAGTCAGTGCCTCACACTGGTTTTCTGCTGCTATGGTAACTTGAAATCTACATTATGAGTTTTTATGCTACTCCTTTTAAGATTATTCTGAGCAAAAACTCTCAAAGTCTATGAATGCTTTACATCTTGTTGCTCTTGCTTAAAATAATCCCTATCATTAGCTGTGCCTCTGAAAACAGAAAAAAATTGCTCAGATAAGTCACCTGAAGACCATCATAAAATGGAGTTATTTTAATGAATGCAGGATATAAAGGAAGATAGGCAGTACTCCCATAGCAGAGTATCAGATATTAATGTCCCACCAGACTTTGCGAAATGTCAAAGGCAAATGAAGAAAAATCTTGGCCTTGGCTCCGCTTCACTACTTGTACATCCCTTATCAAACTTCTTATGTGAGTGCATTAGCGGCCATAGCACGCACAGAAGAAGCAGTTAACATAACAGTTAGAATTACAAATGGTGCAGATATTGTCTAACATCCACCGGCTTTCTTCCCAGGAAACCCTTCTTTGAGTACAAACACAGTAAAAGAGCTTAAAAGTATTCAAAGGAGATTTACTGCCCAGTTGAAGGTAAAGATGAGCTCCCACAGAACTTTCCCCTCAGTCAAGTGAAAGAAAGCTGCAAAGTGTTTTTCCAAAGCTTTTTATTTCCTGCCTCCCAACTGAGGTCACAAAACTGGTAACCTATAAAGGTAGCTGTAATCATCAGCAAAGGCCCAACATTTTTCTTGTTCCTGCCTGAGACCACTCTTTTAGGAGATTCAGATAAATGAACCCGTAAGAGATTGAGATTATTCATTTCTTCATGCTGTAGTTTGAAGATTGATACTAAAGCTTTGAAGACTGTGAAAGGATAGCCTCATGTTACTGGGGATCCTTAGGGAACAAATCAGTTGACAACCTTCCTCTGCAAATTGAGAATTTCAGAAAAGGAAGAAAACATACCTGAAGAATTCTAAAACTCTGCATCCACAAAACAATTATTATGACCATATAACTCCAATATCTGCAATCCACAACCACCCTGTCAGCACTTAGTACCCAAATTGGGTTTGTAACCATTTTACTCAACATTCAGCACTTTGCTCTACCACTAGACACATCCTATTTTAGCTGCTGCTTCCATCTACCGCACCTTACAACTCTGTTAGGCTTTAGGGGGAAGCTCCCCTATCGATGCCTCAGCCTTTACTTCCACACCAGAAAGACAAACTTCACCTGCAAGCCTGTGCCATGAAGTGGGAAAAAAAGCAGAAAACTCCTTACACAGAGAGACCCTCAGCATAGGCAAGGTTTTAAGGAGAAACAACTAGTAAAATAAAATTGTGACGCATCAGTTCTAAACGCCATTTGCAGCACTGCTTCCTAAGTTTTACATATAATTTCTTAATTTTATATACATATAATAACATACATACATGTTTTCTGATTTTTATACACATATAATTAACTTATTTTACAAGTATTTGTAAACACAAGTCAAATCAGGTAGTAAATAGGATGAGTTACATGACCATACTACAGTAATATGTTACAATAGCTTTCTGGAAATTTTGTAATTTAAATAAGAAAAGGAAAAATAAAACTTACAACTTCTGAATTTCAGGCCATAAGGTATTCTGCAGCAAGTGATCCTCTGGTGGAGGTTCTAAAAAACATTTGTACAGCATATTCAAATTTGGTTCTAAATAACCTAAAAATCAGCTAAATAATGCTTCAAGCTTATATCCAATGAACTTCATTCTCTATTTCCTACAACAGAAATGAATCTCATACCTGTAAGGACCAAGGGCTGAAAATAAATCTCAGGATACTGATTCGAAATTGTATTAAATGATTCCTCATCCTCAGCTGGTTGAAGAGCCATATCTCCTGTTCAAAGCAAGGACTTCATTAGCTAGAGAACATACTTGAAAGGAGGGAAAACATGAGCACTTATTATACATGTAAAAAATATTGGTTTTATAATACAAGTAACTGAAACTAGGTTTCCCTGCTTGCAGAGTTACAATAACATGAATATTAGAAGTTAGTTATTCTGATACATGTGAGAATGAGAAGATTTTTAAAAAAGATAAAATCTAACCTTCGAGAATGACCTCTCTCCATCAGCACAGGTTTTTTTTTTAGATATTCTTAAAGAAAATTTGATTTGACTGAACACAGCAGTCACCAGGAGTTCAACCTGTGTTTCCTCAGTGTTAAACCTTTCCTTCCACATTTGAAAATGTTTAAGACAAAAATCTCCGATAAAAGTGATGAGTTCTTAAATGTAATGTAGATCCCTAAATGAAAAGCCATGCTTGAGCAAGAGTATCTACAACTTGCAAACTTTAGCAAAATTGCTGAGGGCTCAGTCCTTAGCTTGAGGCTAAAGTACCAGAAGTAACTGAAAGTAGTTAATTTTAAGTTGAATTTTAACTCTGTCCTTAACTCTGAAGGTACATAGAAAAAGGCACAGAGCTGGGCAACGGTTTCTCCCAGACATAAACTACCTTTTTGCCCAATGTACATCTCAAATACAGCAGTTTCAAAAAGTAGGTACAGAAAACATAGAAAAAGAAAAAAAAAAAAGATTATTTTCTCTTTCATACTGTCTTCTTTCCCCTTGAAAATGAAAAGACCAACATTTATCTGAGACCACTATCTGATCATTGGTCACCATGAAGATTCCTCTGCAGTGTAAGTGAGAACACAGGTCTGCGGTGCTTTACCCCAAGCCATTAGTGCTGACACCATTGGGAGAGCAACGGTGGACAAGGCAGGAAAATTCCATTCATAGGGCTGCTTCTGGGTGGGCCATGTGAAATCAATTGGAAATCAAACTATTAGTTATTCTCTGTGTGACAACAGAGCCGGAGGGTTTTTTCCCCATCTCTCAGCAGAAGAACTCATTAGAAAGCAGGGGAAAAAAACCCTTGCCAAAATATATTTTATGAGTTATTTCAAGTAGATGAGTTGTATTTCAAGTACAACAAAGCTGGTTTTTCTCTCACAGATGATTTAGGAAAATTTGGCTTATTGCCCTCAGAGACCCTAGAGACAAAGCTTATTAAAATGCTTCCTTTTTTAGATCATACCTTCTGAAAAAGCTTTAAGCAGAGAAAAAACAGGTCTGACCTAATTTCTAGATTCCACTATAGTGCATTTTTACCAGAGACTTTATTAAAAACCAGACTACCAGTCTCATCCTCAGTCTCAAGAAAATGTTTTTTACCACCCTACATAGGTGCTTGTCCCTCCTTCCTTGTTCCCCCACCTTGTAATTTCCATTGCCTCTCCAAGAAATTCACCTGGTGGCCCACCAGTCTTTACAGACACAACATTACCTGCTGTTGGCTAACTAATTCTTCTTTCCCAACACTTTCTACAAAGCAACATTTACCCGGAGAAGTTTTCACTATGGCTATTTTCATGGTGAGAGAAAATATGACTGATTCCCCTCAAAACAGCATTACTTCTGTAAGCTTCTACAAGGGCCGTAACATTTGAGGAGAGCGTGAAAAGGACTCCAGAATGTAGCTAGGTAGCTATTTTACAGAGCAACTGCAAGTAGTAACAGGTAGTCTTGCTTTAATAACTCTGAACCCAGTTTTCACAGTATGCTATTCAATAATAATTTTTTGACTAGAAGTCATTAGTCTTAGGGCAGGGAGATGGGGGAGTAATGAGCACAGAAAAAACAGGAAAAATGGGAAATGGGGAATCTTACAGTATCCTGCCCTGGGTATTCCTAGACGGATCACAGAAGAGCAGTGAAGTTCTCAGGAGCCCTGTGCAGACTGAGTGGGGCTAATTTCTACAAGGGTGCAGGATACAATATGGAAAGCAGAGAAAGCATTTTGGGCTTGCACAAGACATTTGGGAATGTTTAGGGGGAAAAAACAAAGGCAGAGAAAGAGAGAAAAGATCCTCACTTCTGCTTTTATTTTTAAGCACCATATTTAGGTGGTACCAGAGAACTAAACATTTCACACAACTTTATTTCTAGATTCTAAACTTGCAGCGACGCCTGCACTTAGAGACCTACGAAAAATATGTACACTAAAACAATCATTTGAAAAGAGTTTCCAGATGAAACATCATAACCATCATTTCTCACTGCCATACCTTCAAAAACAGCTTTATTGGATAATCCCAAAGCTGGCACAGTTGCACCTTCCGGAAGATCAGATGACTGCTGAATTAAAAGAAAAAAAAGAAAGGTTACACACAGATTGTCATGTAGGCTTGGATTTCAAAGACCACAGTTTAAGATATACCTGAGAGTTACTTTCCTAGAGAAGTGAAGGGGGAAACTTTGAAAAACTTCCAACTCTGTACAAAACAAAGATCAGTACTCCACCAGAAAAAAATAAAAACAAACAACAACAACAAAACACACAAAAAACCCCCACCTTTTCTTAGACCTTAGCTCAAGGGTTTTCTTCATCCCTAATTGAAGGTTTTCCTTCCACATACATGACAATTAATCTATTAACTGAGAGCACTGCAGATTTTAACACAACAGAACTGGGAAATAGTTGTTCTGAGGTGAAATAATAAAGCAGCATTTTGGAAAAGGGAGCGAGGGGTTGAGTGCCTGTGACCACAACTTCAAACACAACTCAGTAAATAGCACAGAGATGTGGCTGGAATACATGCCTGTTTAAAGCAGCACAGGGGAAAGACAAATTATCAGTCAGAAAACACTTTCATAATGGTATAGGGAAAAAAGCAAAAATTTAGAAAGGGTAAGTGAACTTCTGGACCTTTGTCCAGGGATGAAAAAAGATTTAAAAAATATTTAATAGCTGTAAAATCCCTTCCTTTTCATTGTCTGAAAAGTTCTAAGACTGTTTTACAGAATTAAATCAATAATGTAGGTGACAGCTTAAAATTTATTTATATGTTCATAATTAGATGAGAAAACATACGAGAGACACATACAAGTCTAAGACCCCTAAAACAAAAATGGTTCTTCATTACAACCCAAAGTATAATACAATCCAATGGATTTAAACTGAATATAATCCTATTCAACCCTTTTTGAATACAAAGCTGGCTTTGTTGGTTTTAAGTACTTTTGGGGGGAAGGTAAGTGAGCCAAATTACAAAAAAGCTTACCCACTTTACAATAAAAAGCTTTCACAGAAAACAATTTCAATAAAGCTACTTCAGAGTACCTGTATCATTAGAGCTCACAAAGCCTTCCTCTCTAACCAAAGCCCATGTGAACACTTTGTGATATCATGAATCAAAAAACAGCACTCAGAGGAAGAGCCGATAAGAAAAGTCTACATTAAGGTAAAATAATGGTATCTGCCAACATTAGAAAAGCACAGAGTTTTTTGTACAGTGGTCATTAATGCAAATGCTTACAAAGTCTTGTGGAACTAAAACACTAAACAGCTACTTGTGTGACTTCTTGGTATCAAAAATGATTATACTTGTTTCCCAGATATTTCACTTGTTAAATTAAATTGAAAGGCTAATCCATCTCCAAGACAGTGCACAGAAAACACTGCTTTTGAGCAAGAAATCCAAAGGCTCTGTACAGAGGTATCTATCTTGAATAAGGTCTGCTCTACAAAATGCAGGGAAAACCAGCATTAGATCTTAATGCAAATGAGAAGCAAAGAAAGGACGGCAATGCAGGACAGCATAGGTACTGACAACTAAGAATTGGAATGTAGAGGCCTCAAGAAAATTTCCAATGCCATGAAGAAATTAAGCATGAGCAAGTACATCTTTATAAATATTTGTATGTCAGAACTAACAATAGTGCTGAAAGCTTTATGCTATTTCCAAGCATACAATTAAAAAAAATCCAACTAATAATACCAACACATAACCACACAACAATAATTACACCCAGCCAGGACTACTACAGCTGTAAATTATGGAGAAGCACATTCCCAAGCTTTATTGTTTGCTTAATCCCCAAGTGTGTACAGTGGTCTACTTGATTTGACTTATTTAAAATTTACCCACACTCTTTGCAACCTTTTGACACTAGGTCTTGTTTGGTTTCAAATAGGACCTGTTTCCTATGACAACACCATAAAAATACACATGAAACAACATACATGGAACTAAGCAGAAGGGAAAGGAAAAACTAGGTTTTATAACGATTAAAGGAATTTCTACGGAGTTTACTGCAATCTGAAATTTTCTAAAGCATTAACTTTATTTACATCTAAGAGGGCTGTCTTCATTTAGCATTGCTTTAGCACACTTACATGGGAGCACAGCTTCTTCATTGAAATACCAGTGATGTTACTGAAATTTTCTATGAAATTCTTGGGAGCACGAAAAACTCGAAGCACTTTTTCATCTGCTCCTGACACAAACTGAAACCGGCCGACCATTGCCAGACAACGCATGTCGTATCCATGTACTTGAGGCCTTGCAATTTCATGCCAGGTTACCTAAATGAACAGACATGAAGTTAAAACACAATCCTTAACCAGAGAAGCAGCAAGATTTCAAGTTCCAAAAAAGTACTAATCCTTTAATTGCTGACTTTGTTAACATAAAGCAGCCTTCTCCTGACGTGAGTAAAACTGATGGATGATCACATACATTAGCTGAATACTACTTTTCCACCACACAATTCCTGTAATTACTAAACTGCATCCCTGCACAGATGCGTTTAAGGCACTTAATGTGACTTCTTTATGCTAGACAGTCAGGAATAGAACATAAATTGCCTAAGCAAAAGGAGGATTGTATGCTACTACTTTTAAAACTGTAGCTCTGAAAGACCTAAGAAAGGTACTGATAATTACCTTGCTTCCTTCATCTGTCTTTCACAAAGCACAGCAGCACTGCTGTTAGCAGGCTAAAGGTTCCTACTTCCCTCTTTTCTGTAAATACTTGATTTTATTGAGATCATTTAATACAAGTTCTGAAAAAAAACCTGACAAAACAAAAATAGCTTCTTGTAGAAAAAATGTCTGGAAAATTATAGAAGTGGTTTCATTTGAAGTATTAGTTTTTCCTACTTTTCTATGTTTGTATCCACTCTTCAAGTTTTAATCCAAGAAAACGAGAATTAACAGCGAACCAAAACAGATAGACAAGGTAGCTTGATAGTCATAATAAACAAAGAATATTAGTAAAAAATATATTAAATTATTTAAATTACTTTCCTAAAAATCTGATTTATTCTACATGAGAATTTTTTTTTTTTTTTCAAAAAAACTTTGTTCTCCAACAAACACACTTTCATGAAGAGATTTTTCCGAAGTGTCATTTGCTACTACTCCCATATGATACTTTAGTTAGAAAAATCCAGTGTGCACTTTGGAGTTATCAGCTAACAGAATCAGAATTAATTTCATTAATTAAAATTTAGACTACTTCAGCATTACAATGCCTGCAGCCACTACAGAATCTACCTTGTACTAGGTATCATATGAATATAAGCAAAGACATGTTATTGACTGTAAATGCCTTCACCCTAAAAATTCAACTGACTTTTGAATGCTCAAGTTTCCAATAGGATCTAAATGGGAATTTGAGACATCCTAAAAAACCTCATGATTTCACAAGGGCTTGATTATTTCCCAATGCAAAAAAAAGCATTCATTCTTAAAAAAAAAAAAAAAAAAAATCAAACAGTGCAATAAGCCCTTCTTACCCTTTACTAGGCACATCTTTACATACTTTAGATCATAGCACATAATAGGAATGAAAAAAAAAAAAAAGAAAACCAAAAAAATCAAACCCCAAAACAAAGAGGGCTGCTAAATCATGCAATAAGCTTCTTCCAGAAAAATCAGGATGCAAATTTGCATGACAAATTGAAGCTGATCGTTATCCCTCATTTCTGATATTCTGTTATCAGAATTGAGACTTTAAGAAGGGATAATTATTTGCATTTAACACTTAAGTTTCCTTTTTATAAAGAAAAACATGAATATTGAGCTGTAATACTAAACCTTCATAGATACATGAACCATCCATTGTGTCCTGTTAAGACAAATATCAGATGTCACCTGCTGTAATTTTTCAGATACTACACTCAGTAGTAGTAGGCATTTTAAAGGCCTATGTTACCGAAGTTCAAAAGCAGCAGAACTAAAAGTCAGGTTTTCCGGGTTCAGAAGTCCTGAACACATTCCTTCAAATGACCCATTTCCATGTCAACCCTCCACTTCACCTCACCAAAAAGATACTATAGCTTCCTCCCACACCCCATGCAGCAACAAATGCTGATACTACTTAGATTTACACCTGGTCAGATAAGCCAGGTGGCTGCTCTATGTCAGAACAGAAAGTATAAAAATTCAGTTCACACTGGATTTAGATATGAAGACCGCAATCACTCTGCTAAATCAGTTGATTCAGGGAGAGCTGATCAGGTATATCATACGAAGCTCAGTTCTTTCAGAAATAGGATTAAAATTTAGCAAGCAGCACACATAACAAAGAGTGGTACTTCAGCAGGTCACAGAGAAAGTGATATTGACAACTCTTGAAGGATGCCAACTCACATTGTGTGCTAGTCCTGCACTTCGCTTCACTATGTCAAATCCCACATACTATCTTTTCCACAGAGCCGCTGTACCCTCCAGATGGGAGATTATGGAAAAAAGCAGGAAGGAAATTGGAAATACCCTTCCTGCAACACAACACTTCTGCATTCCTAGACAGGGTTTCCCCCAGCCCAAAGCAGGAGGCGTGAGCGAGCAGCTGTGTGGTCCTTCGTATCTGGCTGGAGTTAAACCATGACTGCACTCATGTAGTTCAGATAATCATTCTAGTAAAACAGTCAGTCATAAACAAACTAGTGTAAAAAAAATACAGTGAGAACTTTGTTTAGATTAAGCGTGTGTAAAAAAACCACAATCAAAGTTGAGTTTCTTTACGATTACCTGCAGCAGTGTTTAGCCAATTGTTAAACAAAGGTAATAGATGGTTATTAGGATCAGCCATATATTCCTCCTTCTGAAATACTGCAGAGTCTGTTTTCCAAGATCCTGGAAGAAGACTACTTGAAGGTAATCTGGAGGTGAACTCAGGATCAAACAGCAGTCATACTATGTGATTGCAAAAACTCTGCCACTAATATTTTTAAACTGAAAACAGGACACATTGAATGACCAAACCAAGCAATCTTGGACAGATCATCTCTTGGGGAAATTTAAGGTTTAAATTATACTCAGGCGACTTGTTCCAAACTCAGGACAGACAAGCCCTCTTAACCAAAATCACAAAATCTTTGAAGATCATACCTCTGTCTCCTCTTTTCTTTTCCATGGAGCAAAGAGTCTAGTAGTTTGATCAGAGCCCACACTGATGATGAACTCTCCTTCTGGATCCCACTTTACATCCTCTACACTGTTAAAATGTCCTGAAATCACAACTTCTGGAGTCCATTCTTTCTATTAAAAAAGTCACCCAAAGAAGCAAGGAGTTTTTACTTGACTGATTGGCATTTAATAACCAGAATAAAAGAATTGATGTACTTTTTAAGAAAGCAAGAAAAAGACATTTGAAAACAGCCAATTATTAGAACTCAAGAGTGACTAAGGAGACACAAATACTGATTTATTGCTCCAATCTAAGAGAAACTTGCGTTATTGGTACAGTTGTGAACAAAGCACAACCACAAAGGAGTTCAGTCTACTTAACTGACTTCATGATTCCCACAGGTAAGAAACAGGTTTTAGAGCCTGGGAGATTTCAACCTCCTTTCTGTGCAGGAGTGAGATTCCTACAGAATATTATGTTCAGAGAAAGACTATTTCAATCATTAATTTTAAATTGTACTGTTACACTTTTCTATTAATAACAGAAACTTATCTCAAGTGACATAAAAGCATAATTCTTTTAAGTAATACTAGTAACAAAAAAACAACATACCTTATTAACCGTAGCCTGTTTCCAAAGGTGTAGTGCTCCATGAAAAGCATGAGCAACGATCATTGAACCATCTGGACTGAAGTGGCAGTCAAAAAATCCAAGAGTATTGCCACCCACTTCACCTACCCGTACCTGAATTAATGAACAGAAGTGAAATATCTATGAAAATGGTCTTCCACTCATAGGAGATCATTCTGATTTCATGAGATGAAAACTTAGCTATAGACAAGAGTTCACATTTCACACACAAACACATTTAAAGAATATTTTAATTGCAAAGGTAAGAACTGATCTGAACTTCAAGCTGCACACTTTTGGTCAAACCAATGTAAACAGAATGTAATATGAAAGAATAACAATCTTGCAACAAGCTTTACTGCACAATCAATTTTTAGAAGCCTGTAAATTTAGCCATGACTAAGCATTACAACTAAGGACGTCAAATGGAATCTCCATGTGATCACTTGATTATGACCTAATTTCTACTTCAAGTACAAAGGCACGAGAACTTTTCAGTGGAACAGAGGAAAAATTAAATACACTACTGTAATTCTCTCTTTTTCACTTAAGAGAGGATTAGAACTTCCTTTGTGACAGGAAAGACCACAAACAACGGTTGGCATAACCCAACACAAACAATTTCAGCTGATCTACTGCAATTTGGAAAAGCAGGTCAACTGAAAACAAAGACATCAATCAAAGCACTAGAGAAATCTTGTCATAAACCACTTGTTTATTTAGGATAATCCACATTAGAACAGCTTTCAAAATACTACAGTGACACATAAATATTCAGCTCAAATCGAAGAAAAACTAATGACACAGCCTATGAATAAGTTACGGTGAGTAAAACCAAGCTTGTGAATTCCACGCTGCTCTGTAGTAACTGCTTGGGTCACATTTCCACAAGGATTAACTGCAAATAGTTCAGGAAAGTTTATTCCTCCTCTTACCAGGATTGCACAGCATGTGTTACTACGCAGCACCTGTCTTGCTATACTGTGAATGACAGTTGAGCACAAACACACCTTATAAACTCTCCAATACAGTAATAAGATGGCAAAGAAGCAAAAAAATCATATTGCATCACTTTTTTTTTTTTTAAACACAGTTTTATTTGCAACACAGCATCAGAATGAGTACTTTTGCATGAAACCACTTTTGCCTTTCTCTGCCAGAATTTTATAAAGTTTTTGTTCCCTACAGTACACACACCATACTGAAAACACAACTTGAATACAGCACTTAACGTGAGAAAGACTGACACTTGCCTGTTCTAGCCAGACTCCAGATTCCTTATCAGGCTCCCAGATGATCACAGTTTTGTCCATTGATGCAGACAATATCCTCATTGGTTGTTGCATGCTGCCATCTACAGTACAAGGAAAATTATTACCCTACAACCTAGCAGAATACTTGCTAAAAATATCTGGTCATACTGAAATCCAAACACAGTAAGAAAATTACTCAGCATCAGAGACATGCAATGCAGTACCTATAAGCCAGACTTAAAGCCACTGCATTCTTGCCATTAGGAGGTATTCTATTTTTCAACCATAATCACCCAAAGAAAATGCAAAACATGTACATGAGAACAACCATATTCCACAGTTTAGTCACTCCAAACTGATATTGAATTAAATATAATTTGGAGGATAAGCTGGAGCTTCACAAAGAGAATGCATAGCAGTTCTCAGTTCCATTCCTTAAGTAATTTTTTTACTGAGAGGTTTACATTTTAAAACAAAATAATCTCCCAGTATTGCCTGGTTTTTTTTTTTTCCCAAACTGTTAGATTCACTACAGATTTCAATACACTGTAGCACCCTGTAATACATAAAGTAGTCAGGACTGTTTCCCAAAATGCAGTGAAACACTCCAGAAAAATGCTGAACACAACCAGAATGGGGAAGAGGGAACTGGCTGCAAAACCTGTAGGAGAACCACTGTGGAACTTTTCTTGATAATGCAGATGTTGGTGGGTATCTCATGATGAGGTGACACCTTATGCAAGCACCAGACCTCCTACCTTCTGCATTAAGAATATGTCTCTCAGATCAGTCTGCCCCTACTGACTATGTGTTTTCGGGAACCCAAGATTGGGCCAGGCCACAGAATGCAAGCAGCTGCACATATGCAGAAGCACGATGTAAGACACCTGGAAAACTTCATGGTCTAACAGGACAGTTTTCAGATTGCAGCACAAGACTTACAGGCCTATATTGTGCTCTAACAGGAAAAATCTTTTACTAGTGTCTAATTAAAAAAAAAAAAAAAAAAAGAAAAGAAAAGTTTAAGGACAGATAACTAAGCCAAAATTTTTAAAGCAAGTCCTGTGTCTTTCACTACAGTTATTTTGGCATTCTAATGGCACTCTGCTGTTCAAGTGTTGCATATACACCAATAAAGACGTTGTTTGTACTGCTGCAGTCACCTGCCATCAGTAACTCTAAAATGTATCAGAAAAAAAGGCAACTTTGCCAGTACAAATACATAAGGGCATTCTGATTGTGCAAGCATGTCACATCAAGAATCTCCTTCTGTTATATACCAGGTAGACAACTAACAGCGTATCAGTACTGCAAATCAGGCTGTCAAAATTCAAGGATTTCAAAACAAAGATAAATACTAGAATAAAATACAAAATTCAGCTTAACATAACACTTCTTCAATGAGAATCCGCACTAATTGCTACATGCTAGAGAAAACCAATACTCCAGGAATCCCTGACATGTTATCTTAATTCATGGAAGACTGAAGATTAATCTTCTGCATGTTGCTATTTGTTCCTTTCTACTCCACAAAAAAGACAGAAGTGCTCTTGAGGTAATGTTTACCTTCTGAAGAACAGACATTTCAAATACATATATCAAAGTAAACTATTAGAGCTATTAATTCATACTGATTAATTAATTTGTACGCCATAACCAATAAATCAATTACGGTAAAGTCATTACAGCTCAGTTATTTTATTTCATTCTTTAAAGAAAACCTGAGTAAAAGGCAACATCTGTTTACTCATAAAAACTTATTTGCAGAATTAAAAGGTTTTCATAGTCTACAGTGACAAGTGAACATGCAAACACAATACAAAGGCATGTGACTGTACTCTATGTATACAAGACTTAACAGAGCTGCTAAGTTTTTGGTATCTTTTTACCTTTGGAAAATGAAGGCTGCCAGTGAACTGCATACACCCAGTTTTCATGACCAGCCAACACCGACTCCAAAGAAATTGCATATGATGTGTCAGTATCTACCAGAAATCAGAGAAAAGCACATTGTTTTCTAAAAGCCAAGAAAGACAAGGTCATTTCTGATGCCTTCAGTGAGAATAATCAACTGTTTTCAACAGCTACCAGTATCTCAATAGCTTATTGACACTGAACAGCTCCTTGAAAGCCTACTTTGCTACAAGCCCTGAGTACTAGATTGATGCTAAGAGGTCAGTGTTTTGCCTCAGAGTGGGTATCACAGAATTCCTGGAGAACTCTCCTGCAATTTTGAAATAAATGCTCTGACACTGGCTCTATCCATACTCTTAAGCGTATTTGCATCTCCAAATGACTGAAAATACAAGCATTAAGATACTTCAGACAATGAATCAGGATTTCCAAGAAGTACCATGAGCACTTTTTACTCATAACATCATACACACTTCATTATATTACCTATGTTGCCTGATAACTTATCCCACAATAGCAGCAACGCGAACTTCTGGTGTTACAGTGCTCAAACAGTAAAGTAAGCTTGCACGTACTTATCTGTTCTCTCCAATATGTTTCTAAAGTTCAAGTAATAGTAGCACCTTTCAATTAATTGGATTCGAAAGAAAATTAAAGATACGCTACTAAACTGGAGGAGAACTGTACAACAGCTTCCTTCCCACAGACAAACATATGTTCTACATACTGCACTTGGAATACACATGACAATGCACGTTAACATTAAGCTCTCTCGCTGCTTCACCACTTCTTGTAACACATCATTAACTTTACATAGTCATGGCTTTAAATGAGTAACTCTACTTTTTCAAATAGCTAAAAATAAGGCTGTCGAATCCATCTCAGAGTATTTTCATACATGAAACAAACCAAATTAGATGGCAACCACTTTGTTAGCTCACCTAAAACCATGAAGAAATATACAAGTGAAAAGTTGTGCACGAGAATTTTACAGCTGTTACCTACCTTTGACAGTAAAAACATTCTCTTTCAATCTTATTGAATCATCTTCAGTTTCTGGAAGTTCCTTTGATTTTGTACACACTTTCCAAATTCTTATCAAACAATCCTGAGCACAGCTTGCTAAAAAAAGGTCTTCTTCCCCTATTTGTTTTCAAAGAAAGAAAAAATTAGAGCCACATTTTCATTGCTTTTTCATTCAGTCACTGCCATGATTACCCCACTCTCTTTCCAAACATGCACCTACAGTGTTATCCAAATTTTTCCTATTGTACACAACATCATACAAATCCCACTGTTTTATTTCAACATCAAATCACTTTCTCATTTCAAACGCTCTATTAATTTATAACACACTGACTAGGAACATGTCCCTGCTTATAAAATGTGGAAGACATGGGAAAAACTGTACATATATTGTTGTACATATGCTTCCCTACTACCTATGGCCTTTGCTGTTGGAATCCTACCAATCAGTCTCAACACTTGTCAAGAAATCCTTTCCTCCTTTCTTTTCTTCAGTGTTGGAGCATCCTCTTATTCCATCTATTTTATTTGTGACAACTATTTGATTAGTTAATGTCTGAATATGTTCTCTAAATTTCTTTAAAAAAATGGGGGGGAAGCAGGAGAAGAAATGAGAAAAGGACTATTTCCCCCTACTCTTCCCACTTAGTAAAGCAGCCAACTCTTCCTCACTCAGATACAGATATCTGTGTATTGCTAAAACTCCAATTTGTTTGCATTTAGGTACCAGTGAGGTAAACATACTTGAAGTAAGCAAGAAAAATGTTTACATTTTAACAGGACACAAAGTTCCATCCTGATTTTTAGTATTAGTACCACCACTTCAGGAAACCAAACATCGCAACCACAAGAGCTGAGGTGCTCCAGTGCATCGAAGTCATCTGCTGGAGGGGTAATACAGTAATACTGTATTAAACCAGTATTTCACTTTATTCATCTTTCATACTGACCACAGACTGCCCACTCAACGCCTCTTATCCAATCTTCATGTCCAGGGAGTATTAACGTTTTCTGAAACTGAACAAGAATTCCTGTTATATCGTGGAAATCCACTTAATTACCATGCGCGTATCACCAATGAGCTTTGGTTTTTCAAGTCTTTTATATTTACAGCTTCTGTTATTTGAAACCAGAAAAAATTAAGCTGCTACTAAAGATTTTTGTTTGCAGATAGAGTCTCATAAGCCTTTTCGGTTTTGCCACCATTAGATAAACACGTGTTACATTACGGCATTACCCTTACATGAGCAGGAAAGAATGTGAATTTAAGGGGCACACCCTCAAGAGGCTACAGTCTATGATAAAGATAAGTGGGTTTTTTATCTTTATCAGGCTTACTGTGGTACACAAGGAATAACATAACGCCAGTATGATCTGACAAATAATTTCTCTTATAATATTACTATTTTATTTTGATTCAGTTAAGTGTTTGCTGCTTACTTAGCATTGAAACCATTTCTATTTTTCTTTGCCCAGAAACAACCCTACTTCCATGACACTTTTTTATCTCAAGTCAACTTAAAATGTCTGAAATAACCATTATCGTTAAAAAACTACTGTAGTTTAGTATGAATAAATATCACATTATTTCTGGCATTTATATTCTGCTAAATCTCTTACCTAGGACTACTAAGAGCAAAGATTAAATGACAGCCTCTGCTATCAGCACGACTCTGCAACTGAGCTCTCTCTCCATATCTGGGGGCAAAAAACAAGAGCCTTTCTCATTGTGTGTCTGCTCTTTCTCAAGATCTCTCCCTTCTGCTTCAGAGTAGATGGTAAGCAATACAAAGGAAAAATCTGCCGTATGAAAAACCCATACTCAGAAATTGGTGCCCAACATTTCTGATTCTCTCCAAAATCTCCTTTCCTTCATTATCACTCTGCTTCTTGTTCTACATTTGCAGCCACAGAATCATGGAATGGTTTGTTTTGGAAGGGACATTAAAGATCATCTAGTTCCAAAGCCTCTGCCATGGGCAGGGACACCTTCCATTAGACCAGGTTGCTGAAAGCCCCATCCAACCTGTCCTTGAACACTTCCAGGGATGGGGCATCCACAACTCTGGGCACAACCTGTTCCAGTGCCTCACCACCCTCACAGTAAAGACTTTCTTCCTAGTATCTACTCCAAACCTACCCTCTTTCAGTTTAAAGCCATTGGCCCTTGTCCCATCACTACATGCCCCTAAAATTACAGAACAATCTCATATGTAAGATACAGGGCC
Source organism: Oxyruncus cristatus (assembly GCA_013399855.1). Classification (NCBI taxonomy): domain Eukaryota; kingdom Metazoa; phylum Chordata; class Aves; order Passeriformes; family Cotingidae; genus Oxyruncus; species Oxyruncus cristatus. The sequence goes on along the minus strand of VXAY01001956.1, from coordinate 1,117,367 downwards.
AGAACAGCTGATCAGATACTTCCAAATCAGAAAGTTTGGCCTTAAGAATGTGTTCTCACAGCCACCTGAGCCTCATTTGGCTAGTCACTTCTGGACTCACTGGTACTTCTGGATGTGGCATTCCAGACCAATCTTTATGTTAAAACACCCAACAGATTATGTGTAAATAAAGGCAGGAACACCCCAGGAAGCAAGATCAAACAGCAACGTAAGATTTTTCCTCAAGACTATGTGTTTCTGACAATACAGTAAAAAAAAATTTAGCAATTCATATTTCAGGCAATAGATAAAACATGTATTTATTTATTCATTTATATGATCCTTGACATAATGCTCTGTATTTTATATTCACCAAGGTAAGTTGGTAAGGTTTATTCCAACTGAAATATTGGTTCACGCTGAACTATTGCTAAAATACTTATCTTTAATGGTTCCTTTGATGTTAAACAGTGTGCCTATCTCCTGAAACTTGACTTCAACATTAATCTAAACGCACATCTAATAATTTTCCTTTTTTTTTTTTAATTTCAAGGGGTTGTGGTGTGGTTTTTTCCTAGTCACCCTGATTGTCTCGGATCAAAAAGAACTATTATGAAAAGCAGCCATTTGTTCTTTCTTTAAAGAGTAAAACTAATTACTTTGAGATTATTAATATCAGCCCAGGTTTCTAATTCATTTCCCAAATGGGCTTTTAGGCTCTACTTAGCTTTAAGTCAAACATTCTGTTTCTTTGAGCTACAGAACAAACACTCTTAACCAGTCAGCTAGAAGCCTATTAATTTTTATTTTTGCATGCTTACATTGCATAGTCCCCTTGAACTTCATGGCAATTCACTTGCTTTAAGGTGGAGGTTTCTGAGTTTTATTTCCTCATATTCACTCAGCAGCAGCAAAACTAGCACCAGATGGTGCATGTGGCCTCATTGATGAGGAGGGATACCCCCATACCTCTGTAAATACATTCACTCCCTTAAATAAAAAACTCATGGAGCTGCCTTTCCCATTCCTATCACATCGTCCTCAACTTTGCACCTATTTGAACACTGTCAGTACAGTGGCTGGAAAACAGAGGGTGAACACAAGGTCTATTACCATGTAGAGAAGGAAGATGCCATGAAGCATGACCATGATATTCCTAGTCATATGATTTAATTTTAGGTAGTCCTGTGAGGAACAAGGAGTTGGACTTGATGATCCTTGTGGGTCCCTTCCAACTTGAGATATTCTACGATTCACCCAAAGTTTTCAAGATATTGTTTCCCCTAAAAATAAAAATTGTCCACTGAATCTGAGCAAGTAGTAGTGTTGCTGTTATGCCTTCTGCTAGGGTTTCTTGTATCATTTTTGCCGTTTTCTTTGAAGTCTGTGTTTCTTCGTATCACATATTCAGTTTGTTCAGATGTATTCTGTTCTAAAATTGAATCAATATAAAGCTTCTTGCAGATGCACATGGTCATTATTTTTAAGTGACTCAGTCAAAGTTTTTACTATTGTCTAGGTTATATTTACCAGTATTTTGAGCTGTCACTCGTCTCTTTTTAACAGATTTTGTTTCTATAGCCTCATATTTCTCCTTCTCTATTTCAGTTTTTCCACTCGGTCTTCACTGGATACATAAGAAGTTAGAGTATCAACAGTTAAATTTAACAAAACCTCATGGTCTGACTCACCTACTTCACAGGCTTTCCCATGCCTCTTAACTAATCTCTGAACATTGCTGCTAAGCAACAATCTAGTCTCTTTTCTTTTAGGCAAAGAATAAAGCTGTTCTGTAGGTAGCAGAACTAATGAAGCCAGTTTGTCTGTGGACATGCTCAGCACACTCTGAACAACTAATTCTGCCCACAAGGTACGACTCCTTCAGGACCAGGCTAGTAGCATTGTTCGGCAAATTTGGCAACAGAGGTTCAAGTCTTCTCATTTTTTCTGCAGCAGATGCTAGATGTGATATCCCTCTTGCATCTGTTTATCTCATCAGATTAGAAAGAGCCTGAATTGTCTTTGAGTCTCTTACTCCGCTTTTCAATTAGGCCAATTAATTGGGTGAAACCTAGTCAAACATGCACTGCACCATCTTCTCGGAGAAACCAAGCTCATCATAGACATGTTTTGGTTTAAAGCTCTATTTGATCCCCTGGTTTACTTATTTCCCCTCCATAGGCCATATCCATGGATGTTATATCTCAAGCAGGAAGACATATTACGGTTTCTAAAAGATTTTTCCCCGGATACTTTTACAATTCAATACCCTCTTTCAACAAGTCAGAAAAGCAAATAGTTTATTTTATCTCTACAACTTAACACAGTAAGGGATCTTTGGGAGGGGAATCTTAAGAAGATTTAAAGCCTGTCCATGCAATTTCAAAAACCAAGTAGTCGTTAATGAAAAAATATGTATCATCTGTAAAATTACTGAGTTTATGAAAAGGTAGCCTGAATTAGCTAACTGAAGATGCCTCATCCTCCCTCAGAGTCTAACAGTGCCCTTTAAGTTTAATTAGAATGCCACATCATGGATGTACATTCTACCTTTGGATTCATACAACCTTTTTTAGGGTGCTAACTAAAGGCAGTGGTTTAAAAGAGCCACAATTAACAGGACAGAGCTACAAATCCTCACTAGTGAGGGAATAACACAGTTTAGATTCTAATCACTCTCATACGTTATGTTCCAGAAAAAAGTGGCGGGACAACAGTAACACTTCCTTCAAATACCTTTTAGAGTACTACAGAAACCATAAAAAAGGTGTCAGCAGACCTGAGAGAATTTGACTAAAGAGGAGAACCTGGCTTTAGCAGCTAGGAAGAAATTTACATCAGAAGGCTTGCAAGGATATTTTAATTCTGTTAATAGTTGTAACACACTACACGAGCACTTTTACTCCACAAGGAATCAGATTTGGGCTCTTTTCTTTGAGGCCTGCAGAGTCTACTTAGCTAAAAGAGATGTTCTGGAAAGTTAAGATAAGCACCAACAAGAAGTCCCACCTCATTTAAGAGATACTCTGAACACCAACTGTGCCAGAACAGCTGGTGAAAATACTTTCTAAACTTGAAGGTGTGAAAAATAACACATGTAAAATAAGAGAAAATTGCTCATCCCTTGTATAAATAAAGTTTTCTACCTTCAAAAAAGAGAAAGCACAACAAACTTGCTCATGAAGCTGAAGATGGAACTTGTTTATTGAAGTTACCTTCCTTTATCCTCCACAGACTGAGTGCAGTTAAGAATGGCTAAGACTATTGCTATACGCAAAAGTCTGACCAACAATTGGCAAAATAAGTTATCTATCTCTGAACATTTTTGGCAGTCAAATGTATGTCATTTGTTAATCTGAATCATACCAGAAGACAAGTTTCAGACTCTGGTTGAGAAAAATCAACTGCACAGCCCCTTTCTTTAGTACACTGAGAACCATGTGGCATTCTGCCATTGCTAATTCCTAGAGAATTCACTAAATTAACTGACAAGCTAAACAGGGAAAAAAAAAAATCTAAAAATCTTACACAGTACCCTTCTTTTCTACTTAGCAGTCAAGAAATCATTGAACATGGCAGACAAACAAGAAGTACTTATTTTATTGATAACAACAGCAACCAAAATTTATTGTTGTATATGGCAACCCAAACTGGCAAAATTATCTATAAAGTAGTTTTAATCTTTCTCAAAAAAAGGAGCGTCTATTCTTTAATCTCTAAGGGGACTGTGCCTGAACAAATCCAGAAGACTACATATGCCAGTTTCAATGGGGGTTTCTTAGCTTCACTGGTGCACTGGGCAGTGCTTGTGTTTTGAGGGGTTTTCAAAGGGAGTGAGAGAGAAAAAAGTGACACTGACTTCTGTTTTGGAAAACATTCAACACATGCTTTAGAATTTAACAAAACTCCTGAACAGATGCAAGGGAGGACAATGTTTTTCTCCTGCTCCAAAGGAACATTTATCTGTATGAAAAAATAAAAATTGCCAGCTTCCAAATAATACATGAAAAATGTGTGTGCTTTTAGAAGATCAGATACTCCTAAACATATGCTTTTTGATGTTCAAAAGCATTCAAACATCAAGAGCATACTTAGCAACAAATATAAAATTCCTCAGATATAAATCATAACAGTTTTCTTATAAGAATTTATAGACTGAAAGTAACATTGTTTCCATATGAACCACTTAATGCATGGATATCTCGTAAGGAAGGACAGTTGCAGCTATTTTGTATCAGTGGGAATAAAAACACAGGCTATCTTCACACAGGGAAAAAAAAGGTCAAGAAAAACTAAACACTTTCATACACTGAATCCAACTTCAATATTCTGTATGTGCATTTCACCATTACCTAGAAAAACAGATGAACTCTTTGAACTTGTATGTTGTATGTGAGGGCTATCTAGACACAGACAGTACTTACTGAAGAACATAAACAATCAATAGCACATATGAAAAGAAGCAGAAGAAATGAGTAATGTTCTGAGCAAGAGACAAAAACTGCAATTACCTGACCATTCTGCTGTACGAACAAACTTATTTTGCAGTCGTCACCACCGCAAGCCAGAATTGGTACTGGAAAGGAAAAGAAAGTCTTTATTTTTAATAAAATCTAATATTCTAGGATATGAAAAATACATAACTAATTTAAAAATCAATATAGTATTAAGAAATATATTACTATCTACAGACAGGCAAGTGTGACACCACTTTTTAACGTTTTCTACACTACATGCCTAACACTATTTGAAATAGGCTAGTATCTCAAGAACACAAAACTCAGAAGTTATTTCAGCATGCAAATAATATCTGCAAATATTTAAGATGCTAAAAAGAGTAGTTTGCCTCACACTCACATATCTATAGGAAGTCCAAGGTTTTTAATTAATTATAGTTTATTGATATCAACAGGCACTTGCTCTAAATAAAGAGGAAGCAAGGAGCAAAACAAAATGACTCAAAACTAATGCAGTTCAAGTTCCTAAATCAAGCAAGGTAGGTTTAGATGAAGTTAGTACAATTATTATACAACAAAGACAGACCAAAAAAGGAAGACAAATCACCACTGTCTGTAGCCAAGAATATGAAAGCAATGAACATTATTATAAAAGTACTCAAGTCTTGAGTAGTAGTTTACTTCCATTGGCTATCCTAGAAAGTGCGTAAACCCCATAAGTCTATTGAATCAAACCAGGCAAAGTTACATCTAAGGGTAAAAGAAGTTAGGCAGTGTATTAGTTCATCTCTCCTACAGAAGGTGATGGGGGAAAACAGTTAACCCTTACTCTATCTTTTTAGGACCTAAGGATGAAGTACTTCTGCTAAGGACTGAAATAGTAAAAGGAAATTAATTCTTTATAAAATTATGAAGAAATAAGTTCTCAGGGCTAGACATTTGCACTTCTCAAGTCTGGGTAGAAAACAGGATACTAAATTTCACTAAAATCAACCATTTCCTTTACTGTGGATAGACCAAAAATCAACTTGAATATTCACAGTACTTTTATGCTGTATGCTAATTTCCTCTTTCTGCTTGGACCAAATCTGTGCCTAGTTATCCGCTGTTCCTCTTGCACTTCTAAGTCGCATTACACATTCTTGTACCTCCATCATTCGCTGCTTCTTTCCAACACCTAAGTCACATTTCACCCCCATCTCCTCCTCACTTTACATAGGGCTAAAAAAATCCCCCTTTGGATTGGAGGCAATGAGCTGTTGGGAAAGAAGACCTGGTTTTCAGGTCCACAGAACTTGGGCAAGAGTGAGGTTTTCTTCCAAAAAATACAATACAATGGATATTCTTGGAAACAGTCCATTACTCTAATCACATATTTACTCCACAGAAAGAAGTTTTAATAAAAACAAGGACAGAATTATGAGCTAGTTGATGTAGCAAACAAATGCAAATAGTTTCACTCAAAGAGCTCTATCAAGAAATGTGTATCTGGCAAAACCAGATCAGCATACAGACTCTTACATAAGTGTTCTAGGTTATTAGAATCTGATTGAGATAAAAGTCCTACAAAGGAAATACGAAAAGTAACTTGGATCAGCAAAGCTTTTTCAAGTTCACTTGCTCTTTTTTCTACCCGTTGCAATTCAGTTTTGAGGAAACAATTCTTTACTGTCAGAGGCCAAGCTACATCATGGCATTTATCCAAGTGGTAGGAAGAAATACAGTACGTGACAAAAGAGCCGATCAAGACTTGTAAAATACGAAATCCTATTCCCAGCATTTTAGAAGCAGAGTTCTGCAGACAACCAACCAAAACTGCACAAAGCTCTTCTTCAAGACTCAGAAACAAATGTACAGAAACTCCTCAACTAAGAGGCTGCCAGTAAAGTGCTTAAGTTGTATTCCAGCTGCAAATGACTGGTCAGATTTTTATAAGAAGTCTATCAGCTTTCCTCATTTCTTCACAAAAATGGGTCAATTTTTTTTTTAATAATTTATTTTTGAGGACAATCAGTTAAAATACTAGGCATCACGAACATTAATGCCCTCTGAAAGCTAAAGCATCCATTGTGTACGAATCAAATTTGAACGTAAGCTTTAAATTTCTTTGCTTGGTGAAATGAGAGGTTACTGTAAATGCTTCTAGTTCAGAAGTGTAGTTTACAATTTTCAGAAAAATAATTCTGTATTTAATTCCTGACTTAAGAAATGAAGATTTTCCTCAAGAGAAAATATCTTTTAAATCTTAATACAGATGACAACATAACCTTCATAAAGATTTCAGAGCAACTCCTGAAGTTTTCATAGATTATTTTTCCTGAGGCTCATTAAAATTCCAAACTGCCATTACAGATTAATGTATCTGACAAAATGATCAGCAGGGATATTTTTAATAATATATTTTAAGCTACTTTATTTAGATTTCAGAACTAACATACTTCTTTGAATAAAAACAGTTCTGTTATATGGATGACTATGTCAGGTTTAGGGAGAAAACACAGAACATGGTTACGCTATATTAAAAGCCCCTCTACAGATTCCTCCAAGAAACATTTCTAATAGTACATTTGTGGTTCCAAATCTAAACTATTCTGTGACAATTATAGCAACACAGTTCACTGGCCTGGAAAACACCAGAGTATAGGAATTTTTTTTCTAATTCCATACAAAACCTATGCAAGTAACTTCTCATTTGAAAATAATTTCAGTTCTTCAGAAAAATAAAGTTCTCTTTTTCATGTTATGAGCACTGTCTTGCTTAGGATAACTAATTTGAATGGGGATGGAAAGAGTCCATGGTAGAGGACTGTTAAGCTCTTACCATAACTTTCAGCAAAACTGGGTTTGGGGGACTCTGGGAGCTTTCCACAGCAAAAGAAAATGCTTATTATTCCAAAATTTAAAGAAGCTCCAAGTACTCCATGCAATTTTGGTTTCAAAAGCACTTAGTTTTAAGAATCAATATGACAGATCCTAATTTAAGGTGTTTCCAAAATGAATAGTCATTTTTCTTACATACAACACATTTTCAACATTAAACAGATGCACTACTCTAGAGTGTTACCGTATTTATCCATACAGTATCATAAATGAAGGAATAATCCATTGCTTTGCAATATGAATGATATACTCATTAAGCTGGCACCACAGACGCTTCACTTCTAATAAAAATTCATATTGGAGGTAATGATTTTAATTTATCCTCAAGCCTTTTAACTTCATCTCAATAATTACCTGTTAGTGTATTTACAGGAGAAAAAGAGAGAGAGAGGTTTAAAAGCTCTTTACTGGTGCAGACAATGCTTTTGTTATCAGACACACCCTGAAAACAGACAGTGGTATTTTCAAATGGGACAATGTATCTTGACAGAGCTTTCATATCTCCCACAATTATCACAAGACAAAGAATAAAATAAGCTGGTGAATAACTACTCTGGAGGCCTATACTCAAAACAACATATCAGTGTGGAATGCATTCAGCAAAGAGTTGAAAACTCTAGATACAGTAAGAAAATCTAGTATTTTTCTCCTGGGAGCCCAGCATACCTCCATCCAGGTGAAAGATTATAAAGATAGTTAAACACAAACTTAACTCATGTATCTGGTGAAAAAAAGCTTCTATATATTTGCAACAAAAGAATGTGCCTGTGGCAGGCTACAAAATCTGAGCATTTATGTTAATAGAAAACTATATAAACCAGACTGAACAGTCAGGTTAAACTAGTTCAGCATCTCAGGTTTATTCACATTTAAGACTGAACAGGTGATAAACGCTGCTTGTTAATCTGCAATTTTCAACGCAGGCCTGCAAGTTCTTTTTTCTGGCTCTTGCCCTTCAATCCAAGAACAAACATACACAGCAGCACCATAAGGAGCAGGTGATACTACCGGTGCAGCCTCACCTTGAGTCCTGTGTGCAGTTTTGGGCACCACAATACCAAAAAGACATTAAGTTTTTAGAGAGAGTCCAAAGGAGGGCAACAAAGATGGTGAAGGGTCTGGAGGGGAAGCCATACGAGAAGTGGTTGAGGTCACTTGGTCTGTTCAGCCTGGAGGAGACTGAGGGGAGATCTCATTGCAGTCTACAACTTCCTCATGAGGAGGAGAGGCAGACACCAATCTCTTCGCTCTCATGACCAGTGACAGGACTAGAGGAAATGCCATGAAGCTGAGTTAGGGAAGGTTTAGGTTGACTATTGTGAAAAGGTTTCTCTCCCAGACGGTGGTTGACAGGCTCCCCTTGGAAGTGGTCACAGCTCCAAGCCTGACAGAGTTCAAGAAGCATTTGGACAACACTCTCAGGCACATGATGTGACTCTTGGGGTGTCCTGTGCAGGGCCAGGAGTTGGACTTAATGATCCTGATGGGTCCCTTCCAATTAAGGATATTCTATGATCATCCTATCCCATTCACATACAGCATTGTTGCCCCCTTTTAAAGTTCTCTGTCTCAAGAGCTCAACTAAAGACTCCACTTGAGCGCCACTTTGAAGACACTGTAATCACTCCGTGTTTTTCTAATTACTAAGAAGAGTTCATTGAAAATCTTTAAATACAAACATCAGCTCAGATTATTCCACAGAAAACAGAAACTGTGGCATAAGAGTCTGGAGTCAGTCAAGTGAAAATCTGTTTGGGGGATTTCTTAGATTTTATGTTCCCTGCATTGATATTCAAGATGTGCAGCTGTACTTACCATTGCTGCCAGGCAAGAAGGATAAGCAGACATCCATAACAAATCCATTTCCAAACTGCAGAATTTCAATGCATTTAGCTGGAAAACAGGAACAGACAGTGTTGATCTTATTCACTGTAAGTATTATAGTTGCACTGTCTTTTCCTAATACATTATATAGTTAAAATTTCCCATCCATTTTTCTTTTAAGGAGCTAAAAATCTTCTACATTTTTTTAGAAGCCTAAATAATAACATTATCTTCTGTGGGGCCATAGAAATACATCCAGAATTAGCTGAGTTAGAAGATAAGTCGCTATTCTCTTCTGAATATTAAATCTATACAGCTTCACTGTGATAACACATCAGAAGCAATAAATGTTGCAAAATATATCCTCTGGCAACAACATTCACTACACAGGAAGCTACAACTGAATCCATTTGCTAGAAGAGCAGCTAGAGAGATGAAGAAAAACCTGCAAACACCTCTGAGATCTAGAAATGGCTGAACTGGCAAGTCATCCAGATCAAAATAAGCACCAGAGCAGCAGAAAAAGCTCTCTACAAGTGAAGAATTGGTCCCTCCATCTCTGGAGCCCAAAACAGCAAGACAAAATGGAAAGGACAGGATTTCACAGTGTTTTCTGGGAACATGAGAAATGTCTTCCAGCACATGGGACTGAAGATTGGCACCTCCCACCTATCTATCTCATGCAGGCAAGGCAATGCGAAATTTTCAAATACACCAGATAAGGCAGAAAGTACGTTAAGAGATGCAGTCACTACAACTCAATTAGCAGAACAACACTTTAAATCTAGATTATCTACCCTAATTATTTCTTATGCATTTCAAAAAGCTGTTTTCCCATGTGTCCATGCAAGAGCCTAGTTCACAAAAAGGTCAAGATCCTGTTATTCCAAACTTCATTGGACTCAAATCAATAGTAACAAACAAGTGACACCTTTCTAATGCCAGCATTAACCATTTTACTACGTAATTTTACTTCACATGCCATGCCCACACAGCTAGTGTGCTCCCACATTACAGGGCAAAATGATGGCCCATACCATCAGATTCTGAATACATATTTAAAAAAAAAGTAAATTTAGCCAACACACCACTGATGAAAAATAAAGGTAAATCATTCTGCAGAACAAATCCGACTCAAGGCTTTCAAAGAGCAATACAGCATTTTGATGTAACAAAGTGTAAGAGAAATCAACGTAGCTGCATTAAAAGATGATAGTATTTAGTCTATTACTTAAATGCGTAAGTATTCATCACTTTTATTTAGCCAGCATGTTGTCCCTAATATTACAAAAATGTTACCTTCTGGACCATGCCGAGACCAGATTCTCACAGTGGAGTCAGAAGCTGCAGAAGCTACTAGCAGGTTTGGGTCAGGTTCATCTGACTGGTAGACAGCATCCACAGCACAAACAGCTTCTGTGTGGCCTTTGAGTGAAACGCTTTTGACAGGCTGAACACAAGAAAATTGTACAGATTTTTAAATTTTTAAATTCCAGTAACTTATCTGAGAGAATTTTTTAAACCATTTCAGGAAATATAATACCGAAAATGTGTCATATACCTGCAATGGCAGAGCATCTGCAAACTATGCCTAAGCCATAGCATATTCTAGGAAACCCAGAGAAAGGATACAGCATGTAATGAATATTAACTTGATTTTGCTCAAAGCTGAACAGAATTAAATGTTGCGGTGTACACTACGCAAACATCACCACTCCTTGAGGAAAGCTGGAAACAGCATAGAAGCTAGGAAGAGTAGTTTTCCTTCCTTTTTCTACTTCTCTTATCCCTTGCCCTAAAGAAAAATTCACAAAAGTCTGGAGAACCTTGCTGAAGGAGAACAGAGAACACAGTGAAATAAGTAGCACTACAGCAGCTCTAGCAGCGATGTTCAGCATGTTCTCACAAATCAAAACAGCTTTTTATTCCTTCAAAATGATAACATGAAAAACAAAACCTCTAAGTCTTAAGCATGGACATTCTTAATGAATAAATATAGGTGATTCGATCTGCCATCTGTTCCTCATAAAGACCAAAATGACTTTAATTCTGCGACCAGAAATCATCCAGAATTTATACAAATTTTATCATAAACATATCTGACATCTCTTTCCAAAATACACCTTGGTAGGCCCCAGCAAGAATTTTTGGTTTGTCTGATATAGAATTTTGTCTGGTTTTAAGAGTTTACACTAGTCTAGAACTGTCATTAAAATGTGTATATTTAGCCACATTCTTTTTCAGTGATTGCCATAAGGTTGTGCACCACATCAACAGAAAAAGTTAATAAAGTCTGTATGTTATCTTAAATGCATAAACAGCTACAATGGATCAGGATCAGAAATAACTTATTTCTGAGAACGTTCCCACATCAGTTACATTCTCCCTACTATGGATTTCCCCCACTACGCATTCACATGCACTTTAAAGTGCAAGTCTAATCTAGTTTGAGACAGCCAGTGAAACAAGTCACCTACACAGCCATTCACAAAACAATGCCTAATAAGCAAGATTTTGAAAGTTAGATAATAAATTAGAGGGTTTTTTCATCTACATTTCAGTTCATTCTGAAGGCTCTATTAGACAATATTCCATCTTTTGCCTTCTATTTTACAGTATGAATAATAAATTAGCATGTCTCCTTTCTTTTCTCAATTTTTCTGACAAAACTCAATTGTTCCATGGATTTTTCCTTTTATTTTTGTTAAGTACCTACCCCAACTTGTATACCATCCTTCTACGACTACCTATAAACAAACACTATGCTGTTGCACAAACTGACTGGAAATCACTAGAAATGGATATAAGGAAATGAGGAAGAAGGGTACAGAAAATGTCAACACAGAATGGATCTCACAGTTTGAAGATTTTAAGGTGGTTTAAAGAAAGGAGCCACATGAGATCAGAAAGCTGATGAGTCAAGAGGAGACAAACGAGATCTTTCACACATGCTAAACAAACCCACCTGATAACTGATTGGTTAGTTAATTTCCTTACAAAGCCTGATTTGAAAAAGATGAACTACAGAAAAGAGGAAACAACATTTGTAGTAAAACATAGCATGACAGAATACCAACAATTACAAAGATACACACATGGGATTCAACAGTCAAAGTAAAACAAAGAGGTATGAACCAGAAATACAGCCAAAACAGATAATTTGAGGTATGTGAGAAACTAGTGAAGAGGGAGCTTTGAAAAGAGGTTATTCTAGCTTACCTGATTATTCCATGTTGCTGTACCATTCCATTCCCAAAGAATAAGTTGTTTATCAGATCCACCAGAAATTAACTCTGTTTCAGAAACTAAAAAATACATTTTGGAAAGTTTTGAGAACACTTAACTTTGTAAGAACAGTCAACAAACATAAGCAGTTACATTGGTTACAAGTCACAAAATATCACTGGTAAATAAAGCATGAGTAATAGGAGTTGCACTGTGCAGAACAGCTTAAGAACAAATGTATTACCTAAAACAGCATAAAGAGAAAAGTCACAGGAATATTTAAAGTTCTGAACGAATGTGATAAAAATATCTTTCCAAAAGAATCTCAAATCCAACACTGTAAATTAATCTTTTGGGCTTTTGCTTGATATAGGAAAATATAGCAAGAGAAATCTAACCAAACAGAATTCAAAGCTCCACAAGAAAATTTAACTCCCAAGTTCCCTGAAAATAATTTCTGTTAATCGTTTTTAAGAAGAATGTGTTTTAGTGCAATCAGTTGAAGGATGGCAGGTCTTATCACCATTAAACACTAATGTCTTCACCTCAGTACATCTCCTCCAAAAAGGCAACCTGCACATTACATTAACAGTCTAATCAGTGGCCCCATTTCTCTTTATCAGTGATTTTCCATAAATGCCTAAGGGCAAGAGTACATGCCTTTGAAAAGTCTGCACTAAGCAATGCTAAATCTTGGAATTACCATCAAGCAAAAGCCTCTTAAGTGTCTCAAATATTCCTATCCATCTAAAGATTATATTTTTTTTGTGGATATGAACTCTATGCAACTTAGAGATGTATAGTCAGAGGTTGCTCATAAGGCACTGAGAATCAGTTTACAAAGTCAAAACAGGCAAAACTCCAAACCCTTACTAAAGAGTCCAGTGGCAGCTCAAGCAGCACGGCTACCAATCTGTAAGGAACATCACAGCCCTGAGCAATCATCCTCCCAGGGCTGCAGGGGCCGGGAGCAGAGAGCCCAACCAAATCCCCACACTCACCGGGAAGCTCACCTGGGTTTGGCAAGTCACATTCCTGTGAGGAATGATGTCAAATTGAGGCCACACCTCAAGTACTGTGTCCCTCAATTCAGGAAGGACACTCAGGTGCTGGAGCAAGTCCAGAGAAGGGCAATGGAATTGGTAAAGGGTCTGGAGCACAACTTTATGACAAGCAGCTGAGGGAGCTGGGGTTAGGATTTTTTAGCCTGGAGAAGAGAAGACTCAGGAAGGACCTTAGCTGTCTCTGCAACCACCTGAAAGGAGGCTGTAGCCAGGTGGGGGTCGGTATCTTCTAGGCAGCTAGTGACAGGATGAGAGGATACAGTCTTAAGCTGTATCAGGGGAGGTTTAGGTTGGGCATTAGGAAAAATTTCCTCACAGAAGGTGTGATTAGACATTGGAATGGGCTGCCCAGGCAGGTGGTGGAGTCACCGTTCCTGGACGTTTTTAATGAAAGACTAGAAGTGGCACTCAGTGCCATGGTCTCGTTGACATGACAGTGTTCAGTCATAGGTTGGATTCGATGATCTGAAAGGTCTCTTCCAGCCTAACTGACTTTGTGATTCTGTGAAAATACCTACTGGAAACACGAGTTTAAGGCAAGAGGATGCGCTGCAACTCCCCATTTCCTTCAGTTTACAGCGCAGCTCCTCTGCTGCCGACCGGACCCTCTCCTACGAGGACAGCAGCCCCCCGGCCCCGAGAGGAACCAGCTCCGGGCCCCGCCGCGGCATCTGCCACCCGAGAGGACGGGGGCTACTCACCGCGATCCCGCCGGCGGACCCAGCGCACGCAGTTCACCCTGCCAGCGTGGCCGCGGAGCGTGGCGGCCGCTCGCCTCGCCTGCGGGACAGAGAGAGCACCGACGTGAGGGACCGGCCCCGGCCCCGGCCCCGGCCCCGGCCCCGAACCGCCCCACAGCGCATCAGCTCACCGCCGGGTCGTAGAGGACGACGTCGTGGCAGCTGCCGAAGGCGATGAGGCCGCCGCGGCCCCAAGACACGGCCCCGCCGCCCGCCCGGTTGGCGCAGCAGGCGACGTGACAGAGCGACACGGGCGCCGCCATCTTGGGCGGCGGGCGCGCGGGAGGGGCTGACGCGCGCACGGTCCGCGCCGGAAGTGCCTCGCGCGGGGCTTCCGGCCGCGCCGCGTTGCCACGGCAACGGCGGGGGGTGGGCGGGCGGCCCTGGGCCCGCCGCCGGCCTGCNGGGGAGGAACGGCCCGGGCGCCTCCGGGGATGTCGGTGTAGGGTGTTGGGGGCCTTCTTTGGGGAGGTGTGAGTTTTAATCTTTAGTGCACCTTTTGCCAGTCACTCAAAGGTGTAAAAGGCTTAAAACTTTTCTGTTTGGTTGGGGGAGGGGGTTTGTGTTTGTGTTTGCATAGAAGTTGCAGAGTCACAGAGTCGGGTTGGAAAAGACCTCTGAGACCGCCGAGGCCAACCTGTGACCGAACACCATTTTATCAACTAGACCATGGCACTAAGTGCCACGTCCAGTCTTTCCTTAAACACCTCCGGGAATGTTGACTCCACCACCTCCCTGAGCAGTTCATTCCAATGTATAATCTGAAGAAATCCCTCCTGATGTCCAACCTGAACCTCTCCTGGCACAGCTTAAGACTGTGTCCCCTTATCCTGTCACTAGTTGCCTGGGAGAAGAGACCAATCCCCACCTCCTACAACCTCCTTTAAAGTAGTTGTAGAGGGTGATGAGGTCACCCGTAAGCATCCTCCTGACTAAACAACCCTAGTTCCCTCAGCTGCTCCTCATAGGACTTAGCCCATAGACCCTTCACCAAGTGATTCCACGCGTACTAGGAAGGACCTGAGCTGAGTATCAGAGATCATGTGCTTGTTACCCATTTCTGGTCTGTTTCAGTCACCTGTGAAGCCACCTCCTGCTTAAATTAAGTTACTGACCTTGGGTGTGTTTAATATTACCATGTACAATGTCCTAAAATTACCGTCACAGAAAGCAGAAGAATTTGCATCTGAGCAATGGCCAGGGGCCGAACAGGCTGATCTGAATATGTCTGAGTGCCTCTGTTTTTCAAGAAAAGAAGAGCACATTAGTGAATTTCATCTGTTACATTTTTATTTTTTCATTTATTGGTATATTTATTGCCCTTCCTGCACAAGAAATTAAAGCCAAATCAAGAAAAATAAATATTGCCATAGTATTCTAGTTTTGCTTGCATGGTCATTGGCCTAGAGGAAAGGGGTCACTTCAGGGTGTTACACCATATGGATGTGCTTGAACTGCATCAGCCATTTGGCTTCACAGGGTCGAGGATTGTACCAGTTCCCAGTAGCTCAGGTGCAACCTGCTGCCCCACAGGCTGTGTAGGAGGCTCAGTGGGACCTTCAAGACCCTCATTCTGCCTCCAGATGCTCTGCGCCACACATGCAGAAGGCCCTGGAGCAGAGGCCAGGCTGAAGTATGAATTGAGAACTCTGCAATGAAAGCATGGAAAGGGAGAGAAACAGACATGTGCTTCCTGTCCCCAAATTTGCACCTGGGATATCCTCAAATAATTGAAACTGAACTGAAAAGCTGGAAAGCCTGGGCTGCAGGGAGAATTCAGCTCTACTGGGCTGTGCAGGGAATGAGGAAGGGATCAGGAAGAGAAAGCAGAAGGCAAGAAGGCGTCGAGAGGAAGTACTCTGCATAGCATAGGGAACACCTTGGGCCCTAAAACTCTCCTGCCAGGCCTTCATCTCCCCATGTGCCTGTGTGTTCTTGAATGCTGGCTGTCAGCAGCGCTGTAACCTGACACAAAAATGTTCCAGCTAGGCACAGTTTTTTCCAGTGGGTATGAGAGGAAGGAAGCTGTGCCTGATCACACACAAGATACAGCCAGAAATGTTAGCTGCTAAGGGAACAAATGACTCGTTGCAGAAAAATGCATGGATCTAGTAATCAAAGCATGCTTTAACTGAGGAGTGCTGTCCCAAGGTGCCAAGGATGGCTGCGCAGCAGTCAGGTTGCACAGCAACCTCCTTCTCAGCATGCCCTGCCAGGGTTGGAGTCAGGGCTCCGGCAAAAGGAGGTCGGGCACTGCCAAAAAGCTGGATCATATTATAGGAGTTGCCTCTGTTGCTGTGGGAACAAAGCTGGTTCTGACCGTGATAGTAGGCATGAGTGTAGGCTTTTCCAAGATGGATTGGGTGAGGGATTCCTCTGTGACACAAAAAGTTAGCTCAACTGATAGATAACCCACTGCTGCTGCTGTCCTGTTGGAGAGATTTGGAGGTGCACATTATGCCTGAGCATGCAAGGGCACTGTGCCTCCATGCTGCAGGGTTTTGTGGTGCTGGTCCTCTCATCCTTAGGCCACCACCTTGAGGATGGTGCTTTCCCAGCCGGTTTGAGAGACCGCATTGTAGAGGATTGCTAGTGCCAAGTATTGTCACTGATTGCCTCCTTTATCCAAATACAGGTCTGTCACTACAACTCTGTGCCACTCCAATGCTGCCCAGCTCTGCGAGAACTGGGGTAAATCAACACAGATTATGGACTTGAAAGTACCATGAGGAATGCTGTAACAGCATCATGGCAGCATGGCCGAAAAGCACAGGAAGCTGGATTTGTGTCAGGACAGATCAGCCCAGACAAACCTCATTTCTTACTTTTTATGAGTATTATGTCTGACCGAGTCCTAGTTCACATGAGACCCTAAGCCTTGGGTCTAACCCAAGAAAGATTTTTTTGTGAATTCTCTTGAAAATTGAAATATCTAGAGAGTAGTATATGAGAAATTCTGATTATTGGATAATTATGACAGAACCAATATGCCATTTAGGATTGTGCTTTACAAGGAATTAATGGTGATGGTCAGTGATGTTACAAGGATGGAAAAGGACATACTCTGGACTAGTCAGCAACAGCCAGTCTTCATTCATAGCTAATGTCCTTACTGAATTAAAATCTGTCCTTGCTGTTTTCCTTCATAGTCCTAGAAGACAACTTCTTCATTTTCAGAAATATATGTAAAAACAATCTTTTGCTTTTTGCCACCTTTGGTGTAATTTTTGAGGCACAGGAAGAACTCAGTTCATTGAATATCAGCAATAGTTGTTGTGGTGCCTAAGCAGACTTCAAAAGTCACTCTATATCTTTGTTCACATCTTTTCCATGTCCCAGTTTGGTTCTACCAATGGAGCCACATCAACAAATTCCCACTAGGGAGACACTTCTTACACTGACAAAAGGTTTCTTGAGCTTAAAATAAATTTGCCAGTTAGTTAGATCTTGGAGTAACTTCAGTTATTCTGTTACTTAAATAACTTTGTCCCAATAGTAAAATAGTAGCAAAATAGTAATTTTGATGGTAAACTCATCTCTACAAGACAGGTTTTTCAGGCAGAGGTGGCTTAGTGCTCTTCACGTGCTCCCCACCCAACTCAGTTATGCCTACAGATTTATGATAGAGACTGAAAAAATACACTAGTCAAAAAGTTATATATAGTATTTAATGTATTTATCTATGTCTAAATGTTGAGATGAAAATATAATAACGTTGCAAATGTGTTTTCATTTCCTGCAGAATGTTTCCAAAGTATTATACAGCATGTTTAGCCTCATCTTTCTTTTCTTATTTTCTGAGAAAAATACAGTGTTGGATATATATTACGTGTATTCTTAATTGAATGCATGTTGAGAAGAAATCTAGTCTTTTTCTAGGTTAAATCAAAGTTTTATGCTTTCTGTTATTGGGTGGATTCTTGATGTAGAGGAATATGTATTAATAGACAGGAGTCATCATATAGGATACTATGAAAACCAGCAATCACATGTTAGTTTTAAAGTCATATGTAGTTTAATTCTATTGAAGAATGCTCAAAAGTTTCTAAATGAGTGAAGCCAAGTACTCAAAGGTTGGGGGGCCTTGTTCTTGTAAGTTTTTGAACTTAGCCTATCTTTATGTGTCTTCATTGTATACTTGCCTTATGAAGTAATTCCTAATGCAGTTGCCTCATATACAAGTTACTATTTGCTATTTTTACTGTAGGTTGCTTGCCTCCAATAGCAACCTGGACAAACAGTGTCTGGAGAATGAGACAGCTATTCAGTATTTTAATTTCTCCTCATTAGTTATATCCTGGCTGTACAGTAGTCTTAGCCCAGAATTACCTTTTTCTTAATAGCTGCCTTCTACTGCCACAAAACCCGAATGTCTCAGGAAAAAAATTAAGAGTTATGTTTTTCTTTATAAGATAACTGTTAGGCAGAGGGGTATTGTTATATTCATTTTCTGGGTGACAATTTTTTCACAGATCAGAATTCATAATAAAATCACAGATTCATACAATGGTTTGGGTTAGAAGGGACCTTGAAAATCATCTACTTCCAGTTCCCCTCTCGTGGTCAGGGACACCTTTCACTAGACCAGATTGCTCAGGGTCCCATTCAACCAGGATTTGAACATTTACAGGGATGGGGTAGCCACAGCTTCTCAGGGCAACCCCTTTCAGTGCCTCACCATCATCACAGCAAAGAATTTCTTCCTAATATCTAACCTAAACCTACTCTCTTTCAGTTTGAAGCTATTCCTCCTTGTCCTACCACTACATTCCTTGATACACAGTCCCTCCCCCTCTTTTCTGTAGAAATCCCCCTTTAGATACTGGAAGGCTGCTCTAAAGTGAACCCAGAGACTTCTCCAGGTGGAATAATCCCAAATCTCTCAAGCACCATAGACCTTCAGTGATGAAGTGCCTGTCGTGGAAGACAAAGTATAGCATCCAGAAGAGGGGTGCACCACACACAGCATCCATTGCCTCTAGCTTGGATTGAAAGGCTTGGATTGAAACTTGGAAATCAGATTCCAGCACTGGGGCATTTCTGGTGGCTTGTGTGGGGCCAAGGTTTCATCTGAGGGATCAGAGCTGGAGCACTGTGAAAATAAATAATAAACAATAGTGACCAAAAACATAAAGATGAGTTTAAATTACTTCTAATCTTCACAGAGGATATCCCATACAACAGCTAGGAACAACTCTCTTGCCTTTGACATCTTGAGTACATACCCAGCATTTTCCTTTTTGCTAACTATGAGATCTACTTTGGAAGGCATTTCAGTGCATGAGGAATACTTACAGGCTTGCTGGGATGAAAAAAGCAGACATTGTCACTTGAATAGATTTAATTTAAAATGTGTAGAATAAGTTTTTAGAAACAATTTCTCCTTTAATTCATCTCACTGAAGACTGAAAACTTTGTGATGCTGGTGAAAGAAGTTGAACTGAACAAATCTTAACTATAGCTATTTCCATTTTTCTTGAAGGCTGTATTTTAATTATTTTATGAATAGCTTACATCCCCATTGCCAAAATGGATTTCTGATTTTCTAAAGAAAAAATAAATGAATTATTTAGAAATATCATTCCAAATTAGTTCTCCAAACAATAACTGTAACTGCTGGCTGAAAGAAATTCCGCTGAAAATCTCTCTGATTTTCTTTTTCTTTTTTTTTTTTAAGGAAAACCTAACGCAAACATGACCTAGAAAATTGCTTGGGGAAAAAAAAAAAAAAAGAGAGAAAAAGGATGAAACAGCTTGTCACATAATCAAATTGATTATGCATTACGTTTTTGAAGCAGAAGCTCTAAAAGGAGACATGATAATAGGCATTCATTCCAGAGGGCTTACGTGTATAAACACACACACACACGCACACACACACACACACACACACACACACGCACGCACACACACAAAAGAAAGAGTATGTGAAAATGCCATCTGGAATACTTAAAATCATATTTTACACTTACATTCTGTAATAGCAGTAGATTTGCTATGGCTTGTATAGGATATTGTTCCACACCATTGAATAATATCTTCCAAAACCAAAAATAAATTGGGTAATAATCTCCTGACACATTTCTTCATGCTCATTTAAAAAACCCAAGCTTAACATGTTGAATTGATGTCAATGGATTATTTTATTTGTACACATACAAATATATGCATGCAACCACATCCACTGCATATATATTTATAATGGATTTGATCATGAATGGCTGTTGCACAAGTTATATGATATTTAGGAACCTCCAGAAGAATAAGCCTGATCCAAAGCCTTCAGCGGTCAAACAGATTCCCAGTATTTGATGAGGCTGTGGATCAGGGATCTGGTTAGTGACACTAGGACCTGGCAACTTTTTTTTTCTGTATGATAACGCCACGCTTCCCTATTCTTTTTCACTGTCTCACACCTGATACCTTGGTGAGCACAGGTAGGAAAATTAATAGTCTTCTAGCCTTCCCATCTGGAGCTGTCACGGGTTTCAGCTAGGAGGAAGCACAAACAGCACTACAAATTTGTATGAGAAAATCCCCATTTCCAATGCTAAGTTCTCAAAGACAAACATCTACTGAGTCTCAGAGCTGCAGGGGAAAGAGGAATATGACACAGCATATCCACTGCTCATACAGCAGCCTTGTGTTGGATGATACTTCCTCTCCTAAGAAAGGTAACAAAAAACTCTCTAACTTCTGTCAAAATACAGTTTCCTTTTAAAATTTTTTTTGGGGGAAAGGGGTTCTCTTTTATTTTTTTCTTTTGCTATTGGTGTGTATTGGTTGTATCGGAAGTTTCTGTAGTAGACAATAACTTCTCTGGAGTACTTGATAAACTGCTTTACCACAGGTTATAGATGAAGTTGTAAGAAAGGCTTCATCAACCTGTCCTGATGCAGTGGTCACAAAGTGCCCTGTGCCATTCAAGTTGCAGTTTGCATCACAGGTGACCCTGTTGTTTTTCCCCTGTCACCCATAAGAGGACACAACTTGGACAAATGCCACAAGCAACAAAGGAGAAATAAAACTGACATTATTTTGAAAGGGGGAAATATACTTTCTGTTTAATGTGGCTCAGCTTATATGAGTGGCTCAGAAGAAGACTTCATACCACACTAGCATTAAGAAAACATTGTTAACAACAAAGGTGTTTCCTACAGAGATATAAGACTGAATAATAGTTGATTATTATCTGAAAGAAATTCAGAAAGTAAAAAAATTGACTGAACACAAGCAAAAAAAAATTCCAATGGTAAATCAAACAAATTATTCCAGATTAGGAAACTGCAGTGTGCTGAACAGGAATCTGTAATACCTCTTCAGATTTAAGGTAGTGAGAGCTGCATCTAAAGCTAGAGTTCAACTTCCTACTCCTAAATAACAATTCTAAAAAACATACTCTTTGGACATTGAGTTAGTATTTTGATAGTTAAAATTTACTCAATGGATAAAATGGGAAAATATGAAAATTACTTTGCATAAGGAAAGCACCATGAAATGGAGAAAATATGAAAATATGAAAAGCTACATCAGTTTAACCATTTGGAAAAATATATACAATATAACTCAACCTGGCATTTCCAAGCACATGAGTTTTAACTCTCCTGTGCTAGTGTTTTGAGGCAAGTTATTTTGGTTTAATTTTTATTTACGTTCCCAGTCATAAACAGAACACTTAAAGAAGTAAAATACTAAAGCAAGCACGTCTAGAGAATGAGGGCAAAAGCAATCTCTGCACCAGTGAGCTTTACAGGACATTCTGCAAATATCTTTGCATGAGAACCAGACAGAAGGGGTACCTACCAAAAGCCTGCAGTGCACACTGAAATTCACTCATGAGAATCAAACTTCAGCACACTCAGCAGTAATAATACTCAGACAATAGATGCTTACCTTTCATGCTGCATTAGCTGTCAACAAAACCGAATTTACACAAGGCTAGAGTGAATTTTTACCTCATTTTGAGCACATGAAAAAATCTCATTTCACAAAGGAATATTGGCAAGGTAAATTGCAACATTCCTCATAGTTTCTTCCCCAGTTCTCCCACTTCTTCCATCCAGAAGGTTCTTCATCCATGTTATCAGTTACAGAAAAACTTCTATTGCGCATCAGACAAACAGGTGAAGAAATTTTCATCCATCTACTCTATTTCAGTCCCTCACTATTCCACGTGTCTGACTCTTACTTCAGGCTCTTGAAGCTTCAGTATCTCAGAGAAGATCCAGTCCCTCTCTTTCTCATCACTCCTGGTGCTGCAGCCTGCTGACCTACTCCTGCAGCTTCTTAACTTGGTGACACAGATCTTCAATGAGGACACATCTACTATAGGCTAGAAGACCGTCTCCTGCTGCCCCAGTTTCAATGAGAGGCCCTAGGCATTCCCTACAGGCCAAGATGTGGAGAGCTGCATCCTTTTGGAGCTCTCTCTGGGTCAAGGCTTCTGGCCCTGCTTAAGCAGGAGGGTTGGACAAGAAAAATTTCAGATGTCTCTTCCAAACTCAGCTATTCTGTGACTCTGTGGATCTGTTACAGGGAAATTGCTCCAGTGTCTGCTGTGGACCATATCCTGCAGTGCATCACCACCATTGCTGAGGACATGGATGCAGTTCAGAGCAGAGTTGCTATGTCCTTCTGCACAAACTGTTACACAAACTGCTGCATCTATTTGTTGTCTCAGTGACCTACTCTATGAAATGTTTTCATATCGATTATCCTTTCATGCGATTTATCCTTTCAGTAGTGTTTCTTTTACTAGCAGGAGCTGGACCTTCAGAGACCCCATCCAGCCTAAACCATAGCATGAGTCTCATAGTTGCTCTAATAGGTGATCATATTTTCTACAGACAGTGAATTTTGAGTCTATTCAACTCTTCTTCTCCATCTATACAAAATGTGGACAGGTCTGTAACACATTGAGTGAGCAATTGGCTGATGGGTTAGGCTCGAAGAGTTGCACTAAACAGGGTTACATCAGGCTGATGGCCAGTCACCAGTGGAGTTGACAAGGGCTCAGTTTTAGGGCCAGTGCTGTTTATTGCTACAGAAACCAAATGTAAACTAAGTAAGCTTGCTGAAGTTGAATCCTTCAAGAGCAGAGAGGCCTTATAGAGAGATCTGGGTGGACCAGAGAACTGGGCAACCAACCGCATGACTTTAAAAAAGAGCACATGCCAGATTCTTCATCTGGAACAGGGCAAACCTGGTTATACATGCCAATTGTGGGACAGACAGGCTGGAGAGCAGCCACACAGAAAGAGTTTTGGGAGTTTTAGTTGATGTCGAGTTGAATGTAAGTCAACAGTATGCCCTGGCCACTGGCCTCCTAGCCAGGAGGGCCAACAGTGTCCCAGGGTGCACCAGGCAAAGCATCACCAGCTGGTCAAGGGAGGTGTCTGTCCCACTCTGCCCTGCACCGGTGCAGCCTCGCCTCAAGTCCTGTGTGCAGCTTGTGTGTTACAATGTAAGAAGGACATCAGACTATTAGAGTGTGTCCAAAGAAGGTAACCTAGATGATGAAAGGTCTTGAGGACTGAGGTCACTTGTATTCTTCAGTTTTGAGAAGAGAAGGCTGAGGGGTGACTTCATTGTAGTCTACAACCTCCTCAAGGGTGGCAGTGGAGGGGAAGGTGTTGATCTCCTCTCTCTGGTGACTAGAGATAGAACATCAGGAAACAGAATGAAGCTGTGTCAGGGGAAGTTCAGATTCTTCACTGTGATGGTGATGGGTCATTGGAACGGGCTCCCCAGAGAAATGGTACAGCACCAAGCCTGTCAGAGTTCAAGCAGCATCTGAACAATGCTCTTAGTCATATGGTGTAATTTTAGGTAGTCATGTGAAGAGCAGAGAGTTGGACTCAATGAACTTTATGGGTCTCTTCCAACTTGAGATATTCTGTTATACTTTCCTAGTCTGCCATTACATACCAGAAACTTTTTTCCTTCTCATCTCCTTTTCCACTCTCCTATTTACTTCCCTGTTTCCTTAACCTCTGCACTGTGTTCAAGGAGCCAGCAATCCTGAACATCACTGCTCTACAGGGCCTTATGTACAGGGCTTGAGCAGCCCATTTTTTAGTGTGAGCAGCCCTATGTAGGAGGGAGCTTGCTGTCCCACACCAGTCTCAGCTGCACTGGGGTCTGTTAGGATGGAGATAACATTCCAACCTGTTGGAAAAATGTCTGCTAACAGGACAGCCCACTCAGATAATCTGTAACTTACAAAATGGTTGAGAAGGGTAACTTCTGTGTGGATCAGGGGGTGGAGAACAGCTCTCCTGCCTGGGAGAGAGCTTCCCTTGGAGGAGTGAGTGACCCCTGTCACTGTCACCCCAGCAGGCTCAGGTGGGTGCTGGGCTGCCTGCCCAGCAGGGTCCTTGGGCTGTGCCAGGCTGCACAGATCCCCTGGCTGCAGAGCCACTCAGCTGTATCACGGTCACAGAGCTGCCTGTGGGCAGCTCCCACACCACACCACAAATTTTGCCTCCTACATGGCCTTGCCTTTATCTAACGGCAAAAATTCTGTGAGCGTCCTCTGGGAATACAGTAATTTTGTGGTGAGAAACTCCTATATTAGCTCAAATTATCAAAAGGGGGAGAGTGGGAGGATGTCTCTCCATGGACAGTCTGCTCTCTGCAGAATTCCTTGAGGCAATCCATGAGGCTCCATTTGATGCTGCATAAGCACAAGAGTACCCAGCATCTGAAAGGATATGAGATGCATTCGCTATATATATTCCTCTTCTTTTCTTACCTTACAAAATCTGCTATTTTATTAAGCTGTTTAGTTTTATGGCCGTTCTTGTTGATATCCATAATGAGCCCTGCTCTGTCCATCTCCCCCTTCACCTCACCCCCTCCCCAGTGCAGTACAACTTCCTCTGCCTTTCCCCCACTCCAGGTGCCCTAGGGTGCTGTAACCCTGCCCCCTTGGCCCACCATCTGTCTGCACCATTAGCTCACTTCCCACCTCGCAGCCCTGAGAGCCAGAGAGACTCTGGCTCAAAGTCAAGAAAGACTTTGAGATGCTCATGAAACAGCATGAAGTCCAGGTACCAGGGGCTGAATGAATCTGTCACCCACCTCAGTTTGTTTGCACTACATTTATATTTCTCGAACTGTAACGTGTTCCTTAAATTGCATAAATTAGTTCTGTTTTTACTAAAACAAAAACAAAAAACAAAACAAACAAAAGAAAGAAAAGAAGGAAGAAAAAATTAGTGCTATAGAAGTTGATAGATCTGCACTGAAGAGTTGCACACATGCCTCACGCAGAAACGAACTACATCAAGCTGGGAACCTGTGTATCATTACCAGCCTATTCATGCTACAGCACATGTGCTTGATAATGCTACCAAGTGGCCCAAAAATATATAGGAAGAAAACAAGGAAAAGGGGAGCTGATGACATGACTTCTACTTGCACACTTTTCTTGTTTTTGTTTAGCACTTCGTAAGACTGGCTTTAAATTATTCCATTTTCCATGGCCCTTTGCCTATTTTTTTTCCCTGACTGTCATTAGTCATTACCTGACTTGTACTGGAAGTGCTCAGGATCTGGGGAAGCCGAGGAATTTTGTTCAGCTGTTTGCATGAGGCTTGTGACAGATGGCAAAACTTTATTCTTAATGAGAAGTTTTTCCACCACAGTCTCCAGCGAGGGAGTCCTCCCTCCCTGAGCCTGCAGCGAGCCCAAGGTCACTGCGGCAGGACAACCTCAGATGGGTATCAGGGAAAAGCATGAGCCCTGCGGGGGTCTGTAACAGTCTGCACATGCCATGAGCTTAATAGGTGGTGGTATTACCCCGAGGACTGTTCTGCCTTTTGAACACCAGGGTTTAATAATAAGGATGGCAAAAAATGGATAAACCTTTAGCCTTGGGGAAAAGTAAAAATGATGCATTCATGTTGGAGCCAAAAAAAAAGGTGTTGTTTACTTGGACTTTATTACAGCCTGCATCAAACATTAGTCATCTTTATAGAGTTTTTAGTAGAAGGAATTACTAACTTAATTATAATAAAACCAACATTCTTACTTTATAAGACAGTAAAAACCCAACTGAAATATTACCAGGTAAGCTCTAAAACTATAGAGCCAGCTTCTGGTCATATTTGAATTATATAATCTCTAATAATTCTGTTGTATTTTTCCAGACATACACCAATTGAATTGTTATCACAACCTTTTCCAAATTCCTGATAAAAGGCATCAATATGAATAGAAAATCATGGCATGAGGTAGTGATTAACTTTAGGATATGTAAGAGTCATGATCTCTCTTCTATATTTGTAACTTTCTGTATAAAAATTGATATCCAAACAGTATTTTCTGATCCTCTTTTGATTATGTAACATGTTAGGAAGTAAACACAGATATTCTTGCATTGTATAAAAGATGCTGATGTTCTATAAAATGCTAAGAAAATGTTTTAAACATGATCTTTCTTTTTTAAAACATGATCCCTTTTTTTTCCTGAAATCCGCGAATAGAATATGTTTTCATTCTTGCTATTTCCATCACATACAGGAAAATTATATTTTCTTTAATTTAATCACAGAATCATAGAATGGCTTCGGTTGGGAGGGACATTAAAGATTATACAGTTCCAATCCCCCTACCATGGGCAGGGACAACTACCACTAGACCAGGTTGCTAAGAGCCCCATCTAATTTGGCCTTGAACACTCCCAGGGATTCAGAGAATTCCTAGAATAAATATAATCTCTCTCAAGACATGAAAAACATTACAGGAGTGGTCCTAGGCTGATACAAATTGTCATACTTCTCCTGGAGCAAATCTTTGACTGTCTGAATGTTCTGAGGGTTTACTCTTCTGAACTGTGATAAAGGAAGTGGAATTTTATTCTTTACTTTAGAAACTGTTCAAAATGTCCAGTAAACTATGACACGAATCAATTTATTGAAGCCCTAATACATGTAAAAATCCTCTTCTGAATGTTGGAAATTTATTCAACCTTTTTCAGGGCTGCAGCTTAAAAACAAATTGAATAAATTTTAGGTGGGTGTTGATGAAATAGACAAAAAGGCCTCTTAGGCAGATTTTTCCCTTTCTGTTGTCTTTGTGGTTTTGTTTTTATGGCATAGAAATAGGGTGTACCTTCCCTATTATATCATAGATAATTGCATTGAAATCTTTCCAGATATTAAAAATAGCCCATCTTCATGTGTCTTTGTAAAATACCTGGTGGGGATTTTTTTCTATTTTCTTCATCAGTATAATTCCATATTCTGTTATTTCTATTTGTCCAGAGCTATTCCCTTTTCAAAAGAGATCATTAGATGCAATTTGACAATATGTTAGAAGAAGCTCTGATAAACAAAAATATGACTAATAGGGTTTTTACCATTATTTCATCATTACGTCACTGTTCACTTCCAAGTGAAAACATTAGCCTACATTTTAGGATGCTATTTGTATGTACAGCCTATTGGTTTATTCAAATAATTTTCTCGTATAGTAGTTCCCTTTCTTTCCTTTCTTTTCAGTTACTTTAAGTTTTACGTTGATTCTTACAAGCACATTATTACATGAGTATTTTACTTTTCAGTACACAGACATCCTTCTGCATTAGCTTGTATATATTTTGTCCTTTCAAAACTTTAGAAATCATTTTTGTGTCTAAGAGATTTAAATATGTTAGCTGTTGTTTTGCTAACTGATCAGCTTCTTTCTGAATATGACTGCATTCTAAATAAGATTTAGTGGTAAACAAAATATTATACACAGCTACAAAATAGATTAACTGACAGAATTTAATAACATGGCAATCTTGTAGTATTTATATCCGTAATAGCCATAATAGGAGAATCGCTCAAAAATCCTCTTGAACATTGAAGCCAGAGATAATTTGGTTTAGTGTTTACATATTGGGAAGGCTCCATTGATTTATATCTTATTTGACAAGAAGGTATTTGATAAAGTGCCTTTTGAATTATAGGACAGGAAAATTAAAGAAATTTAAACTTTTCATATCTTTGGGCTCCGAATTCAGGTCAAACATTGTAAACCAGAGGTGACCTACCTTGCAAAGGTGCTGAATCCCAGCTGGTGTGGACATGAGTTGTTCTCACGCATAACATTATCCCACTGAAATCCTCATGTTTTGCCCTATCTGCTCTCTGTTACTTGTGATGTGTCTTCCCTGATCACACATTCCTTCAAATTCTCTTCCCCCAAATGTTTTTACCCAAACCTCTTTTCACCTTAAACTCTTACAACAAAACTGTGTATGCTTATAAATAATTTTAAATTCCATTCAGAATTTTAAAAGGCAACACATTGAATAAAACCTCAACCATGACCTTTTCTTCATATCCTATTCCCCCCATTTTCCGCATGGTGTATTATTTCCCCTGATCCTACTCGATTTAGAGATTTACATTATTATGTTTCTCTGAAGAGGCTCCCCATTTTTCTTTCTTCACAGACAAGAATTTATTCCAGACAATGAAAGATTTTAATGTCTGAGCAAACACGTGTTTAAGAGAATGCCTCAATGCATGACACTTGCTGACAATCCTGCAAATGTGATCGAATTTGGTCATTTGCAGTTCCAACTTCTGGTGCTTCAGTTGTCTGTATTTTAGGCCACCACTCATCCTTCTCATCCCTTCTTTCTGTAGACAGAGGAATGCAGTGGAAGGTGACTTATTTCTTCTTTCCACCTTCCTCCACTGCATCAATCCAGCCATACTGTGGAGAAAGGGATACACATGAACCCGCAAGACGGAAGGTGATCTGAAGTCTAGTATCCAGAACTTGGCTTAAGATGACCAGTTTTGCACTGAATTTCTGAGCAAACACTTCTGTTCTGCCATCTTTGCACTAAAGAGCTGTTACCCACAGCCAAAGCACAGAGCGGACTCGCACATTTTGTTATTTCTTAAATTGCTGCAACAAGTTTTGCCTGGATTTTTTTTTTCAATCCCCTCAACCCCTAGGATGAATGGTACAGACGAAACACAATATTCACAAACAAGGATGCTTCTTATCTCACAGAGACATTATTGTTTTCTGTCATTATTTTTTTCTTGTTCAGCAGCTACATAATGGAACTTTTATCATGAGATATTGGGATATTCCTATATTTACTAAACAACAGAGTTCCTTCAAGGCAAGCACTCTTATGTTTTTAATTAAAGTATGATGTCATATGTCTGTCTCTATTTCTATCTCGTTGACAAACAGTGGAGGTGAAGAATATACCTTGTATTTTCATCCAGTTTGTATTCAATAGTTAGGTATTTGAGAACCATGCATAGGTTGGCATGGCCACTGTATCACAGTTCTTAAACAGCTTCTCACACATGATGCGAATTTGTACAAGCACATCTAGCTCTCAAAAGCATATCCATCTTTTCAATGACATTTGATTTCAAGTAGTCATTGATTTCAGTCATTCTACGTTTAAGTAATACCTTTGACCTGATGTTCTTCTCCACTTTTGAGTACTGTGATCAGTTTGACCTGTTTGAGCAAGTGCCCTCCCACACAAAGGGAAGTTGGAGATGTGATACTGGTCGTTATTACCTGGAAATCTATAGCTCTCACAAAGCAGTATTTTGATCCCATTCCTGAGTCCATCATATATTTTTTATGTTTTCATGTTAGCATCTCTAGTAAAAAGCATTGTCCTTATGTGAATTATTTTGATGGTACCGAAGAAGTGCAGGCTCTGTTTTATTGTTGTTGACTATAGAATGGTTTAAAATAAACTTCCTTTGTTTTGCTGAGCGTCATTTGCAAAACGCTGGAAGGAGGTAGTGAGGATGCCTGGAGGTGCTCTGAGCCCTCCATCTGCTGATGTGCCCCTGCATAAGCTGCACTACAATATACAGGATGTATGGTGGACTCCTGGTAGCCTCCAGCATAGCTTTTACCACAGTACACTGAGGTTGTAACTTTGCTAATGACAAAAATTCAATTATTTCATCTCCAAAGGAGAAGCTGAGTCCTTTTGATTTTTTTGAACGTAGGGCTGTCAGGAGTCCCAGGGACCAGCTATACAAAAGCAAATCACCCAACACTGTCTGAGATATTCTAGAAAATTTTTCCAGAGCTGCTTCTGTACCATCTACACAGGTTGTCTGCAGCCTCCCACTGCAGGCAGGTCAAAGCCCTATTTGGCTGGTTTTCTTAAAACGTGGCGTCTCCTTATTTCTTCCTGTTGTTGAAAAGAGCTTCTGCCTGTGGGTTGCTTTTTGCTGTGCTACAAAAGCACAGGTATTCTCTGCTAATGAAGTATAGTGATAGCCTTGCTGATCTTTGCACTGATCCTTGATTTTCTTCTTTGTTCTTCATCTGAGGCTGATTTTCAAACTTTTTTGAGAAATGTTAGCGAGAAAGAATTTTTGCATGGATCATCCTCCCTCCCACTCACAGCAATTGTGATTTTCTCCTGTTACTTGAGGCAACAATATTTCTAAAGGTACATTTCTTACATGGAAAATTAATGCTTGGAAAAAGGTTTCTTCTCCTATTCCTATTTCACAGTTTATCAGGTAGGATCAACCTAAAATGGCTAATTCTATATCCAGTTTGCAGGCTGTAAATCACATAGAATAATCCTATTTTGAAGTCCTGCAGCAGACATAGGAGGGATTGGATGACTTAGAGGAGTAAAAAAGGCTTGGTGAGTATCTGGAAACATTTTCATGGTCAGTCTGCAAAAGATTAAACAGAGTTTTCCCCAGGAGAAAAAAAAAAAAAAGAGGAGTTTTGAGTAGTTGAAACATTGAAAACAAAGTTGGATATGATAGCTTGTAGAGGAAAACTGTTGTACTAAATAGATAATAGGGAAAAGGGCTTGAGAGTCCTTTCTGATGTTTCATCTCTATGGAAGGGTAATTAGGTATGTGCACAATTAAAAAGCAAATGGCATGCATGATGATGTTTTCCTCAGTCAGATTTGTTTTTCTCTTTTTCTAATTTGGCTTTAATTAACACTAACACCAGTTTTGGGTTTTTTTTTCTGATTATAAGCACAGATATGTACTGTGTTAAGGTTTTAAATCACGTCTGTGATGCACTTGGCTAATTTCTGTAAGTATCAGGGAGAATACCATGGTTTTTTAATGTGTATTCAGTGGAAGCAAATGATTCCCGAATATAACACCGATAATCATGCTTTGTTGCGTGTGTGAAATTTAGCAAAGGGAATTAACAACTGAAATGAGCATTCCCACATGAAGGATAGTATTAAACAAATCTAGGTTTAAGTCCTGACCTTCCTACCCATAATTCCTCCCAGGAGACTTTGAAGTCTTATACTAAAAGCCTATGAAGCTTGGAAACTGAAAACAGAATTCCATAGGTATTAGCATGATAATTAGGAGTCTGTTTTACACATCATTTTAATTTGAAAGTAAGTAATCAGAATTTAGATGACACTTTGCTTAATTATATTGAGTGTTTGACGTGAAAGTAAATTAATAGCAAATTGATTTCCACCATCTGCTACTATTAATGCTGGGAAAACCCAAAGAACTTCACACGCCATATCTTTATCCATTTTTAATATATTGTTATCCAAAATAGATGTTGCATCTTTGTAAGAAACAGCACAGTGCACTTGATGGAAGAATAAAGAAGGCAGAAGAGTTCTCTAGAGACATGAAAGAAAACATTGGTCCTCTGGGAGCAGAAGACAGTTAGTGTGGGATGTGATTGGGATTGAGCCTGCAGCACCACCACTTCCCACTGCACAAGGCAAATGCAGTTTCTGAAATGTTACATGTTCCAGACTGTGTCCTGGTGTATTTTAAGTGTAACTATATGAGAAAGGGAAAGAGTCCCACTACAAACACTCAACCCTCCACAGCATGGAGAGAACAGGAAAGAGAGCACATGCGTTCGGATTTGTCGTTATTCCTTATAGTTAACCAAGGCTCTGTGCACCCAGCCTGAGATAACTGTCAAGTGTTAGCATCCCTCAGTTTTACAGTCGGGTTATTAGAGAGATTCTTTGGAAATGTTCTGCCTTTGGCATTGTTATGGGGATTTTTTTAATCTCACAAAGCAAATTATTTTACGATTTAAATATAGGAACCATTATCACTCTAATATTTTTCTTATGACAAATACGTAATTGCAAATTGCTTCTTCTTCTGAAGAGCACAGCTTTCTATATAAAGTATACAATCCATATACAACAAAAAAGAATACAGTGAAAATGAGTTAGGCAGTAAAGGAGTGTAGGTATTTTTAAATGTGAATATTTACTAGCTTTCACAACACAACATTTGGAAATGCTGGACAAAGCCTGTAATATTCCAAAGGCAAACACCATTCCCTATCGAAAGTTGTTGTTGCTATGGGTTATCTCCCACAGTGGGTATACTCAATTTAAAACCCAGAATTATATTGCAACCAGCAAACCCATGCTTTTACTGTGATCTGATAAAAGCTGGGATAGGCTGTGCTCAATTTCTTGAGGAGTGGCCATTTTAAAATATTCACGTCCATAATACAGAGATCTGTGATAAAGGTGGGTCAGGTGTGGCACTAGTCCACAGTAGCCTGTGGGTGTATCTCTTGAGACTAAGGTACTTTGAGAAGACTTTTTCAAATGCTATGAGCACTCTAGCAACAGAGCTGTCTTTCCTCATTTTAATAAACAGCATGCAGAACCTCTGTGCTTGCGCTGTCTTCTTTACGCTGCCTTTGGCTAATACTTTTCAGACCATTTTAGAGAGCTAAAAGAAATTACTTTAGAGAACCTGGAAAAGAATCCATCCTGAGAAAATAAAAAAGCCCAAATGAAAAAACACCAGCAACTACACCAAAACCAGCCAGTTTGCACAGAGGCGGAGCTGAGAGTCCCACAGCAAGCAGTCAGTAAGGCACTTACTACCAACAACTTTTAGTGCCTTACAAGATGCTTGCAGAGCAGAGATTTGGACAATTTTTTGTTGCTCTTGCATGGTGCTAGCTGAGCCTTCTCTCTGAAATTCCCATCCTTACTGTAAGGGCAAACAGCTTTAGCAATCCACAGAAATTATACATGTTAAGGGCTGTGATTCTCTAGGATCTCAAATGGGCATTTGTTTCTGTTTTAAAAGGAGATTTTAAAGGTTTAAAGGTTTAAAAGGGGATTAAAAAAAAAAAAAAAAAGAACAAAGAAAAAAAATGCTTTTTGCCAAGGAATACAGTGTTACCAGTTCCAAAAAGTGGAAGCAAGGCAATTTTCCCAACATCCTCTGAGACTCCTGAAGCATTATAAAGACATCAGCTTTATGAAGACATCAGTAAGAACTGAGAATCTCCTTACAAGGAACACCCCTCAGGGACCAGCCAAATGCTGTTTGTTGTACCCTGTTTTTTCTCTCAACAGCAGTAACTGGAGTACTTGGGTCCCTCCTCACATCAAGAGTGGGGCTCAAGTGTTCCTGTTCAGCTGCAGGTTTCCTGCCAGAGACACTCACCTGTGATCATCAGCCATCTCAGGCATGATGGCTGTTCTGGCCATGCTGTGAACAGGCTGGTCTTAACAGGGAAGAGACAGGATTTCCTTTAAACTTCTATATTTGGGTTTTTTTGCTCACAGTGACAGTCTTTAAACATACAGGTAAGGAATATAATTTTGCAAGCTTCTGTACACCCTTGTAAGTGAGTATATTTCCCAAAACACATTGCATCTTGCTAATTATGAAATTTAATCTAATGTATTACTATAGACATTTAATATATACATCATCCTCAGAAAGGGATGCCTAATGCCTTTGATTTAAGTGATTTAAGGTACCTGGATTGTAGGTTATTATAGGCTTGTGAAAACAAAAATATCAACATTACAAATGATTCTACATTAGCTAACACCTTGCCAAAAAAATTAATTTATATCACATAACTACAGTGACAAAATTCAGATGATTCCTTTATAGGAAATATCCTTAACATCCAATTTGATTTTCAGACAGTGTTCAGAGAGCTCCTGAGAACAGCTTAGAAATTCAGGCTGGTTTACCAATTACTTCCGCAAAAGAGTTGTTTTAAATCCATTTTTCCTTGAAGGTCTCAGATCAGGTGAGAGAAAAGTTCAAATGGGGCAACTGGAAGAAATTTCGCTTTATCTCTCTTTCTCTCCTTTTTTAGCATTTAAATAAATGGATAGCTGTTCTGCTTAAATATAAAAGATCAAATACTACTCATGAGCTAAATTTTCCTCTCATGAACATCCCACATCAAATTTTCCAACAAGCCAAAAAAACTAGGGTTTTAATCTCTAATGATTTTTTCTCTCAGCCTTACCTAGTAGTCCCTCCCAGATTTCCTTGTTGCTTGCTGACAGAACATTATATTAGGTGAGACATTGCTGTAGTTCTCATATACACTGTCACGTAGAATGACAGGAAGGATATCATGGTGCAGAACATTTGGTCAGAAAGCCAAACATAAAGGTCCGGCCTTCTGAAACAGTCCTCAGGCTTACACTTACCCTGAAACATTGGAAGGAAGAACCCCAAACTCTTGGTTTTTCTTTTATGACTCTGTGTGTAACAACATTTAGACACCATTTTATCAGCCCTTGAACAGATCATCCTGAGTTTCCCATCCTAGAGATGACTTGATTTGTGAAACTCTAAAAGCACAAAAGCCAGACATGGATTTGTAATAATTACAATTTTAACTGGACAAGTATGTAAGGAAAAATTAATCATATTGTCATATCCAGAAAATGAAAGCAAACTCCTGCTTTTAACAGAAGAAATAGATTTTCTATGCTGGATTTCCATGAGAAGACTGGGTTTCCACCACAAAGTGGGAACAGCAGCTCCTGTGCTTATATAGTAATACTGCAGTTGATGTGACATCCCTGGGTGGGCAACTGGGCTTTCCCTCTGCCAGATACACTGCATGTGATAAAAAATTAAGAGATGAAATTCAGAGGCTTAGATTTTTACAAAACCTGTGAAATTCTAGGGGGACGGTATTTGCAAATGATGCTACAAGTAAGCAGAAAATATTAACCACTCCTGCACATCTACTTTGCATCTTTGAAAAGAAAATAACTTTTCTTCATTAAATATGTAGTAAAAAAAAAATGGCATAAAAGCTTAAGCAAAACTTAAGAAGATGTTTCCAGCCTCTTTTACAAAGTGACTTTAACCAAAATAACATCTGAATTTTTACAACTGGCTGCTTTGACCTCTGTAGTCAACAAAGAAACAGTCAAGGAAAAAGAGTATCTTACTCTCCTGAGTCTTTCTGTACTGAGAATTTAGATTAGCATTCTTACTGGAGCACAAGGCAGACTTGCCTTCTCTTTAACAAGAGAAATAAGAAGAAGATGCATCTGAATTTGGGGTAAGCCTCCAAAATCTTGTTGAGTCAATGATCATATTAAGAAGCACAGATTCATCTCCTTGGTGGTGATCCTATGAATAGAAGATCAGTCTGTTAGACCTGTATTATACCTGTACTTTAAGTATAATACAGATATTTAGGTATTTATAAAGATTATACGCAAGATGGCCATCAAGGGCAAACTTGGCATTTTACTTACTTATGTCTAATTATAATGCTGTGACATTCAAATGCAAGTCCTTGAGGGAATATAGCTTCCAAAACACAGAATGTGTTTCTGAAGTGATTTTTAATTACTTAATAAGAATTGCAATGGTCCAGACCCCCAGGACAGATTTTTCTTGTGGTCATATTTGTATGAATCCCAAACTGGAAGCAGAGCTGTTTCTATTAAACAGGTAGTCCTGTGAACACCAGACCTTAGGAGTCCTGCTTGCTTTCAGAGGGATCTCCCTGCTGAAGTGCAATCAATGCAGACATACTCTGATGGAAGACTGGGCTCCCTGGCATCTGGTAAGATAAGAACTTGAGATGTAGCTTTCCTGAATCTCTCTCCTTTCTCACCTGCTTTCTTCAAATGCCAAGGAAACTCGCACCTTTGAAACATATGCCTTTTTGTTTTCAAATTTGCTTGAAATACACTGTCAGAGTCCTTGGCTGTGACTTGTATTCATAGATTGTTAGAGGGAACCTGAAACGTGTACACGAAAAGCAGCATCACATACTCTGCCTACATTAACTAGAGGCAGTGTAGAGTGACACGGACTTTTCTGTCCACATGTGAGCATAAGAGTTAGCTCTTAGAGGCAGGATGTCAATGTATTTGAACGTTCACTGACTTCAGAGTAGATGTGGTGTTTTATCGAAGTCAGAGACTTCAACCCTTGTGTTTACAAAGTGCAAACTCATTTAACTCAGTTGATCTGAGAAACAGTCCTGATTAAAAAGACTTTATTAGGGATAGCTGTTCATTATGCATACCCACAGCTTCACAGAGAAACTCATTCTCGGCATCCTGCTGTGACAGAGATTAGTCATTATGCAGTAAAGCTGCACTGCTGGGACCACATTTGCATTATTAAATGAATTAGAGTATTACTTACAAAGAAAGCAGTCCCAGAGCTGTGATCACCAACCCCAAACCTAGGCAAATGTGACCAGCAAATATTCCAGGACACTTCTCAGCATTTGGGAAGAGGACTGCATCCACAGTCATCTATCACAGTTACTCAGACTGGCACTGGTGTCTACAAAGTGCAACAGAAGAGAGGCCTCATAGAAACTTCACATTAATAGCCAAGCACCTGCTATCAAAAGCAAAGCAGCACGAGATACTGCTTATAAAACACGACAGTACTGAGTTTTTAGTTTTTTCCCCATGGCACCAATGAAACACACCTACATCTGACCTTTAGCACAGACCTTTCTTCCAGGGCACTGCCTGACCAACTGTTGCCCTTAACACCTCATCATAAAACTGGGTACTGCTCAGCCAGCCAGGAGCAACTAGCAGCTGAGGTGCAGAGAGGAAAAGCTTTTAAGTGCCAGTTATACAGGCATCTCCTCACTGTGAAATTCCCTCCTCATCTTAGAGGGGAGGGACCTTACTAGTTTAAGTAGGTGCGTGGAAAGCATCTTTTTTTTTAGTTTGAACTGAAGGGAACTAGAAGAACTCACACAGTCAACCTGTGTTTTGGGAGGAGAACACAAAAGTGAGCTGAGGCATTTCACCTTCTTGAATGGCCTCTTGACCATCCTAGGACACTTAAGATTTTCCAGTCCCTCTCAAGGCAATTTTAAACTCAACTTTAATAAGGTAATGTGTTTTACTTTGGGTCTTCATGAATTAGGAAATGTCACATGTTTGGTGCAATTAAAAAATAAATCCTTATTTCTATGCAGCTACAGACTGCCAACTTTTAGCCTCTGTTTCTGCCTGATTTATTCAAACCACACAGCATGTAGAACATGGATCATCACCACCTTTAGAAATGTGGGCAGCTCTTCCCTCTACTCTGAACCACATCCTCAAGCAGTTTTCAAGAGCTTAAGCTAGAGCACACTACAGTCCACGGGTGGTAGGATGGCTGGATAGTAAATGAGGGCATATGCTTTTATTTAGGTAAAGGTTTAGCAGTTCAGGCATCATGTGCCATAATTCAGGCAGCCTGAAAAACCATGTGAGGAAAACCAGGAAGGAAAACTGGGCTGCAAGCATGTCCTGGCCATCCAAAGTAATGAGAAATGGATGGTGGCCAAATGTAATGAGCTGGTGCATTTCAGAGTACAAATATCAAATTCAGTAACATTTTGGAAAAGATGCCAAAATTGTGCACTCTGGAAGCACACAGTTCCTGTCTGAAATGAAGGCGGCTTTTTACCCCCTGTGGTAGCTATTACTGCAAGCTGTGAGCAAACTGGGGACTTGAACTTGGTTTGTACTTTCAAAATTATCACCACTATCATAATTCCACAGATCCAAACACAATAAGATATAGATCCTAGCTGTTATCAAACTCTTTGAAAAGCAAATAAAAAGGGAAGTTACAAGTTAAGGCCAAAATACTTGAGCCTAAACATTTTATTAAAACTGTGTCTAAATTCTTGGACTGTGGAGGCTTTAGGCTGTTGCAAATCTATTGTAAATCTGTTGTAGGATCCCAGGGGTCCAGTCAGACCAAATAGGCTGAACTGATTCATCAGTCCTTCTCCCTCTTCTTCCTCCTGAAAGGAGCAGTCTTTCTCCATCTCTTCCTCCTCCTTTTTTTTCCACCAGCATCCTTCTTCTTACTCTTACCCCTCTGGACCCCAGCACTTCCCTGGGCTTCCCTGGTGCTATCGTTCAAGGGGCAGCTCATCTCATGGAAGTGATAGAAATTAACACAGGAAACAAAACAAAAAAAAAAAAGTGAGATAATTATTTTTTAGAAATAGTAAGCTGAGAAGTCATCTCAGCCATCTCATTTGATTTTGTCTTCAGATCTGCTGAATATAATACAAGCAAACACTGGTTGTTCTTGAAAAACGTAACTTTTTCAAACAGCAATATATGGCCTTTATTAATCTTGCAAAGTTGTATGAAGATGCTGGACAAAAGAGTCTGGCTCAAAATCCATACAGTTCCCCTATGTTAATCAGAAGTGGCCTTTCCTTGTACCAGTTCCAAGATGTTGCCTGAACTTTTAAGCATTTTTGAAGACAGCTGCAATTTCTTACTGGAAATGAAGGATCAACGGCTTAATATTTAACCTGTAGCTGTTGTCAGCTATTTAACCTTGTCCAGAAGTGAATGGGTAATTCCCCTTTGCTAACAAAAGTGTAAAAAATATCTTAAAATGACCTTGTGCCAAGTTTATGGTGAAAAATCACATGTCAGTAAAGCCGTACAGCTAGTAACAGTGTTGACCTTTTGTTCTTGGCCATCTAAAGATGTTAAAATCTGACTGAAACACAATTACCCCATCTTAGACTCAAAGTGTAATTTAGTGAACATGTAGGCTTAAATGAAAACAGCAGAGTGAGGTGAGTCCTGCTCCCGGCAGCCCTGGATAAGAGTTGTTCTAATTTTTTCTCACTGATTCTTGGCTGGTTTTAACTTTTTTGTTATCAGAATAGACTTCTTTATTCGGACAAAGGCTGACTAAGAAGGGGTGATTGATTCACATTAAGAGACAGTCGGTATTAATGACTCATTAGCATATGATCAGAGAGGTTTTTAACCCTGCAGGCCTGTGAGCAGGGCTGAGCAAATCAATAGAAGGAGAAAAAACAATGACGAGTTTGCATTTGAAAATTTGTCTTAGGAAAGTAATCCAGATAAGAGGGTCATTAGTTATTAGGAAACTAGATTGGCTAGTGTATATTCCAGTTCAAGGAACGAGCTCATTAAGATTTTTCAACCTGCAGTGTCTGTGCAGTCATATGAAACTGAGACTAAGCTGCTAGCAAAGGGCAAAGGACCTTACTCATGGCCCACGGAGCAGTCTGGGGCTCTTGATGGCTTGGAGATGTCAGCTTAGTTACTCACACATCTGAAAGAAACAGAGAATTTGTAAAATGCAGCTCATCAAGCTCTGTTCGCATCCCCGAAGGCTGAAACGTGCCCTTTAATTTCACTCTGTCAGGGTGGGAGCTACCTGTTGTAGCCCCACAAAAGCTGTAAGGGGAAATTTGGTTTTTAGCCCACTGCTCTGCTACAGCCTTTTAGTACTTTTTTAGCACAATCAGGTTCATCTGGAGAAGAAATCTCACTTCTTATGGCTCGTGGTCATGCAGCCCTCCTGGTTTCCGCTTGATGCCAACCATGCAAGATCTTGCCTCTCCAAAGAAAAATCTGTACAGCTCTCTACAGAGAAAATCCCACTGTCTTCTGATTCAGCCATTATAAAGTAGATTTGCTTTGATGTGAATTTGTTCCTGAACGCACATAAACAGGCAGGGTTTGAAATTTTGGTGTAGAATTTGTCCTTTGGGCACAGTTTGTCTCTGCATTAATTGTGTTCTGAAATGCTTGATTTCATTGTACTTCTCTCTATAGCAGGGTTGGATTAAGACCAAATGTTCTCTTATCCTCTTTTACTGTAACCAAGTGGATCTCACATCTGTTGTCACCAGAGTGGTGGCTCTGCATTTTAAAAAAAGAGACGCTACTTTTGAACACCCTGCACATTAAGTGATCACCATCACAGTCTATTCAAAAGTTTCCAACGACCACAAGCAGGATCACACTGCAAGTTCAGTCTCCCTCTTGTCACTCATCCTGGGGAAGGATTGCTACAGAAAACAACATCCTATTCAGCACTGTGGGCTGGAAGTCTTGACTCTTTTGCCATGGGCAGCACAAGCTCTCCTGAGCAACAGACCCAGCACTGCATTCAGCATTGCCTTTGCAGGCATCCTGGCTGCCTCCCACCACTGCGAGAGAGCTGTGGTGCCTCTGCCCACACAGGCACAGCGGGATGGACTGGAAATCACCGGTCACGGTCCATTCCACAGGCACGCTAAATAAACAGAAAATAATAGCTGGGAGTTTTCATCTGTGCATGGGAGATTCAGTGTGGCCTGCTTTGGTTTCAGAGTGTTGGGAAAAATCTGTGTTTTGATTGCTCAGACTTCATAGCAGCTGCTGTAAACATGACGTGTCTGAATGTTTCTTCTGGTCAAATGCTGGCGACAGTGCAGCTCACAAATTCTGCTAAAACAGATCATTCTCCATCTTCTTGCTCCCTCTTTTTAGGGCTAACTCACAAGTCATTAATCCTTGACAATTTAAGACAGCTATAGGTCTCTTTAATTTGCACCTAGCTTCTTCTAATCCAAACTGATTGTTCCAGAAGCCAAAAATAACTGCTTCACAGATCCAGCTGTCCCTTTATTCTACTGGGGGTGGCCTAAATACCAGTGGGGACAACAGCATGATTTTCTGCTAAATACCCATGTCCCATCACATTTCTTCCCCATTGATATGATTTTCTTGGGGCCCATCCCTGCCTTAGAAGTGTGATAGTGGAGAAGCCAAACCAAATCACAGCAGAAGGGAAAATCAAAATTGAAAGGACACAAGGCCAGTGACAAACTCAGCGCCAAACGCAGCTATTTACTTAAAACTTTGCCAAGGAGGGAAACACAAAGCTGTTAATGATGGTAACATTGCAACCCAGAAGGTAGTGGTTTATGCCATTTCCAGAAGGTCAACTGTGCTGTAGTTTCCAAGCGAAGACAATATTTCACAGCAAAGATGAGCAGGTGCAAACATACACCAGCAGTGACCCATTTTACAAAACAAAATTTTAATTTGCACATCTTTTGCAAGTTCCCAACATCCAGTCTGAAAGCATGTGCCTGTAGACATTGTGACTTAATCACAGCCTCATTAAAGAGAAGTAGTTTTGGTCTTTTGGCCACCTCAAGACTGTAGAACTGTCCTCCCAGTTTACTGCATTCAAAATCCCCTTTTGACTTCAAAATCTATTATGTGAACGCAGGAAGCATGATGACTAGAACAATGAGCTCCGAACATAGAACTTTGCCACCAAAAAGACATTTCCCTCTGACCTCTGAAAAATAAAAGTCTCCCCAGTTCTTTCCTGCCAAGGAAACATCTATATTAGCAAGTTGTGTGATGTGGCTGGAGCGAATCCAACATTGCAGACTGCAATCTGAGGTTGCAGTGTTGATCCAACATTGACCTTCAATGTGTTTCGGCTTTTGTCTGGTCGCCTGACTGCCAGG
Organism: Oxyruncus cristatus; assembly: GCA_013399855.1. Taxonomy (NCBI): domain Eukaryota; kingdom Metazoa; phylum Chordata; class Aves; order Passeriformes; family Cotingidae; genus Oxyruncus; species Oxyruncus cristatus. Next base: position 1,075,643 of record VXAY01001956.1, on the reverse strand, counting down.
ACTGGACTAACAGCCGAGTAGTGGCTGGAGCATACTTAGTGCAGTCCTGAAGCATACTGTTTGATGAAACCAAAGGTTGGGTTCACTTTCATTGTAAAAGAAGGGGTTTCTTTAGTCATCTTCCTTTTTTGGGAAGACCTCATCCACCTACGTCAAAGACCTCTCTGTGATGCAAACAGAAGCAAGGTAAATGAGCACAATCAGGAGAATAATTTCAAAAGTATAATTCTGATCTAACTCCATTATTAATGAGAACACATTCTGATTGAGCCAGCATCTGCCCGGCCTCAGCTAACCAGAGGTAAGTTTTAAGGACGATGTCAAAAGAGGGGCAGCTTCTGATGCACTCAAGTCTGTGAAGGCTGATGAGACCCCAGAGGACCAGCACTCCCTGCTGGCATAAGAATCTTTTTCACGACAGGCACACATCATCCTTAATTGTAAGGGACATAGATTTTTCATTCACTTCTCAGAAGGATGTGGGGAAGGTTGAACCAGTTGGTGAAATGCTACTGACGTAAGTTTTGCCAGGCAACACCAACAGATCCAGTCACTGACTAAAACCTTTTTTAGGTTGGAGTTCAGCCTGGGGAAATTATATCGTTTTTGAAGAAATCTAAAGACAAAGCCTAAGAAAAATACAATTTTCTGTTATTCTGTTGCTATCCTAAATTACAGGCTTGAAATATAGTCATGGGTGTGGAATTGTATTTGAGCCACTGGCTATTGAAGTCTGATGTTCCCCCACACTTTTATTTATGTATTTGTAACCCAGTTAGGGAAGTGGCACACAAAAAAAGAAACCTTTCAAAGGCTTTATGTTGACATATATGAACAGAAAATACTTAACGGTATTTGAAGTCTAGTATGTTTTATTGCACATTAAGTGAGTACTGTGGGAAGGGCAAAAACCAGCCCATATGGCTTCTATAATTTCTTTTTTTTTTTTTTCATAAGTAGTAGGTTTTTTTATGGAAGTTTCATAACAGGCTCAACATCCGATAAATAAAGCAGACCTTCAGCCTCTGGGGGTTTTACCGTGTCACTGATGTTTTCACCCTCACAGACTATCACATTGAAAAAAGAAATGTTATAGCCCTTTGAAGGAACTGGAAAGCAAGCTGGGACCCCCTTCTGATTTTAGGAGAAAGACCACTTCAGCATTCCAGAAACTAGACATCCTCCGAAAAAAACTGACATGGAAATCCATTCTGTTTTCTGAAGACTAGGAACAGTTGAAAGAAGTATGAGTGCTCACTCCGAGAGACACTTCAGAGTAATTGAATTAAATCCTGAACCCCAATTTTCGTATGTTTGTTCATAAACTTCATATGGAAAGGAATTCAGCTGCTGCTGAAATGTAAGATGTTACACTGCATGTCTTCCTGAAAAGCTCTAGTTGATTTTCAATATATTAAGCTAGAATCACCTTCTATAAAGATTGCGCTATCCTATCTGTTTAAAATGTCACATGCAGTCAAATATGATGCCTGTCTATGGACAGGCACTAAAGGTGTGAGTAACTGATCATGAATTAGGGTTGGCTATGGGCATCATGTATTACTAATTTATTGAATTATATACCTATATACATGACGGCCGTGACTTTAGAGATTATTAAAATAACTCATCTGTTAAACGAGAGATACCCCTTCACTGTAGAATTCTCCACCTGTCAAAAAAGGTAAGAGCTTTCCAGTTTTTCATGATGGATTGTCAGGCATGGGATAGAATGTTAAACGAGAAAAGCATAAAAGCAAATTGCAGCACTTCTGCTAAGTAACAGCTTACTTGGCTGGTAAGAAAAAGGCTGAAGTGACTGTAACATAAGCATTACGTGTGCCGAACAAATCATGATAGGGACAGTAGATTATTTAATCTGAAGTGTTCTCCTATAACTTGGATGGAAAAAAATATTATATAGTTTAAAAATATAATAACTCTTTCTTTTAAAGTAGAAAATAATTAAAGACTAATGAAAAGGACATACTTTTCTCAGTGGCCCCTGATAGTTTTGGTAATTGGAATTATATAGCTATCATAGTATTGTTAATATAGGTTTACAAGGGAATATTCTGGTATCTATCTGAATGAATACAAGCATATTTGCTTCTATCTAACTGCTCGGATCATATGCTGCATAAAACAATGACGTGCATAACATGACTCCTGATTTGAAATTTATGTAAAAAACTTTCTTATCACTCTCATATGCCAAAAACTATCTAGGAATTTCAGGATATATTTCATTTTGTCAGCATAATACACAAGTATTCTGAGGCTTATTCACCAAAAATAAGTGATACCACTGAAAGGCACTTAAAAGCTTTTCCAGCTTCTGTGAGTTGCCTTTGTACACTAGGTGAAGACTTACCAAATGCAATCTTTAAATTGGTTAAAGATGATGCAGGTGTAGATGATGGTAAACTACTTTTGGTAACTGAATGCTACTTACATTCTTTTATAGTGTGCTAAAAGTCTTTTAATGATGTAATCGTAGAGCAGTTTCATTTTATATGCTGAGGTTTTTGAAATGATGCATTCTCTGCAGAGTTATGACAAAGAACTTATGACAAATTCTTTTGTCATAGCAGTAACTTTTGCTCAAGAAACACATCAGAACAAAGCACAGGGCCTGAAAAGGGATTAATTCAGTAAAACACCTCAGCTCTCAGAAACCTGACTTCACAGTTTTGTATCCGTAAACAAATATGCAGCCACCTCCTGTAGGAAAAGTATCACTTCTCGACATGTCATAAATAGGACTGAAGGGCTGAAATATGACAAAAGGCTGGAAATGGATTGTTTAATAATAATGTGTATGAAGAATAATATGTGTTGAGATTCAGTAATAATAATATTCAGTAGAGAATTATTTATCTGAGGGAACTGTGAATGTACATCTAAAGCTTACAGAGTTCCTGTTTAAAACATTATCTGATATTTTTTGCAGTATCCTCTCTCCTTCCATCTAAAGGTCATCACATCATTTCAGTTGTTCCTGTTAACTCCAGAGTTTTTAACGCTCACCCAACAGTTCTAACAACACCATCAAATACAGGATCACAGAATCATAACAGTTGGAAGAGACTTTCAAGATCACCTAGTCAAACCATCAAACCAGCACCACCGTAATCATGCCTAAACCATAGCCTCAAGTGCCACACCCAGACTCCTCTTGAACACTTCCAGAGACAGTGACTCTGCCACCTCCCTGAGCAAATTATTCCGATGCCTAACTAGTGTTTCAGTGTTTTGGTTTTTTTATTAATATCCAATCTGAACCTCTGCTGGTGCAAATCAAAGCCTTTCCTCAAATACCCACCACAATGAGTTACTATTGCATTCCTGTGTAACCCAGGATGGTTTTGGTACTTTGAGAAGAGATTAGAGGTGGCACACAGAAAGGACAGATAGGCTCCATCACTGTCTCCCTGCAGTCTTCCTCAGTACCATCACCTATCAAGGGGACTTCAAAAAGTGCAATGACTATTTTTTGCAGATCTTTTCCACAGAAAATATGTTGTTTTCTCTCAGCTCAGTGGAATTGCTCTCCAGACATCATTACAACAAAGCAGGGAACTTTCTTGTCACTCAGGGGTGCTCAATCCATTGCAGATCCAGAAAAAGGAGGTTGTCATAAGAAACTGTTCTCATATACCACAAAAACAAGAGAGACATATCAAAGGAAAAGAACATAAGACAGCTGTAAGAAATAATTCTGCAGCTGTAGGCCTCAGTTCCCAGCTCTCTACCATTCCCCCTACATACCAACAGCTGCTGCATAGACCTTATGGCAGATTTCCAAAATCTGAAGCTGTTTTGCCCTATGAGAAAATCACAGTTTCACTCCTATTCCCAGTTTCAGAAGAAAACAGCATCACGTTCCAGGAGATTTCACCCACAATCTCCTAGATCCCGAGAAAGCTTTCTAAAATCACTTGGAATTTGCCACAGAGGAGGCTGTATGTTAAGTTCAGTGCAACTGCAGTGGCGTAACCCAGAGCAGTGAGGACACGAGGCAATGGTGCAGCTAAAACTGATCAGTTGCGGCATAAATATTGCACTTCCCATACTCTGAAAGATAGCAGCCCTTCAGACTACTCAAGTTGGAGGCAAAATCTGAATACTGGTCAGCAGCAATGAACAGGAAGTGGAGGACCACTGGAATTCTCTCAGCTGCAGGCATCCCAGCTTAGTGTGCCTCTGATTCATTAGTACTGGGACAAGAGCAGTAGCAGTCTCATCAGTACTGAGTTGATTTCACGCTTCCTTTTTCTGGTGCTTTGAATATGTTATGTCATCCATTTAACTATCAGCAGTATCAGTCATCAGGGGAAGGGATAACTATCTAAATGAACAAATCAGTGAGTGCTTGAAAAAAGTTGTGCTTCTCCCAAGTGTCCCAGTGTCTTATTCCCAGAGACCTGTGTTTGAGTCCTCTCTCTGTCATAACAACACTGAATATCTCATCTTTGGATAGTTTATTTACTCTTTAATCCCCCAAGTATAAGGAGACCGAGATGTTTGTATTTAATGTAAATAACAACTGGGACTAGATATTCATTGTAATAAAAGCTCTGGCCCCTTTACATGATGAGCCTTGGGCCTCTGACCAGGGGAAGTTAATTTTAAAAATATATATGGACTCATTCCCTAGAAATCTGAAACATGTGGTGTCATCTTCAATAGTCATCTTAAATAGTACCAAGAAATATTTTTGAAATAAAAAAATAAGATAGCACCTGGCTGCCTGCTGTAAGGTCTGATTAATTCATAATCTGTTCCCCCATGCTCTGTTGCCCTTTTTTCTGAGGTTCTCTTCAATTCCACATAACCTCTTACAAGGGGTAAATAAAGGGGAATGAGAACATAGGGAGTGAGTGGACTTTGTTTTCTGGACTTGAGGAGAATAATCGGCCAGTAGCAAATTATGCTCAGATAAAACACCAGGAAATTTCAAGTAATGAAGTGACCAAGTCCAAAATTCCGGGAAAATAAAATGCTGTTGGACACTAGCACACAGAAAAGTGGCAAGAATAGTCAGTGTAAAATCAAACCAATCACCCAATAATCCCCCTAAAAAAGCAAATGAAGGCAACATTTCTCCCCTAACACACTGTGCTAGTTTTTAATGTCACGGTTCGTTTTAACCTCTCAAATTTACAGAACAACATACCCTATGAATCAAACCTGAACTCACAAGCTCGTTAAGTAGTAACACACAGCTTACACGTATAATTCTTCAGAATAGGATTTTATTCATATCTATTAAAGCTTTTCTTATTTCATACCGCAGGCTGTGCTCTGTTTCTGTGTGAAAAGAAGGATGCACTATCCCCACACCAAAATGCAAATGCTCTGTAATAACACATGGTCTTAAGTATGCCAGCACAGGAAAATGTAGAAACTGGAAGGCCTTTGGAGGAAAAGAAGAAAACTGTATTGCAAAGAAAAATACTCTGAACAGAAAAACTATTGTGATGGGATTCTTTTGCTTATAGCAGTGAGAGCGCTTTTTTGCCAACCCTAAACCTATGACAGGCACCAATCCCAAATGTTCTGCGACCCTCGGGGAACTGCTTTATAAGGAGTACTGCTAGCTTGCTCCAATAGACAAGGCATGCAGGCTGTCACAGTCATGGATATGAAATTTATCTTTCTATAAATGAGTTACAGGCTTAGGAAGCCAGCAAGCATCCAAGCCTCAGAAGACAAAACTGGAATATAGATCACCTAAATTTTAATTGACTACTTTGCACAGTGACCTGTCATTTTATTTCAGACTAAGTTCTTACAGCATCCCAATCCCTGAGGCATTGGCATAGGACTCACGTAGGACACAGGGCAGCCCAGTTGCTCAGGACCCAGAACTTTCACAAATTTTAAATAAATCTTCTGAAACAGCCCAAGCAATTGAGCGATTCAGAAAGCTATTACTGTTGTGCCCCTGTGACCTGTAGAGCTGAATTCTGAATAAGAGGAAGGTCTTAGGTAGCTCTTTCTAGTAGTATTTACTAAAACTGAGAATTTGCAGTTCTTGGGAATTCTACCATTAAAAAATGGATGATAACCAAAGGCCAAAATACTGATTTGTTCCTTTTCAATTAGCAAATTTCAGTTAAGAAATGTAAAGCCTCAGAATTTTGAAACTAATTTGTCGCTTCTCCTTTCCTTGGTACCTCAGAGGTAACTTGTAATCCCATTTTTCTGCAGTCTGGACTTCCCAGGAAGGTCGGTTGTGCCATTGCCCATGGCCCCCAAGTGCACTGTTACCAGTTTAATGATGGGGGAGACTCCCTGTCTCAGAGTAATTTGAACTAAGAAAAGAAAATTATTTCAAACTAAGTTGCTTCAATTCAAGTCATCCACCCTTGAAATTTCCTAATGAAATAATGAATTTTTTTTGGCCTAGATATCTTCTATTAAGAAAACATGTACAATGTTACTACCCTGACCTACATTGAGAAAGAAATGCACTTCTAGACTGGTGTTTCATTATTGGATTGTAACAGGAAAGTAAACCTGATTATTTTCACCTTTTTTTCAAAAAGATATTCAAAGGAATGATAGTTTATACTAAGTGATGAAAATAAAATAATTTAAATGTTATCTTCAGAGAATGAATCTTTTGTTAAACATTAGTGATTTAGAACAACTCTGACATAGTTCATATTCATAGCCTATTCATTTTTCTGTTTCCATTTTTCGGTCACATATATTAACCAGTGCAGCTGCCAAGTTCAGCTTATAGTGTGGTAACTTTCATGAATTTTTCCTTTAGTGTTCATGCTGAATTTATAAAGTAGTTTCTAATGAAAATTCCCCATCGGAGAAAAACTTACAAGATATTTTTATGGAGCAGTCATAAGTTTTACAACATAAACTGGAAAGCAGTAACTGTGAAGTCATTGCCATACCCGTGGTATATTAATCACCTGTCCACAATATGTATAAGCTGGAAAAAAGTAGGATTTAAAAAAAAAACAAAAAAACTAAAGGAGGCATTCCCCTTCTAAGAAGCAACACAAATAAGAATACAATTCCGAGTTTTGGAGACTATCATTGATACCAGCTCTTTGTAAAGATAACAGCGATGGAATATTACGGAAGGAATCGATTCATTGTTTGTTGACTCTTTTAGTATGAAACACACAGTTAGAAAGGAACCATAATACAACAATGGAACTAATGGCAGTTTCCACCATGCATGGTAATCCCCTTCCAAACAGATAACAAAGGCACAAACAGCACTGCCACTAGATCCTTCAGCTAAAAGTCTCTACCTGGAACATGATAGAGTTGAGAGGCAGCACAATATAAGAGAAAATATAGTCTCATGAAAATAAGTTATGGGTCAGCTAGAGATTTATATATTTACAGCAACACTTCTGAATCCTGAAACTAGCTGTTGCAAAAATCCTCAACTAGCTGTTGCAAGAAAAGAAAGCACTAGTACACTGGCTAACAGTAAAGTATCCCAATTAATGAAGCCATTCGTCTTGTACCAGTCTCAGTCTGTTGGTTGGTTGGAAACCCAGTCAGAACTGGGTTTTGCTGTAGTCTTGTGATGAGGTGCACAGGCAATGTGAGTGTGTAGATATTTGCTGGAGGGGATTGCCATCACCATTTGATCTGTCCCCATTATGACTCAGTACATAAACCAGCAGATAGGAGAGCAGAAAGCTAGATCTCGATCTCACTTGGGAGGACTCCTGAAGGAGCAGGTCAGAAGAAGGAGGGAGGGGAGTAGACTCTTTCCTGGGCAAGAAGAAACTGGAGGACAGCCATGCTGTGTTTGAAAGTAGTTTTGTAAGGAAAGTGCTATTCCAGAGGAACACAGGATCTAGGTGTACCTGTAGTACTTTTCCCAGTGCTCCAAGTTTGTGGAAAACAAGAAGAGGGGGATGCAATTTGCAGAGGTAGAAGTTCAGCTTGGAAGCATAGAATATCTTGAGTTGTAAGAGACCCATAGAGATCACTGAGTCCAAGTCCCAAAACTTACCAAACCAGGGACAAAATGAAGAGATCTACTACTGATCTGAATATCGTTTGTATGACCTGGAAGGAGGGCTGACGGTGAAGTTTGTGCCACAAAGGACCAGTACCACATCAGTAGCTGAACTCATGATGCTTTTCCTGAAACTTAATTACAGCAGAACTGAGAGGGTACCCTTCAATTTAATTTGTTCTGTGAGTGGGTAGGAGATCAGTAAACCAGAACCGAAGGTCAGATTAAGCAGGGCTAGCATGAAGCCGTTTTCGCATACTCAGACTCAGCAACCATATATGATGCATTTAAGCAGTAGTTACACCTTTTCTGGCACCCTTAACAAAGTGTATTTGAGATAAACTGAGCAATAGAAGTTTTTGCCATGCTGAAATTGCTGAAAATGTGCCAAAAAGTAATAGTAAATTCACTACAGTATTAGGCAGACCAGTAACATTTTATATTATGAAGTTAAAAATGTCATCCAACATTTGCACAAATATTTGAAGCCCTTTTGTGAGCCCTTTTGAATGCCTACATAGAAGAGCAAGCACCTGCTGTCCCGTATGAGATGGTAAGGAGCTGTTGGTGGACTGATTTATCCTTTTTCTGAGGTGGGCAGAGTACATGACACACCACAGGCTCATGGGTCATCAGGCTGGGCTGCATCCTGGAACAGGAGGGGAGGAAACAGGCTGTGCCAGGAAAAAGGGTGGTGGTGCAAACTGTTTCCCCTTTGCAACAAGGAGGACGACTGATACCGTGAGTCAGAGTTCCCAGGGCAGTTTAGCTGTGCTTCTCCTCTACATTTGTTGAATTGCTTGGTGGAAAGCCAGTGTTCTGGGTTTTTTTAGAGCGAAACAGTTAAATACTTTTGTTTGAAGTATCTGCTCTGGCTTTCCTTTGGTTTAGGGTGCCAAAACTTCTTCATTCTTTTGTACAAGGATTGGAGTGGTTCCCCATGAGATTCAAGAATATCAGTGTTTGACGGGTGGTCCTCCATTTAGCACTGTGTTACAACAAAGTGTAGCTGTTGTATTAGTCAGCTTTCCAATTTGCTTGACAACTAAAAAACCCTGCCAGAACTCAGCCTCTACACTTCTTTCCTTGCTGTTATCTGACTGCAGAGATCCTTCTGTTCTGTAATTATGCAACTTTATTAAAAGTCCTGGAACTGAAAACTTCCCAAATTTTATGGCTGGTATTGTTTCTCACTGCATTAATAGTAATAATAGTCAGTGTGAAAGTAACCCAAAGCATCCTCGGGTTTTACTATAATGAATATGCCTATTAAGGAGACATGTACTATTACATGTACTATCTCTGTGTGTATGTAGTGTTTGGTGTATTCTGCCTCTATAATCAGAATTATATTCTAGATACAAATGAAGCCTAACGGCATCTCATGTAGCTCTTAGGCTGCTAGCTTCACTTAAGCATTGTATTATAATATCTTAAGAGATTTGCATAAGTAGTGGAGTGTACTGCAGAGAAGCTTAGAAACGCTTTCTGGCAGGAATGGAGTAGAAGCAAATAAATGGTCTGCAAGGAACATACAGCCAAATTGATTCTGGGTAGAGTGGATGGTGAGATGACACCAGTTAAAAATACAATCTATCAATGACTCAGCTTCTACTTGAGCAGCTTCCTAACTATCCAGAATGCTGTCGGTCCAAAACCTATGAGCTATTGCATATGTATTGGCAAAAACACACAGTGAGTCTCATGGTTAGAGCAGAGGACAGAAGAACCCAGGCATCTGTTTCTGGCTTAGCTACAGATTTGCTGCGGAAGTCCAACTAAAAGTAACTCTTTATGTTCCCCTAACTCAGTCTGCAAACTAGAGAAAGAAAAAAATATCTAGTTATGTTGTAAATTAAGTCTTGTCTTTAAGGAGTTAAAGGAAAAGCTAATATGTCAAAGTTAGTCCTAAATCACTAACTCTTTTTGCTGCAACTACTAGTAGATTCCTCCCAGTAAGAAATGCCAAAACGAATTTAAAGTTCAGTCTCTCCTGAAAGTGTCTTGCTTTTGAGAAGGAGGGGAAAGGCACCAGCCACATAAAGGCATTCACTGTAGAACTGCAAATGAGCCTGCACAGTGTTTTATCCTTCACCAGTCCTCTTTGTCTCCTTCTCTTCTTGGAACATCTTGTACATGAATTTATAAGACTATTTGTTTTATTGCCACATTTTTGACCGCACAGAGCACATTGCAGCCTGAGAAATACATTTGAAAGGAATGACAAACTGTGTTATTTTGGTTAACAGTTCTAGCTAAAACAAAAAAACTATGTGTTTTGCTTACATTAGATTTTAAAAAAATATACTTTGGCAGAATCAGGACACAAAAGGTAACTTAAAAGTTGAACTGTGCAAACACTGAAATGCTATCAGACAGTTTAACTAGAAAAATGGGATGCAGCATCAATTATAAGTACTCATGAGCTTTACATATTAAAAATATAAAAAAAAACCCCTGCTTTTCTGATATAAGCAGCTTTTGTAACTTGATAATTACAAGCTAACATAGTGTACCTGTTGATAAACAGAATTAAAATAATTCAGAAATAATTAGAACTTGATTAGAATAATGTTTTCATTAAAACCAAGCTGGAAGCCGTAAGTTGTGACTGGAAGAGAGTGCATGTGGGAATTTAGGCTGGGTGTAAACAGCCCTTTGCAGGTAAGATCCCTTGAGGTCTCTCAGTTCAGAAGGACTGCTCATCTGCTAAAAGTGATGGATGTTCTGTTTACCTGATTACCAGAGCAATGGCAGGGGATGGAAGCGCCGCAGACACTGGTCCTCCAGCAATCTTTTAGCACCAGCTAATATTTCAGATAGAATGGGTAAATTTCATTTCATGGAAAAAGTGACAGACGTCAGCAAGCTAATCTAACTACAGAGATTTCACCAGCAGGCTTTTGGTTACTGTGGAGTGCATTACTGGATAACAGGATCCACAAACTCTATGGTAAATAATAAAAAAAAATCAAAATTATATCATTAAATGATGACAAAATAGTCTACTTGTTTCCATCATTCAAATTCCCTTGAGATAAGTGACATAGAAAATGATTACAGAGAAAATATAGAAAATAATTACGGGGAAGTAATACAGGTTAGACACATTAGTTGATAAAAGAAAACAAGTTAAGAGGTTTTTAGAAATACATTTAGGAAAAATTAATAGGGAAGGCAAGCTTAGAGGCTGCAGGCTTATACTTTATGATGCAAAGACATATTTCTTTAACAAGATCATTCCAATCCCTAACCAGAAAAGTCTGTTGGATTGTCATTTTTTTTAATAACAGGATACAAAATCTGTTGAAAATATTATGGAATATATTTTTCCCATAAATATTTAAATTAATTTGATGAATCAATTTTATGCAGTTTTCTACACTCATTCATTTGAATGATACCATCTGCCATATGTTTCAGTCTTGCTGTGAAATATTTGTTGAAAATAATTCTGAATTTACTTTGGAAAATTTTCACTGTAGAAATCTGATAAAAGCTCTATATTCAACCAAGTAAAAGAAATTACTAGGAAATCTATAACCACTGATGTTAGCCTAATTTTTGGCTTTCAAATAATAAAGAATATAAGAAATTAAAGAAAACTTTCTTCAGTATTTTCCAGTAGAGCCTACACTGGGAAAAAAAAAAATGAAAGAAATTATATTCATTGCATCAAGCTGTTAACAATTATATGATAGGCTGTCAGAAAACAAGACTAATGCTCTTTATAGTCTTCACTGAGACATCACAGCTGTCTGGACCATGTTAATGGTGCACAAGTAGAGGCTGCTGCACAAAGACCCTTCCAGTTTTATGTAATTGCTCATCCAGGTTTTCCTTACTATGACTGATATATAGTTCCCGAGCCTTCAGATGCACAGGCATTTTCTGGAACTACCACTTTGTGACTTAGTACTAGATATTGTAGCTTAGTCCAGTAGCCCTTTATTTTGTTGAATAGACGTGTTACACACTTATTAAGTACCGTATTCCTAGAGTATCTGAGAACTTAAGTTTGTTATAGCATTCCAGATTTCTGTTCAAATCTCAGATTCAGTGATCCACAGCTTTCTCCAGATATTTAGGTATTAGGTCAGAAATGGTGATAGCTGAAGGTTCCTTGCACTATTCTAATGAAGCAACAGGTTCCATGTATATTCAACTCACAGCTTAGCAAAATGTGTTGGAGAAATTGTTCTAAAAAGAAAGCTGTGTCTAATAAGCCTGCTTAGCCTGCCTGCCTTGCTTGTCCTCTGTGCTTTAGTGCTGTGGAACAAAGGAGGCTCAGCTATCTCTATTTGCCAACAGGCTTAGATTTTAAATGTGCCTCTGAAAACACTGAACTCCTCCATGAAATAATATTAAAGTTGGCTGAAGTATGCCCTCTCAGATTGAATGACTATGATTAACTGGTTAGTGTTTAACAGCTGCATGGTTGAAAAAGTATGAATTGAAATGTCCATGTTGGATCATCATACTGGTACTTTTTATATGGAAGCCTATAGGAATCTACACTGCATGTCTTAGCACAAAGAGAGGCAGCTATTAACAATAACAGCTTGACCTCAGATAAAAGAATTGAAAGGAGTGGGCTAAACTTAGCCTTTTTATCCTTGATCATAGTTCCTGACATTGTCTTATAAGGCTGAACTGAATAAAACCTTACTTCCCCACCTAAAAAACTCTTCTAAGTTACCCTTTAATTAGCAGGTTCAAAATTTTGTCTATCATCCACTGGAAAGGGATAAAAGTGTACACAGCAACATGTCTCAACTAGAAATCATTAAAACACCTACTCAACTAAACAATGCATATCCTTTTTCTTTTTTTTTTTAGAGTAGTCTGAGGTCCTGTGGGACAATAATACCCTTTGTTACTTTTTCTGACCTAGAATGCTCTCAAAGGCTGGGATCTATAGAGAGTAAAAGCTAGAGTATTGAATATACTAATTCTCCCAGCAGCCTCACATAAATAATCCAGAGAAGAGAACACTAACTATGGTTGGATCACCTTTCAGTACATTCTTAGGATCAAAGGAAAACCTCTTTTTAAAAAAAAAAACAAAACAAAAAAAAACAGAAAATCTGTGACCAATTCTTCCGAAGCAAAATTGCCAAGGGAGGAGAAGAAGAAGGTAGTGCTGCCTTATTGGGAGCAAATTTACTTCCACCCTCTTGGAGATTGCCATTGATCTTTGACTAGAGGAGTCTGGATCTCTGAAAAGCAGAGGCATAACTAATAATATGCTTCATTAGAAGGTGAATTCAACTACTGGGATATTTGATGATGAGCACTGTTCAGGGTCACCTAAACAGAGAGTAGGGAAGTGTTTCATCTCTCTCCTCTTCCCCTCCCTGCTCCCCCACTTCCAATTTGCATCCATTCCATTAGAAAGGAAATAAATGTAAAAAGAGCTGAATAAATAGGGATAAAACGTCTCTCACTATCAACTCTAGAAGGACAGGACAAAAGTAGAGTCATGATGGCTATAAATATTGTAAGATCCAATAGGTCCACGTTCCCTGTGCCTAATTCCTTCTAGTAATCTTTCCACATTAGCCTGCCAAAAACTGAGACCATCCACAGTGCTGAACAGAGGACAAGTAAGAAAAGTTATCAGAGAGTAGGAAGCAAGAATACAGCCATCTCTCATGAACAGAGCTTGGGCTATAGTAAGTGGGGATTCACAAAAGCGCCCTTTATTGACATGTCTCCTGAGAACTCAGGAGATGACAGCTGACTTCCACAGGAACAGTTTCAGGTCAATGTCTGAAGGGTTTTGACTCCTATCAAAGAATTACCTTCAGTGGAATCCGAATGGGAGAAGTATAAGGTACCAAAACAGTTTGTTGGGTTTTATTCTTCCTGGCTAGAGGATTGCAACCAAGTACAACAGAACCAAGTATAAGCAGGTTTGCTGTATTCAAATGAGGAATATGACAAACTAATGATTCTAATCTTATGAATATTTTGCTCCAGAAAAATTGCAGGAAAAAAATATCCTAAGGGATTACAAACTCAGGATGTAAATGAGGAGAATGTTAACTGGAAAGGAGTAGTGATAAGAGATATAAAAGTAACAGTCTAATTCAGACTGCATGGCTATAGTACAACTTCATCATGCATATTAAGTTCATTGGGATCAGCCTATATACACAAAATCCCTGCCTGAAGACAGGTGCTCATGCTTTTTATAAGGCGCCCTTGGAATGTTAAACTTTCTCTGAAACTCATATTTAATATGTGACTTCTTTTTAAAGAACTTTTAAGAGGAAGAACTAAAATAATGCATGATTTAGGAGTCAAAAATATTAATTCACAGTTTCCATTATAAAAGTTTTGGGCTAAACATAATATGAGCTGGTCTAGATCACACTTTTTAGTCCAAATTCTATTTTGAAATAAAAAGAACAGTAAATCATAAGAACATTAATAAAATGTTAAGACCGGAAATTAAATCTATTAAATGTACTATTTTTTTTCCTAAATTTAGGTAAGAATTAATTGTGGGGAACACAACAGTTTCTGTTTTGTAACCAGATGAAGACAGAAGCTGACTGAGACTTCTTCAAAGAAAGACACCACCTTGAAATATCCATAGCTAAACACACAGATGGGAAGTAGGAATTTAGTTTCAAGACCATGATCTGAAGCTGACTGAGCAGGGATTTTAATCAGGTTATGTATGCTACACATGTGACCTGGACACCAGGCTACACTAATCTACGTGGATTTTCACTTTCCGACCTGTGTCTGCTGTGCCCACTTTTTAAAAAAATGTGAATTGTACTCATCTGTTTTTCAAAGTGAAGGAGAAGCTCTGCTAGAGCTAAAAGAATATTATCATCTGCAGTATCCCCTCAGCACCTTGATCATAACTCTTGAGAAGGACAGGGAGGCAGATAAAATACAGTTGTTGCACAGTTTCTGCTGAAAGGGCTGAGATTCCCTACCCAATGCATATCAGTATTTGAGCATGACAGGCAGAGTAGGGAGCAATTCCATCAAGATGTAATTATGGATTATATATTACTCTGTGATATTTTAAGTTTCAAAAAATACAAAGTTTTAAAATAGAGTGATATTTTTCTAGTTATGCTGCCCAGTAAGATACATAGTATTGTAAGAAATCAAAATGGGTACATATATAGGTATAGATACTAAATCAGGTCCTGAGAATCCTGAAGTAATTTGCAGGCTAAATAGCTGACATGAATCTTGGAACTCTGAAAACACAAATTGTCTCCTATTGATTGGTTTCTTTTCTCTTCAGAGAAACAGGACTTTTGCCATCCTTTATGGCAGAATCAAAGAAACATTTGATTAGGAAACTATTTTCTCCTTATCCAAAGTAGACAATTAGATTTCACATTCTGATTGCTAGAATAGACCAACTGTGAAACGAGAAAGCTTGGACTTTTAAGTGCCTTCCACCTGTGATTTGCAAATTTATTCCTCTTAGAGGAAGAACATGTGCAGTGTCCCAAGCACACCTGAACATGCAGTCCTCATATGGCACCACACCAATGTACATCAATGGAAGAGTTGCCAGGTCAGGACTACTGTTAGTACGTACAGCAAAAAAACATTCTGTCAACGTGTTCCTTACACCCCAACACCTCATTTTGCTTTCAAAACTTTTGCCTATTAGGGCCTGTCTACATTATGACATTTTCCAAAAATGGCTGATATTGCACTGGCAATTCAGTACAAACATCAGGTTCTAAGAAACGCTTTTTGTACTGTGAACATGACAGAAAAAAAAGAGGCTTTTAAATTTTCAGTTATTTACATTATGCTTTCTGGAACTTTTAATATTTAGTATAAACTCACTGAAAGTACTTATTTCAAAGCTGTTTGTGCTCCCTTGGCAATAGCTTGCAGCTTCCCCTTCCATTTCAGCTGCACTTACAATTTTCTGCTCCAATTCTGATACTTCAGCATGTACTCTCCTGCTGCCAGAAACAGAATTGAATCCTACCAGCTGCCTGTAAGGGGTTAGCAACAATACACCATCTATTTTTTACCATTAGAAGTATTTTGTTGTAATGTATATTAGTAATGTCTTTGTTGGGCTTAAGTTGGTTTGTTAACTGAGAAACACGTTTTAAAAGAACATATACTGAAACAGAGTGGGTTTTAGTAGCCTGTCAGTAAGTAATTTTAAGTAATACTGTGCATGGAGGTCTAGAAGCTGGTCATTTTTTTTTAGAACAGATCCAGGTTAATTTAACAATGTCACATGGGTAACATTCCTTAACAAGTGTACGTGGTTCGGAAGTCTGGGAGGTATGAAAAACGCAGTGTTCTTAGGTCTCCCCAGTTTCTTTCCTTTAAGGAGGTGAAAAAAAAAAAAACCAAACATGAGGAAAACTGAGCAACTGGGATAACTGATACACAGTAAAGCATATTCTTAGACGTTCTAAAGACTTACGCATAAGAATCATCTAAGTAGAACCCATGTGCATTAGCATCTGTGTAATTTTTCCCTGCTATCTCATTAGCATCACAAAATGCAGACCAATGGGACTCTGATAGCCAGCCAGCTCATGCATGTTGCAATCACCCTTCCTCTCATGTAATTCCCATACTTTCCACACATATCTGTGCAAACTACCAGAGCATCTGTCGTTTTAAATCATTAACATCTATAAACAATATCTATAAAAATAACACACACTTTTCAAGGAATGTGTGGTATTTATTGCATGACTAAATTAGCAAATGCACATTTGAAAAGAAAATAGCTTCTAATCTAAGTATTCATTTGCTGATGAATTAAAATCACTAAGTTATTCAGCACAATTCAAAATGAAAAAGCTGACATATCATTTATTGCAAAGGCCACAGCTATAATAGGAACGTCATTGTTTCCCTTTCTGCTGGTCTCACACATTCTTTTTAATCTTGATTATTTGTCACCCTGTTAGGGACTTCTTATGGTAATGAAATGCTTTTGTCAGTGATGTAACCAGAGCCTTTTGCTGCATTTTCCCTTCCTACATAAGTTACAATTGCAGTTATAAACACTGTGGAGGTTTCTTCTGAATCACACAATTGCAGATTGTTTGAAGGAAACACACGTTCTTGGCTGTTGCTAGGTGGCAAATGCTCTTAAAGATTTTGCAGGCTAGAGATTTCTTCAAACCTTTAATCCTCCATATTTATTCTATAACCCAAAGGAACAGTTAAAAAACACCAGAAAATACCACTCAGTGCTAGGATGATAGCAGGTTTGAAAGAGGCAAAAGATTTGGCATCAAAAGCTTATTCCCAATCCTAACTACAGGTCAGTTTAAGATTTTCATGAGGGATGATTATCGTGTATCTGTGTATTTCAAGGGTGCTCATGACTTTTTCTAAACCCAGTGTGCTAGCTCCTGTTTAGAACAAGGTCCTAGATATAATGAATAAGCCTCATAGTTCTTTGAAAAATATATATGTATAAAAGAAAAACTTCATAGACTGCAAGGAAAGAAGCCCAAATTTTTGCTTAGCATCTAGGAGCTGATCATCTAGGTAATTTTGCCCGAAATGTTACACCAGCACTGAGTTTTGAAGAGTATAGTAATGCATTGATAAATCTATAGAGTGTTAGTCTGAAAAGTGTCCTGTACTCTCCTATTCTTAGGGTATGATTTTATAAAACTACACATCAATTCCTACTTATAGTTCAAGTTGAAGCTGTATTTTTCAGACGTCCTTTTGAAATAAGGTCAAATTCACAGTTGAAGCTAAACTGATGAGACTTTTCACCTCCAAAAGTTGTCACGCCAATGTTGGTGTTAGACTCCAGTCCATATACCAGTAATATGTACTAAAGGATAGCATAAGGAAATTCTAAATAAAGGGAAAAAATACCAGGCTTGACTATAGAGCAGCTTCAGCTTCTCCTGTAATATGTTATACCTGTCTAACTGTCACAAGTCCCTGTCTGTCATAGAAGCAAAGAATTATTTAGGTCGGATAAGTCCTCCAAGATCACTGAGTCCAACTTGTCCAACACTAGACCTGATGAAGGTAATTTCTGCAGCTGGAGAACACCAAAATCTCTGACTAGCACAGTACTTTCTTCCTATTACATGTTGCCCTTGCAGCTGGCTCTTATTCTCCTATCACTTGCTGTGCTCTCCTTCACCCTGTCCTATTCTCATTTATTCCTATTCCTTACATCTGACCCCTATTCCAGGCTATAAAAAAACCCCAGTCCCGCTTAATGTATGTGGAGGTTTCAGAAAATTTACTCGGTAGTGAACAAATAAGTCCTTCAAAACACATAAAAATAAGTTTTCACAAATTTAATCTTCAGGTAAATTTAGAAATACTGTAACAGAAAGTACAGAAGGCATTTCTTTGACTGTCCCATCTCATTTACATACTTGTCATTAAATTTCACCTTTGTGGGCCAGCCTAGATCTCAGCAAAACAATGATAAGAATTATGCAGCTTTGATAAATGCCTTTTTTGCCCTAACCTCACTTTTTCTATGTTTTATTTTCTTTTAATTCATGGTAACTTAATTTCTTCTGAAAAATAAAAGAACAACACATTTTAAGACAAACACCTGTTGGAGAAAACACCAAGGTTTTGAAACTTAGCACATGTATATACAGCCAAAAACATTGGTCATACAATGGACAGTCTTGTGTGACTCTAGCAGCATCCATTATACATTATCCAGTATACACCTTTCCCTGCCAATAAAGCCTCATCATTAAAAAAGCAAAGCCTTACAGGATTGCAAATTGTTCTGTCGCTCTTCCCCACCTCAGACACACATCTACTACACCTGTAGGTGGCTTGGGTAGGAAACATCAGTGAAAAGGCAGGATAATTTCTTCAGACCTTGACTTTAATAATCTTTCTTTAATTTTGATTGACTCAAGCTTCTGTGTTCTTTGCATTCAGCATGCCACAGGAAACATACATTTTATGGCTAGATACATTCTCAAAAACTGCTTCTCATTACAGAAGTCTCTTGATGGTGCTGGGACTGATGAAGTGTACTGAGTCCTAAACTTCTTGGAGAACTAGCAATGTTTAACTGTATTCATAAGCGCTCTCTAAAAGAGGCAGTCAAGCCATGATGGGCTATCAGTATCTGACCATCCAAACAAGGTTCCTCATTTTCCACAGTCAGAGGGAACAGAAGTGCTTTAGGGGTGTACCACATTTGGTAGCACGGCCAAATAGCTGGTACTTGCTGAAGATTTTAACAGCTACCACTTCATAAACAAAAAGGGACCCAGTGCTTGAAATCACCCTCTGGCTGCACAGGCAGGCAGGCATTCTGGGTAAACACTCAGAATAAAAACAGACACTAGCTTGTAGTCCTTCGGATATGTCTATACATTACTTTTATATCCCCTCTTCTTCATAGTTTGTGTAATAATTATTGTAATCCCACTGTGAAACTAGTAAATTCACAAAAATGGCAACAAATATAGTAAGTGTATAGTCACATAAAATGCTCTTCATGTAAAAAAAAAGTAATGTAGTCTTTGTAAAGTATTTTACTATATGGCATGAAGTAAACATAAAAGATTGATTGGTTTTGTAAAGAAGTGTAATGTATTTTGGAGTAAATAACCACTAATAATGAGGATTAGACATTTCACGCAATGCTTGTCTCCCATCTTTTGACTTTTCCCAAAAGCCTACAATTTTTAGCCATTTTTAAAATTACTAATTTCACAAGTTGCCTGCAAAACATCCCCACTGAAACAAAAAGAAATACGACTTTGTCAAGTTTTAGAGGAAACCAGAAGTAATCGAGGGAAAAGCTTAAAGTGGATTTATAAATTTCATCTGGAAAGATGATTGATGTGCTTTCCCCTCCCACACTGCTATAACTTTAATCTCACCTGGAGGAAAGAGAAAGAAAGCAATCTGACACTTAGCTCACTCAACTCTGCTTTCCAGACTGCAGCTGGGAGACAAGGAAGCAATGGGGGCACCACTTCCTCTCACCCCTGGATATTTGGGATGCTCTCTATGGAAGGATAAAGAGCAATTATTCCTTGGAATTCAACCTCAAAGTTTTATTAATTTAGCTAATTCCTATGTCTTATCTCATTCATTATTAACATGTGTGGGAAAGTGCCCATTATCAAAATTTACTGAAAAGCCCTCTGATCCCATCAGCTGGCCTTTACCACTATTTCCTTGTTCTTCCTGCAGTTTGCGCTTCCTAGACCAACTGCTCCTTGTGGACAGAAACTGTTAAGCTCCTCCTCAAAGTTCACAAGTTTAATCCTGTCTTGACTGGCTAATGGCATCTACTTTCCTGTATGTGCCTCAACAGCACCTAACAGAACAACTATAAAACCTGTTTCCTAAGGAAGGTTTCTTCACGTGGAAAAGGTTTCTGTCCTTACCACTGACCTTATTCTGGTCAAAATGACCAGATTACCAAAGGCATAATATAAACTGTTAAAGTCTTATCCATCTCATTTTAGTTTAAACAGACCAGGGAACATACACAGCTAGAAGAGCAGGTGCCAGCTACTCCATCAAACTGAGGCTGACTGACAGCTGACAGCCTTTTCAAACAAGCCATGGCACTGGTACTATAAGATGTGCTCAGTACACCCATTAGTACATTTCATATCATTCCTATCAAAGCTAAGAGGCCAGTATCCTCGGTCAGAGGCCTAGTTAAGAATAAAGGTTCAAAACAACCATCCTTCTCAGGAGCATTGTCATTGTCAGGTCATCACTTTTGTCTGAGAACTTTGGCACAGCTCCCACAGTTCTGGGTAGTAATGTCTCCTATAAAAGCTGCTTCAGATAGGAACAATGATGAAGAGATAGATGAGGGAAAACTGGTCTACCTCCTGTGTGAGAACCTGCTACCAGTCACAGAACCCAAGCTTGTGGGGGATCGTGGGCAGAGGAACAGGTGTCACCTCCTCCAGTGAAGTCTGGAAACCATACAAGGAGGGACAGTGTAACACGTTGATAATGCTATGAGGATATGAATCACTTCCTTCTCCTTGAGCACTGGCAAAAACATGAAGTTCGAAATTCGGTCCATTAGGCATTACTCTTGTCCTCTATCTTAATATTTCAAATGCTTTTCAGATTCAAAGCAGAGTTAAACAACGATAACACAAGTGGTAACCCGAGACTGCCACGGCCAGTGGGTGGTCCTCACATCCTACAGGCATGAGGCACATTCTTTCTGCGGTGATGGGCTATTGCTTTCCTGAATCCATCACATCGGCTGAAGACGATTGTATGCAAAATAGTCTAGTGCTGTGCACTGCACAGTGGGCTCCCTCAGAGGTATGTGTTGGCATGCCAAAGGTGTGGTTGCAATCTATCACTCTGCCTCATTCAAATTATCTTAACTTAATTAAAAAGCACAATTAAGCTCCAGGCTATGATGTTTGAAGATCTCCTCAAGGTGTCTTCAAAGACATTAGTCTGCAGCATGCTAGAGCTTTTTAATCGCATTATATTAAAAACATCACAACATGCATTCTGTTTGCCTAGCATAGGATTTCAGAAGCAGAGCATGTGGTTTCCATGTTTAAACTGGAAGCATCTTAGGAAGAGAAGTGGGAGAAATACATAGTGTTTTCTCTAGTACCACCCACTAATGCTGCTTCTCTAGTGAAAACAAAATGGAAGCTGCAAAAGAGAGTGGTAGTTTGGGAACTGGACTTCTGTCTGCAGAAGAGTATTGCGAAGTTCCCACGGTCCAATAAGTGCAGGAAATTATTTTTAAACTATTTTGCCACTATCTTTTATACTAAACTTGTCTTCTTTTTCAAAAAAAAAAAGCTAAAATCTTTAAAATTAATCATTAACCTCTGCTACTAACCCAGCTTTCAATCAGGAAAAGTCATCGCTGGGACGTCTGATGTGTTATTGTGTTGAAGATGACAGGCAGCTGCCTTTGAAATTAAGTGATACAAACTGTCACATTATAAACCGAGGTGTGCATGCAAGTGTGCATGTGCTTCTAGTTAATTTCTGATGTGTAGATTTTTATCTGTAGACGTTGAGGACGTAGTTAATTTGTATTATGGCAATATTCATAAAATAGTCAATAAGTGGGAATAAAAGGGGGATGAGGGCAAAGGAATGCACTTCTGTCTGGTATTACTGACACTTTATCTGGTGGATGCTTCAGCTCATAAGATCCAGAAGTCTCCAGTATCAGTTCACAATCCTGAGGAGGCTGCAACCACCCCTGCCCTCGGTACTCTACCAGAAGGTAAAAGAAAACAACAATTGTTGCCAAGGCTTAGAATCTGGGTATTGAGAAATAAAAGAAAAACGAATTACCTGAAAAAGAATCAAAGATGTTGCATGAAAATGAAAAGTTTCAGAGAAAAAAAAAAAAAATCTCAAGTGTGCTTTAAACCCCTTTGATCAAGCAAGACTGGCATTTATTTCAAGTCCTCATCATCATTCAGATGTTTTTGTGCATGGCAGGTTTAAGCCTTCAGTTCTCTCCTGTAACACTTGATGTTATATAAGATGTCATTTTAGAAAATATGAAACCATGTTGGAAACCAATTTCCTGAAGAGCTAGGAATAGGGTCATATTGTTATCTAGGGTTATACTTGCAGCTCTGGCAATTTTCTTTTTCAATAAATATGGATAACTCCATAGGACTCCAAAGGACAACAAATATTGTCCTTTATCTTATGTCTGTGTTTCAAAATTGTGGAAAAGATGCTTTGTGCAAAAAGGGTCAGAAATCTTTCCGAAGACACACAATGATACAAAGTCCTTGATCAAAAACATAAAAAAGCCAAAGACACCACTACAGAGTTGTGTTGTGCGAGAGCTGAGCAGTCAAATACAAATCCTCAGTTCTGACCAGGAAACTAAGTAGTTAAGTTAAAGTGATTTACTGCCCCCGACCCTTACACAGGGCTTGCTCTCTCATACACAGCTCTGCACCGAATGACTCCAGTGTTGGGCTGGATCTGCTTCACACCTTGGTGGTTTGGATAACAGCCAGGAGAGCTTCATTCCCTTTCCACAATTTTGTGCAGACAAGCCTGTAGAAGAGCCAGCCATACCAAGTACATACAGCCAAATCAGACCTGAAAGCATCCACGTCCTGATGCTTTCAAATACAGGGTACTAAGTAATACGGAGAAATTAGTTTAGCCCAAGCCAAACCAGAACAAGAACAAAAATCCCCCAACTCGCAACACAAATCAAACCACTTTTATTCCTTTGAATTACTTCTGCCCTCTTTTTGCTAGATCAGTCATAGGTGCTCTGCTCTAGCACCAGGGCTGGGCAAACCCGGATACCCATGACAGCAATTCTCGGAGAGCAGCCCGTGTGCCAGGTATGGAATACAAATCACCCAGTGCCAGGAGAAGCCTTTTGCCCCTTCGCCCTGAGGCTGCTAAGAAAAGCTGATGGCGTTTAGTTCGAGACACCCATCAGGCCCCCTCCCCCCACGCTATAAAGTACGCGAACCGTGACTGCAGCCCTCCCCAAAAAGAGAGCGGCTCCCCGGCTGCCTCTCCCTGGCCCCCACACCGGCGCCCCTCACTTCCCGACCACCCTTCCCGGGGTTCGCGCCAGGCGGAGCCGCTGCTGCCCCGGTGACCGGCCCGGACCGCCGCCTCCTTGGGGCCACCCGAGCCCCTCAGCCACTGCCTGGTCCGCTTTCCCTACTCGGGCACAGACTCTCCGCCTGCACCCGCCGGCCTNCCCGCCGGCCTGCTTCGGGCGGGACCGGCGGGGAAACTCCCGCTGGCAGCCGTGGTGGCGGGACCACTCCCCCCTTCCCCTCCTCCGCCGGCTGCGGGATGGGGCGGGGGGGCTACGGGCGCGGGAAAGGAGGGGCGCGAGGGTAGGCGGCAACATCGGGGACGCGGCTCCGCGGCGGGACGGGAAGCGCGGAACCGGGAGCTGGCTCTTTAAATCCATCCCGTCCCGAGGGGCGTGGAAGGGGCCGCCAAGAGGGAGGGGGGGGGAGTGTTGTTGAGCGCGCGCGCGCGGCATCGCGCGGCGCTCCGGCGGGCGGGCACGGCACGGAACGGAACAGAACGGAACGGAACGGGAGAGGGGGCGGCGGCGGCCGCGGGGGCGGAGCGG